>JAQJZQ010000004.1:1200000-1551676 GCA_028828865.1 Penicillium sp. IBT 16267x
GGGTGAGATCACCCCTGAGGAGTACGAGAAGTTCATTGAGAACGAGATCAAGGATGTCGTCAAGGTCCAGGAGGAGCTTGACCTTGATGTCTTTGTCCACGGAGAGCCCGAGCGTAACGACATGGTCCAGTACTTCGGTGAGCGCCTGACTGGTTACGTCTTCACCACCCACGCCTGGGTTCAGTCTTACGGCTCTCGCTGCGTTCGTCCTCCCATCATTGTCGGAGACGTCAGCCGCCCTGCCCCCATGACCGTCAAGGAGTCCAAGTACGCCGTTTCGATCTCCCAGAAGCCCATGAAGGGTATGCTCACTGGTCCCATCACCTGCTTGCGCTGGTCTTTCCCCCGTGACGATGTCCACCAGTCCGTCCAGGCCCAGCAGCTCGCCCTTGCTCTGCGTGACGAGGTTGTTGACCTCGAGGCCGCCGGCGTCAAGGTCATCCAGGTCGACGAGCCTGCTCTGCGTGAGGGTCTTCCCCTCCGCACCGGTACTGAGCGTGAGAAGTACATCCAGTGGGCCGTCGAGGCTTTCAAGCTCTCCACCGCCGGCGTCGCCGATACCACTCAGATCCACTCCCACTTCTGTTACTCTGAGTTCCAGGACTTCTTCCACGCCATTGCCGCGCTGGACACTGATGTCCTGTCCATCGAGAACAGCAAGTCTGATGCTAAGCTGCTGAAGGTCTTCGTTGACGAGAAGTTCGCTGCTCAGATCGGACCCGGTGTCTACGACATTCACTCTCCTCGTATCCCCAGCGAGCAGGAGATCAAGGACCGTGTCGAGGAGATGCTTGCTCACCTGTCTCCCGACCAGCTCTGGATCAACCCCGACTGTGGCTTGAAGACTCGCGCTTGGCCCGAGACCAAGGCTGCCCTGTCCAACATGGTTGCGGCCGCCAAGTACTTCCGCCAGAAGTACTCGCAGTAAATGCACAAACATTTTCTCTTTCCTTCCTATAATGTGTTAATTGATAGAGGCGGCAATCAACCTGCCGCCTCTGGCACGGGGAGTTTTTTTTTATGATGAGTTATGACGATGATACCAAAAGTTCAACATACGGGTTTCAACGGGGTTTACTGATTAGAGGGCACCAAAAGCGGGTTTACGGAGTTTCAACATGACTGACGATTTCAACATGGGTGCCACAATGCGCCGATTATTTCAACAATTTTTTCGGATCCCGTCCTTTGCATTTGCAACTGGACCTGGAGACGAAACTAGTTTCTACAGTTCCTACAACTGTAAATTCGGAATGTGAATATTATGTATTCTTCCACATATTTTTTTGAACATAGTAACTGTATCATCGTAGATTCCAAGATTGTTTCAAGGAGTACCTTTACACTGACAGGTTGACCTGGGTGAGGCTCCATATCATTCCCTATTCCCATTCGCCAAACGGTTCGGAGCATGATCAAGCTCATCCCATTGGCTGGCATCTGTGACCGTTTCGACCCCATCTTAGCCTCGTGTCAGCTTCAGCTACATTCTTTATCTCACGCTGCCCCTTGTCTTTATACAAGAGCAAGGAGGACAGCATAGACCTATCGTCTTTTAATACACATGTCGATGATGCTCAATCCTATCACGCCAAGTCACATTTTGCTTGCTCTTTAGTGATCAGGCTGCATTTATCAACAAACCAACCTTGGAGCCATTCACCTCAAATTCAGCGGCTTAGAAGCCTCAAGTCTATCCACCGCAACCTGGATCGTCTATCAACTTCAATCAGTCTGTTTAACTCTTTTTGAAACTCCAAAAAGATGGACAACACCCAACATTTCAGGACATTCTCACAACTTCCATCAGAACTGATCCACATGGTGAAAGAACATCTATCACCAATCGACACAGCATGCCTAGCATTATGCAACCACAGCCTAGTTCATTTCCTAGAAGCAGCAGTTCAACATCTCTCAAACGATTCCATATGCGAACGGAGTTCCTCACAAGGCTCTCACGGGATGTACCAGAATACTCCATCTGCTTCATGTGCGCCCGTCTCCATCCCTGGCGAAAGATTGAGTCACCAAGTCCTACATTCCAATTATTCGACTGTTCAAAGACCGTACCACGCGAAAAAACTTATCTCAGATGGCCCATGTATCGGGGCGTTTACCCCTGCGGCGCAATCCATGATATCCATTTCGTGCACCTCCAGCTTGCCATGCGGAGATTTTATTATGGTGCTGAGTTTGGAATACCCGTTGAATCGCTATTTTATACTGAGGTCGCTACTTGGCCTCTTGGAGAGGACGATCGAGTCTCGGTCACCTCTAAGCCTAAGGCTATATCTCCAGAGTTTCACTATATGACGTCTTTGAAATCTGTTGAAGCTCGGATCTCGATTTCAGCCCTGGGCCCGGGTCTCTGTTTACGAACGCAGGAAATGGCTGTAGCGAGACGGGGAAATAACTCGAAGTTATTCCCACGTTCTTCCTCGGACTTTATGTACATTTGTCGACATATCGGTGTATTCCCCGTATTCCCTACCGCCTCATCGATGATAGATCTCCGTACAGCCGGGTTAAGGGATCTCATTATCTCTCTTATTGCGCACTATTCGGGCGCCAGTTCCGATAAGCCAATAATACATTGGCAGCGCTGTCAGTCATGCAACACGTCATGGAAACTAGAGATTCGGGACCTGGGCAAAGATGTCTGTCTGGTTTCGACGCGTTGGGTGGATCTGGGACCTGGTCTTACTCCTGAAGATGCAAGGTGGAGAACACACCAGTATGATGGGCCTGGTATAAATTTGGAAGACCAGGATCTGGTGGGGGATCCTCGGGTTCGGTTTGAAGAGGATTCAATTCCGGCGGATTCTTCTGCTTTGACGGAAGATGAACTATTTCAACGCAATATCTCGTTGTTGCGGGGAGAGAAATATCAGACTAGGATGACGAGGTGGGGGCCTTCGAGGTGGTATCTTGTTGGTGAGAAGTTTGAGAAGGATGAAGATCAATCTAAGCCTGAGTCGTCTTACTCTATTTCTATGTGAGCACTGGATGGGAGTGTAGAGTTGTATGGAAGTGAACTGTGGAGGAGCTATTCAGAAGCCTGACTGAAGGGGCATGACGGATCGCATGAAATGCCAGTCCCCCATGTTTTAGCTCAGCATCTATGGCATAGCATTTATATCATTCAGTTCCCACCCAAACATAAATCGAGATTGCTAAGAATGTGGCTAAGGTTGCGCAGACTTTCTAGTTCATTCCCCAATATAGTTTTAAGTTGAGATTATCGAGCTACATACTAATTTACGAGTGCAACGCTGCAAAGAGGCATAGCTCGCCTTTGAATTTTGGAATGTTTATTGTAGAATTGCTTCGAACATACATACAGACCAACAAAAGTGGTATCGATGGAACCCAAACAAGCCAAAATAACACGATTCAATAGAATGACATGACTAAATGGTCTAAAAAGCTTATAGATGAATAGAGCTCCAAAGACCCCCGCATTCCAGACCCTGAGAGCAGAAAGCGGGGATGCACATCCATCCGCCAAGCTTAACACAAGTTCCAGAATGCGACTTCACACCTCAACATCAATCTCCGATATACCACCAAACATCCAGAACCAGGCACCATTCCAAGTCATTAATCCCCGAGAAATGGGCGAGAAACCCTGGTTCGGTGACCGAGTCGCCGGCGCTTGGCACTCTCAGCCTATCGCCGTTTCCGGCATTCCACCCCCCGTTCCTGACGGATACTCGGAGAAATACGGTATAGCGGGGATTCATGACGTGGATGAGGGTAGCCACAGGTCTAACCGAGACAATGATGCTCCACGTGCTGGTTGGGACACTGGCATTGTAACTGTGAATGCAACGGCGACGCTGATGCGCCGTGAGATAAGAATCCTAGCATGCCTCTGTCTCTGTCTTGCTATGTGGATGACTGGTATTCCGAATATGTTTGCTCAATTCTTAGGCCGGTCTGTGGGATCACGAGGTCAGATGGTATCTGTTCCGGATCGGACGTTGCGGTTAACGAAGGACGGCACGTTCCAAATAAGCGTTTTTGAAGATTTGCATTTTGCTGAAGGTGAGAAAGCCAAAAGATGTCAAATGTACGTACTAACTCGGTGTTAGATTCCAATAAAGATGTCCTTACAAACAAGGTTATGGACTATGTTCTCGACAAGGAGAAGCCACAGCTTGTGGTTATAAATGGGGATTTGATCTCCGGCGAAGCTACCAAATGCTCAAGCTCGAACAAGTATCTAGACCAAGTTGTTTCCCCCTTGGTCAACGGGGGATATCTATGGGCTTCAACCTACGGCAATCACGACAGCGAGGTAAATTTGGACCCGCGGAAGGATATATACGACAAGGAAAAATTATACCAGAACAGCTTGACGCAGAGTTCGATCTCCGATTCGACGGCTGGAGTCACGAACTATTATCTGCCAGTATTTTCACATGGTGGATCCCAAGGCGATACGCCTGTCCTTCTGCTGTGGTTCTTCGATTCAAAAGGCGGACACGAGCCAACCAACCGAGTATCGAAACGCGAGTCAATCAAACGAGGCGACTGGGTTGATGAATCTGTATGTTAATCCACCACTTCCATGACCATTGCTGACTTGTCAGGTTGTCGATTGGTTCACGCAGACAAAGTCAGATCTGAAGGATAAGTATGGGAAGGTCATCCCATCATTAGCTTTCTATCATATCCCCGCCGACGCTATGCGAGCGTACCAGGACAATGGGGTAGATTCTCACAAATCCCCTGGTCTTAATGGGGAGACAGTGGTTCAGCAGGGATCTGGCGACAGTCCATACACTGGACAGGATACACCATTTATGCGAGCTCTTTTGAATACCTCGGGACTCATGGCTACGTTCAGCGGTCATGACCATGAGAATGACTGGTATGTGAACCTTGGAAGCTTATAAGTCTTCCACACGTCCTAACTGTTCACTCAACCAGGTGCTTCAAATGGGACGGTAAAACCGTTGCTCAGAATTTATCTGGTAACGGGATTAACATGTGCTATGGTCGTCATACCGGCTATGGTGGATATGGCAATGCTGCTCGTGGTGGAAGGCAGATCCTCCTCAATCAGGATAGCATAGCAGATGAAGTGGAAACATGGATTCGGCTGGAAGATGGAACAATCTCTGCGCATGTCACCCTGAATGCAACATATGGACAAGATCAATACTCGCCTGTAACACGGCAGGTCACAGCGAGAATGACAGGCGGAAGTGTTAGTCTTCATCATTCATCATCTCTACTTTATATCATGTACCTGTGGCTTGCGATTTTGGTATTCCGGCAGTGGAAAGGGCATTGATGGAGGTCTTGATATTTATAAGAACCAGTCTCTGGAATAAAACTTGACCTTTTACCTTCAATAATAAGGAACAGAAACTGAAGTGGTTCACATCCACCCAGGGTCCGAGGACTTGTAGATTGATACCTGCTCGTTCTCTATGTTCTTGTGATACCCTTTGTAGACCAAGAACCCGTTGAGGATGACGTGCTCAGCGCGTTGGGGTTTTTAGGCGCATCAATTCTCTTGTCTCTTCTTATTGGAGCAATCATGATGTTTGTCTTGATCGGGCTGTCTTCCAGAAAGTACAATACTGCTATGCCGGTTATAGGTTCTTGTAGTGCTGCTATTAGCGTTGGTTGCCACCCGCCGAAGGATGAAGATTTGGATAATGCAGCCCTTGGTCTATTGATGTGGGGAGAGACAGTTGCTACACCATATTGAAACGGGGGGATTCTGTTGATGAGACTGCGATGAGAAGTGCCATTGGGTTTCACGTCTTAGACATGATCCCACCCTTTCTGAAAAGAAAATACGCCCAGCGTACTATATGATTGACCAGCGGCAGGTGCAATATACTATTAACAGAACGCTGCACTCAGGTGGCAGCTGGTGCTCATAGGGTGACAGCGCAAGATAGAGGGGCAAGCAAAAAGAGGAGTCACAGAGGGGAGGACGAGTGGGGATGGATCTATTATATGAGGCGGAGACATCACTTCAGCTTCTCGCAAATGCTAATAAACGGAGCGAACCCGCCTCCCAGGAACAAACGGCGAGACTGTGTATCTTGTACTGCAACCGTTGATGTAGGAAGCTTTTCCCCCAAGGAATCCTCCACGATCTTCAAGACCTCCCACTCCCCACCCACCCCTTTAATGGGACTAGCTAACACCGTCGCCGGCGCAACAAAGTCATGTGGATGATCCGCAGACTTCATAAACGCAAAAGAATCAGGTATAGCAGCGGCAATGAGACTCCCATCTTCATCAAATGAGAGATTATCCACCGGATATCCCATCCAAATGGTATCCACTTGTTTCAATTGCTCATTCTCCAATTTGTGAATGGTCACCAGCCCCGTCACAGAATGCGAGACATAGTAAAGACCATCCTTACCCTTGGCAATGCCATTAGGAAAGCGGAATCCTTCTCTCGCAGCGATATTGCACTTTCCCGTATCGGAGCGACAATATGTGAGACTTCCAGTGCCATATAGCATTTCCAGATCCCGAAAGCGTCCAGTCTTGCCCTTGTGATCGTTTGTGATTACAAATCCCACTCCATCAGCATCAACAGCCAAGTTATTTGGCGAGATAATAGCATCACTATAGATAGTCCGGACATACTCCAATGTATCTGTCTTTTTGTTCAAATCGAATATTTCGACCGTGGAATTTGCACCATAAGTCCAGGGATCCAAAACATCTCCTGTCGAGTCGATCGCGGGCTTATGATTAATCAACCAAAACCGCACCGTAAATCCAATATGGCGCACGTCGAAACCGTGAAGATCTAATCCGTCCTCGTAACCACCGATCTTCAACTGGCGGGGAATGGACAGGCCATCGGAATCCACATCGTCAATGTCCAACACGGTGATATGATCAGTGAAAGTGCGTGCCGAGAGATTATACTTGTTTCCACTGGGGTTCCATCCCTGCCGGGATTCGACCGTCGAGCATGCGGCGTAAAGTTTCCGGTCGTGATGATCTAGCCACATATCCTCGCAGCCTTCCAGGAGAGGGTGGTATTGCCTAGTGCATCTCCATGGGAAAACTTCAAGGGGCTGGATTTGACGACCGATACCCAGTGTGATGAATAAGATGTTTTGAACGTACGCTCGGTAGAATATGGCGAGCACGAGGACGGAGATGGTCCAGTACAGGGACCGTGCCCAGAGGCTCTTGCGCTCAGGAGCTTGTTGTGACATGGCGTTGTGGTCTTGGGAGCCTTGGCTCTAGCACAAGTTAAATGGGTTCAGGATTCTGCTATTGGTTGTTTTTTGGGGATTCCTGGATCCTCGAGTTAGGAGGGTTGGGGTTGGACTTTATAAATGTCAGCATGGAGTCGACTTCGAGTGTTTGACCTGCAGTCACATGACTTCTCAAGGATCTATGAATTCGTGCTTCTATCACCTAGACCTTTTCTCCTTACTACACATCACTAGCATACCGCATATTGCTTTGCTATCTTCCTTCGTCTAGACATAGGTTCATACACATTCATTCTGGGCCCCACTGTCAAGATGCTAGTCCCAGGTAGTAAGTTGGGGTGGCTGGGTAAGGACAATATATTGTATAACGAGCTCGGGAGAAGTATCAAAACTCACTAGGAGAAAGTTGAATCTCAGCAGTTATTGTGCCAGTATTAACCCCCACCTGAAATCCGGAATTAGAGCCACGGCATAAGACCGTATGATCGGCCTTACTTTCCAGAGTTTAATTAATGCGTCCGGCAATGTGAGCCATACCGACCGTCGGAGAGCTAGAGAGACTTTGAGTCAATCATACAAAGTAGAACACGGTGATTATTGGGCTTGTCCGGGAAGATCAAGTGGGGGAAGTTTGGGCGCAGGGCTTGAGACTATGATCTAGAGTGCGCTTCAGACGCCAAAATGACTAATCATAGCTTCCCTGGACATCTCCAATAAGTACTGATCAAATTTGATACACTCGGTCTTCTGGGGAGGTAGAAGGCGCGTTTGATCAAAATGATGAGAAAGAATGTAGTACAGGAATGGATATAGATGTGAAAAGTGGGCCGCCCAATCGGCCCGCTATGTCGTCTCGGTTATAACTTCCAAGTAACTTATCAGCTCTGCTATCCGATACATCCATGATGGCCTCGTTTCGCAGCTTGAGGACTCAGTACGCTTCCCTCTTGAAAAGGTTCACCGCATCATCCCGGGACTTTGAGGTCCTTACCACCATCCCCGCCGATAGCTGCCCCGCACCAAAGATCCTATATGTGCTGGACTCATCATTCAACCCGCCAACCCGCGCGCATCTCCGCATAGCCAGCTCTGCTCTCCTAGAGCGACTCGACCCAAGCTCCCGCTTACTGCTACTGCTCGCCACTCAGAATGCAGACAAACCTTCAAAGCCGGCCTTGTTCGAGGACCGGCTCGCCATGATGGAGCTATTCGCACACGATCTTCGTTCTCACCTGGCTACCAGCACCGCATCTCCAGGGAACACTCCATCTCTAGAGAACATCCCCGTCATTGACATCGGGGTCACCAAGAAGCCCTACTTCACAGACAAGGCCTCCGCGATTGAGGCCTCCGGGGCTTACCCCACTCCGCTTGAACAGGTCCATCTCACGGGCTATGATACATTGATCCGCATCTTTAACCCGAAATATTACCCGCCAGAACATACGTTGGCGCCGCTGGCGCCGCTTTTCTCACAGCACCGCTTGCGGGTGACAGTAAGGCCTAGTGATGAGTGGGGAACTGTAGATGAGCAGGAGGCTTTTCTCCTCGCTCTCGCCCGTGGAGACCGGGAGAGTGAGGGTGGGCGGAGAGAATGGGCGCAAAGAATCCAGCTGGTTGAAGGGAGAAAAGCAGGGCAACAGCCGGTTAGCTCGACAAGAGCACGTGAGGCCATACAGTCTGCAAGTGATGATCTGGAGTGGCTAGTTCCGGAGAATGTGCGTCAATTCTTACTGTCTGAAAAGCCCTATTCTACAGAAAGCTCCCTATAGCTCGGCTCTGCTTGAGATTTTCATTGTTCACATCACTGCAAATGAAACCTTAAAACTGTTGTTGACCCAGTGTTGGGCCTAATCAATGCAAGTGACTTTTGTGTATTGCTTTCGTCCCATATTCAGAAAATAAGAAAGTGCATTATTGTCGCATGAAAACCATGCTCTTTTTAACGTCAAAGTTTCCGTTCAGAATCTCCGATACAGACCACCAGTTTTGTAATTGAACATATATCTTACACCCCGGAGCCAAGCTTTCTCCATTATAAGCCCGCTTCCTCATGAGTCCTCTTCCTGCTCACGCTTTCCAAGTGTGTATGCAAGCCCACCACCGACCATATTCACCAAACAGAGCGCCATTGTTCCGCCGCGCACGATTCCGCGAGCTCCGAACTTCTGCCTCAGTGGTTGGCGACGCCGGCTGGCAAGGAGCAGATATAAGCCTGACCAGGCAGCGCTGATACCGGCGGTATCAGTCTTGAAGCCCTGCAGGTTGGCATAGCTGGTGAATAGGAGGACAGGAGTGAAGAGCATGGGGAAGATCTGGAATGGGCGAGCATGTTGCGCGGTGATGAGCGAGGCGAGCAGAGTAGGCGGGAATGAGTTTTCTAACAGAATGATACGTGAGCAAGACTGAATTGTGCATATTAAGGTCAAGCGCGGTAAGGAATAAAAGCTTAAAGCTGTTTGGGACCGACAAATACTTACCACCCCAGGCTCTGAAGCGCTGCACGAGCGTCTGCTTTGTTTCTTCGATGCTCGAATCCTTCGCCATGGTGAATTTGGCAATTTAGATGAACTGCAATCAGCTTTATTTGATATTGACTGTTTTTCTCCGCCGGTCACCCGTCCTGTCCGGAGATATGCGCGTGACTATGGAGAAGATATGGGTTTGGTTGCAGTGGGGAGATTTGTGTCTATCTAACCAACGGATAAGCGCATGTCGTTCCCGCTTGGCAAAGACACCTAATACTATACTTTTTCCTCTTCGCCTCCCCCCGAGTCTCCCACTTCATCGCCCGCATTTTACTCTACCCCTGCGAGTGCCCTGATTTACGGCTACCAGTGTGTTTACCCAGGGCTGACTTTTTTGTCTACCTCTTGGGGAACCAGGCCCCTTTCCCGCGTTACGCCACCCATCGAGGCACTGTCCACCCCTCGCCGATTTGACCTCAACACGCGGACCACCAAAGCCCACCCTCTCCATTATCCATAATGCCTTCGGCCACAGCATCCGGCTCTGACGCCAAAGGCGACGGTGCGCGATCGCGGGAACATAATCAGGGTAACCAGGACCGCAAGTTCACACCCGAGCAGAAGGCCGCTGTGTTACGAATCCGAAAATGTGCACCCACTGCATTCTACGAGATCCTTTTGTGCGAGCGCACTGCGACAGATAACGAGATCAAGAAGGCCTATAGGAAACAAAGTTTGTTGACACACCCGGATAAGAACGGATATGCCGGTGCGGATGAAGCATTCAAGAGTACGTGAGAGACCCAGTCTACATGCCCTTAAGTTTCGCCTCTAACTTCTCACTCGCAGTGGTCTCGCGCGCGTTCCAAATCCTCTCGGATAAGGATAAGAGGGAAATGTACAACAATAATGGGCAAGATCCGGATAGCAGATTTAACCCCAGCCCTAGCGCCTCTGCTGGTGGTGCCTCGCCGTTTGGCGGCGGCGGATTTGGAGGTGGATTCCCTCGAGGTAGAGGTAGATTCGATGATGAGATTTCTCCAGAGGAACTGTTCAATTCATTCTTCGGCGGTGGCGGCGGCGGATTTGGTGGTGGTGGATTCGGTATGTTCTCGGGTCCTTGCATAATCGGTCACCATTCGACATCATAGCTAATACCATGATCTAGGAGGGCCCCAGTTTGTCTTCAACATGGGTGGTGGTCCAGGAATCCGTGTGCACCAGTTTGGAGGAGCTGCGCCGCGACGACGACCTCGCACAACCAACTCAGGGCAGCCACAACCAGCTCCTGACGCATGGTCTATTCTTCGCCAAATCATGCCTCTCCTCATTCTTTTCATCCTTCCTCTCCTCTCGTCTTTTTTCTCCGGCTCTTCTCCCGCTGGTCCCTCTTATCGATATGATACAGCCAAGCCACCTCACACCATGGGCCGCACAACTCCCAAGCTTAATATCAACTACTTTGTCAACCCGCTAGATGTGGAGGACTTAAGTCCTCGCAAACTCAGGCAATTAGATCAACGAGTGGAAGTGGATTTCGTAACAGCGCTCCGGTATGAATGCGATGGCGAGGTGAATTTGCGAGACCGAAAGATCCAAGAGGCGCAGGGTTGGTTTTTCCCTGATGTGGACAAGATGAAAGAGGCCCGGGCGATGGAGTTGAAGAGCTGCCGCAAGTTGGAATCCCTTAGGGGGAAAATTTAAGACGGTGCGTCAGATTTGCAGGTTCTGCATAGCCTTTTGCCTTGAAAGAACAATAGCACATGCGTGACTCGTGGCGTCTAATGTTGGGTTTCTTTTTTGGCTTCGATTATGTGTATATTTCATTCCAAATGCATCCGGTTCTCTTGTAGACTTGGGCACTTGAGTTCAAGCTAAGTTGATCGAAGATTGTTCTCATAGAAAGAATATGCATCTATTAGGTAAATATCTGTGTTTTCATTAATCAAGACTGCCAAAAACTGCATGGGATTGCATTTTATACAAACCATGTGAGGCGTGGTTTAACTGGTTGAAAATGTGTATGTGCTTAGTCAAGGGCATCATCCCCCAGTGAAGAACATGCGAGAGAATCTCAGCGATCATAGCAGAACATCCGGCCTCAACCCCATCTCCCCGCACTTGAGCTTGTACCCCGACGCAATTTTATCGCCTGCACTGGGCTTAGTCCTGGTCACCGGCGATCTCTGCATCTGTGAACTGGCCCTGACAATTCCCTCCGCACACTTTGATCCAGCGCATTACGCTCACTTTTCCAACGCATTACGCGATTCCTCCGCACATTTTGATCCAGCGCGTTACGCGATTCACACCTGTTCAGACAGGGAGAACAGCGTCCTCGGCTGATTTTCTCCAACCTGTGATACTACGAGAATTTGACCAGGGTTAGGATGTCGGACACACTCTCTGACGCGGATAAGGTTTGTCACCATTCCGCAGAGTCGACATTTCATTACTCCACAGTCGCTAATGAACACTTCTCATACACGATTTAGATCCGCAATAAGCGACTTGCTAAACTTTCAAACCCCGTACCCTCCTCTACTGGCGAGGGCTCATCTGACTCACCCCCAAACTCCGCCCATTCCTCACCCTCACGGTCGCCAATCCGCCAAAATGAGTCCAGTGATTCCCGACCAGCCTCACCATCCACCGCACAGACACCCCAGCGTTTTGAAGGAAAGCGGATCAAGATCACCCCCACTACCGCTGCCCCAGAGCGACCACGCTCGACTGCACCATCCACTCCGGGGACCCCACCACCTGGAAGAATCGAGACTATTGAGACATTCGGAGACCGGACTTTGAGTGCTGTGTTCAAACTCACATTGAAGGAGGAAGGACACCGAGATCTACAGGGCCAGCGAGTGTTCCTCCCCGAATTGCGCAACGAGCTGCTCAGCCAGGAAAAAGAGTTGCTCATCGGAACGGAAATCTTGGACCAAGCGCTCTTAGAGGCCGCCTCTAAGGCTGAGAAAGGACGTCCGTTGGACTATCTGCTGCCGTGTTGGAAGCGTATCACAAAGTTGCATAAGGGATTCCGACGGACAAGAGATGACGATCCCAAATTTCAGGTCATCTGTGAGGCACGTCGGCTTTGTATGAGTTATTGCATCTTTGCCATTACCATGCCGGAGATGTTCGGCCTTGATTCCCCAGAGACCTCTACATTAGCTCCATACCTACTGGTGGACCCAGAGGATGACAAGGGTGTTGATTTTGAATTCATTAGCGAGGCGGTCAAGCGTTTTGAGGAAGATGAGAGTCTCAAGCCCGCTTTCATTGCTGCTGTGGAGGAACTCAGCACAAGTCTGTCCGGCATGGATATTAATGACGATTACAAGCCCTATTCTACAGTTTGTGCATACTTTCTACTCGATAGGAACATTTGTGCTAACAATCTTCACAGGCGTTACGAAACCTCGTTCGCCATGCTTCTATTGCTGCTGCAATCACAGAATCAACCACCTTTAACGATTCAAAAGACCCAGCAAATTTTGAGAAGGTCACTCTCTTGGGCCCTTGGTTCCGTCTTTCACCGCTGCAAGCCAACGTAACCATGTCATATTTCTCGAGTCCCAAGACTCGCGACCAAGCATATATTTTGAATGCTCAACGGTCTCTTCGTATGACACAGCAGTTGGTCAGCTCTGACCTTCTGGATGTCATCAACCACATGATTCGCGCCTCGAAAGAGGCCAGAGATCGGGTTCTTGACTGGTTTGCCACTGCTTTGAACATCAACCATAAACGTCGGGCCATGCAGGTTGATCCTGAGAAGGTCTCGTCGGACGGGTTCATGTTCAACCTCACAACATGTCTTGATCAGCTCTGTGAGCCGTTCATGGATGCCTCTTTTAGTAAGATTGATCGCATTGATGCGGAGTATCTTCACCGGGATTCCCGGGTTGACATGAGTGATGAAACCAAGATCAACGCGGATCAGCATGAGTCGGATGCCTTTTATTCCAAGAAGGCCGAGGGCACGTCTAACTTTATCACTGAGATCTTTTTCTTGACCGTGGCCGCGCATCACTACGGCAGTGAATCTTTAACCTCCAAGCTTGAGCAACTTGAGAAGGACCTGCGGCATATGGAATCCACTATCACAAAGTTTGAACTTGAGCGTCATCGGTGGTCTGGAAACCCCAGGCAGCTGCAAGTATTTGAGCAAGCGCTGAAAAAGTATAAGGACAAGCTCGACCTTGGAGTAGCTTTGAAATACAGTCTACAGGGTGTGCTGTTTGATGATCAATGGCAAGCACGTTCAATGTTGTTCATGCGTTATGTGACAGTCTGGCTGCTGAGACTAGCTTCGGGCGTGAACTTCCCCAAAGAGAAAGTCACCTTGCCTCTGCCCGAGCAACAGCCCGAGATATTCAAATGCCTGCCTGAATACTTCTTGGATGATATCGTGAGCAACTTTAAGTTTATCATGTGGTGTTTGCCACAAATAATCACTGCTACCCAGGGAGATGAATTAGTCATGCTATGCATTGTATTCTTGGAGAGCTCCAGCTATATCAAGAACCCATACCTCAAGGCTGGCCTCGTTTCTATCTTGTTCCGTGGTACATGGAACCGCCCCGGTGGTGCTCGTGGTGTTCTGGTGGATCTTCTTAACTCGATGGAGTTTGCCAATGAGTATCTTCTTCACGCTGTTATGAAGTTCTACATTGAAGCAGAGCATACTGGAACGCACACCCAGTTCTTTGACAAATTCAACATTCGATATGAGATTTTCCAGATCATCAAGTGCATCTGGCCCAACACCCTTTACCGAGAGAAGCTGTCCATCCAAGCCAGCGAGAATCTGGACTTTTTTGTGCAATTTGTGAACCTTCTTCTCAATGATGTGACTTACGTGCTTGATGAATCCTTTGGCGCCTTTAAGACCATCAACACAACTCAACAGGAGTTGGCTCGAGAAGGCCACACAATGGACCAGACCACACGACAGGAGCGAGAGGAGAACCTTGCGACTGCACAGCGCAGTGCGAAATCATACATGCAATTGACCAACGAGACGGTCTCCATGCTCAAGCTCTTTACTGATGCCCTGGCCGATTCATTTACCATGCCGGAAATTGTTCAGCGTTTGGCCGACATGCTGGACTACAACCTCGACGCTATGGTGGGACCAAAGAGCTCTACCCTGCGTGTCGATAATCTTCAAGAATATGGATTCAATCCCCGTGCTCTTTTGAGTGAGATCATCGACGTCTATCTAAACTTGATGTCTAAGCAGAATTTCATTACTGCTGTTGCCCGTGATGGCCGGTCCTACAAGCCAGCGAACTTTGAAAAGGCGGCAGAGATTCTACGCAAATGGTCATTGAAATCTCCGGAAGAGTTGCGACATTGGGGCCAACTGCAGAAGAAGGTTATGGAGGCCAGAGCGGCCGATGAACAAGCAGAGGAGGACCTGGGCGAGATTCCCGATGAGTACTTGGGTATGTTTATCGACAATGCTATTATGATGCTTGCTAACCTTGCCAGATCCCCTCATGTACACTCTCATGGAAGACCCCGTCATTCTTCCAAGTTCCCGGATGTCCATCGACCGTGCCACTATTCGATCGCATCTGCTCAGTGACCCCAATGATCCATTCAATCGTGTCCCCTTGACCATGGAGGACGTGATACCCGGTAAGACAGCCATTTGTCTCGTATCCGCACAAATAGCTAACTTCTATAGACACCGAGCTTAAAGCCAAGATTGAAGCGTTCAAGGCTGAAAGAATCGGGCAGAAGGCCCTGTTGGAGATGGATACCTCCGCTTAAATCTGAATGAATACATAGCCTCACGAATAGAATTGAATGTTGTCGTCATCATGACCGCTTTCCTATTTAGGACACTTACATCACTCTGTAACTTTAAATCCGAACATAGGTTCTCCACTGAAGCTTAGTACCTCTTTGATTCCCCAAGGTTTTCCTTGTTCCACCTCAGATAACCGTACCATGGGGGCCTCCCTCTCTACCATCTGGGGCGCAATGCCACCCATCCAGGACTTTACCCCTCCAACAGCAGTAGCCTACACAGGGCTGCTAACCGCGTTCCAGTACTTCCCAGTCGTAAGTAAACAAGCCGTCAAGCTTAGATGCACCTGGAACTCACAACATCAACAGTTCTCAGTCATCCAATGGTTCCTATCATGGCATCCAGCTGGCAAAACCTCCATGAAAAGCTCCATTTTCAACTTACCCGGCCGGCTAGCCTGGTGTATCATGGAAATCACTGGCCCAGTCGTCCTAATCTACAGCCTCTCCCAAGCCTCACCGAGCTTCTTCGAGCTACCAGCCCCTAACCAGCTCGTCGCCGCGCTCTACTGCACCCACTACTTAAACCGCGCAATCATCTCACCCTTCTTCTCAGCCCCAAGCATGTCCCCAATCCACGTATTCATCATGCTCAGCGCCGTAGCCTTCAACTGGCTCAACGCCTCCTGCATCGCAGGCTGGCTAGTCGGCTACGCGATCCCGATCCCAGGATTCCAGACTGACGGTGCTCCAGCCTTGGATCCGGCATCATTCGGGTTCACTCTTGTGCAGATCCTGCCTTTTATCGGCACGATCTTGTTCTCTTTAGGAATGGCCGGGAACATTTACTCCGAGACGGAGCTTTTCCGGCTCCGAAGAGAGTCAGCTGAGCAGCGGTCTTCTAAGAAGTCGGATACCACCACTGTGATTGCCGACTCGAACGGGAAGGATGGTAATAAGTTTCACAAAGTTTATGTTATTCCTCCAGTTGAGGGCGTCTTCCGCACGATCTTGTACCCGCATTATGTTTTCGAGTGGCTTGAATGGGTTGGCTTTGCGCTTGTTGGGATAGCCGTCTTTCCGCTTCCTGGAATGAGCGTCGCTCCGCCTCTTCGTGCTGCGCCGTGGGTTATCCCTGCGGCGTGGAGTGCGGATCTCCTGGGTATTCCGCTTCCTTTGCCAGCTGTTTTATTTGCAATCAATGCTGTCGCGAATATGCTGCCTCATGCCCGGTGGGGGCGTAGGTGGTATGTTGAGAAATTCGGGGAGAAGGGAGTTGCTGGACGTGGGGCTGTTGTTCCTGGGTGTGCATGGATGTAATCATGTTTGGAGTGGCTTAGTATAACGGAATGGTGCATTCTGATTTTTTCAAGGATTAAAAGATTGAAGCAATTCTTCTTATCATTTTCTACCTAGTTTAGAACCCCCTCTGATCAACGATATGACATGGACAACAATGCATCAGCCAAGAAACACTTCACATGTGGGAAGTTCCACATTCATTGAGGAGTTCAGTAAGAATTTCCGAGTTCGTAATAACTGAATAATGGATAATGGATATAGCTAAGCAAGCCACAGTCGCATCCATCACATTGGCATCTCCGGAGCGGGACGCAAGCATTGCACGCCTGAAAAATAAGCCTTATTTTGCCCAGGGATCCATCTTGTCAAGTGCAACAAAGTACAGCACTAAAATTTGCAATTATATTGTTGAGATCCTGGCAAGATAAGCAGAATTCCTAGGAATTAGTGAGTCGAATGAAGGATTTAGTCTTAACCTCTATTCTATTGCCAGGGTCTGCACCCTGTAGTTGGTGTCCAACCTATCTCGACTAATTTAAGCTACTCTGCATCGGCACGTCCCTTAACCCTTAACACCTGCCAAGAAAGTCCGCGTGTCTTGGCATACGACCGGACCCGGAGAAATCTCGCCTATTGAGTAGACCACCAGTTATTTAGATGTAGTGGAGTGAAAGCGGCACGTCGAGGAAATTTCGTTGACAGGAGTAACTATTGTAGTGGGGAACCCTAGTGTGATTACTTAATATTACGGAGGAGATCGGAAGAGTTTTTTCTAGGTTATTCCGGGCTATATTAGGACACTAGTTTCCCCGTAGACTGGTATATAGTACTAGGGTATATCTAGGACCTCTAAGATAGTATTAAATAGTAGGCTTCTATACCTCTCTTATCCCGTATAAGGGTAGTAGCCTATAGACCTTATATATAACCTACGGTGCTTATATAGTTATTATTATCTTACTAAATCGACCTATATATCTCTAAGTATATAGCCTTTAAGCGTTCCCCTCTTTATATAGTGACTAACGTAGGGGTATTCTTCTTAGGTAGCTAAATACGTAGATACTTAATAATATACTAAGTCTAGGCTATAAGGACTAAGTAGATAAGAGAATTAGTGTTAAGACTGATATGTCTTGGTAAAGATTGGTATGGACGGGAGTGATAACACGGCACGAGAATACTGCTCACAGCAGTATGTGGATTCCTAGTAATATAATCACTGGAGATCTCTAATATCGATCTCCGGCAGTCCTACTTCTGTTGTGCAGCTTATCTAAGCAGTTACCCGATATCTCGGTGTAACCTTTCTCCGGACTGCTTGCAGCAGGTCCGCCATGTATAGAGATGGACTCGTATGCTCGTCCTCTCCTGCTCAGGCTTCTCATGTGAGCCTTCTGTAGACGTGTCGTAACAATTAGAGCGTTAAAAGTATATTTTAAAAAGTAGGTAGTTAATTTAACCATAAGAACTATAAATTACTCCTTAATTTAGTCCTAGATAGCGCTAGGATCCCTTATATTATTAAGATTAGGCTAATATTACCCTAATATAGTAAGGTCTTATATAAGTACTTAAGACTATTAAAGACTAGACATTAACATTGCCCATGGGCCGCCCATCATGTCCATGATATAAGGTGGGATAAATTAATGCCTATTATGCAGTAATTTTAGTATTTATCTAGTAATATTTCAGAGTAGAAGTTTCAGAGTAGAAGTAAGGCTTTATTAAGATAAAAGTGAGAATTTATTCAATTACTTTCTAATTTATCCTAATCTCATAGTTTTCGAACCCCTTTGGTCGCTTTCTTGCCCGTCCAGACTCGCGTATCTGGCTCTGCATTATAGGTAATCCATTATCGTCCTCATCCTCACTACTACCATTAATCTGATTAACCTCATCTTCAGATACAACGCCCTTTCGTCTCTTCCCACCCCTCATAGATTACCTCAGATCTTACTCATCTTCCTTAGTATCACTGATAGGGTTAATCTCTTCAGTCTAAGGGCAAATCTCCTCCGTTTCCCCTTCCTTAGGGATTTCTAGAGATTGGGCCAATTGAAGCTGTTCCTCTTCCATCTCAAACTTAGTCGTATAGCTATATAGCATAAGATCCTGGATAGTGGTAGGATTCAGACGACCTCTACGGTAGTGGCAAACATCGCGGGCTGAATTAAACAGGCGTTTAACACCAGCACCAGTAGCCGGGATAGAAAAGATATCGCGGGCTACCCGTGCTAGGGTAGGAAATTCATGTTGATGGTCCTTCCAGAATTAGGTAGGGGTCGTATTAACCAAGCCTAAATAGAAGTGAAGGGTTAGTATAAGATATAAGGTAAATCAGATAGAGAATTATAAGCCTTACCTCCTTCAAGAAATTGTGTTAATTCATCTTGATCCCGGTGAGATCTAGACGCAGACGCGAGGACTTTATCAAGCTCAGAGACATATGTCCAGGCCCGAGTCCTTGATATCGAATCATTAGATTGATAGCCTTTGATCCGGTCTTATAGGCTATGATGATATGAAGCCTCCCATCCTCCAGCCCAGTCTTTACTCTTAAAGAACTATAGCTTATACTATGGAGCAAGGATTATCCCATGCGCATAGAATCACGAAGTTCCTTAGTATCTATCTTCGCATAGTACTCACGAAGCTTAGATTCACTGAATTCAAGGGCTTTAAGCATCTGTTACTTCTATCCGACGTATTAAAGAGGTTAGGAAAGGTAAAGTAAAGGTGAGGTGAAAGTGAGATAGAAGTAAAAGATAAGACAAACCCTTTTTCGCTGTAATTATCGCTTTGAAACCTCAAGATGCTTAAAAAGCTCATTATAGAGACTGAAGACGTTATGAATGGTTATATCTTTAGTCTTTGAGAGCGTAGTGGTATAGATGTAGAATGGCTTTATAAGATAAAGAAGATAGTCAATCTGTCGCCATTCATCTGAATTCAGCATCATATGGTCGATCTCATATAGACGGCAGTACTTATCTAGCTCAGATCGAAGCCTTCTAGCTCGTTCAAGCATTAGATAAGTAGAATTCCATCTTGTCCGAACGTCCTGGATTAGGACTAGTTAAGGGTTTCTAGTTGCCTTCTGAAGATCCTTGAACTTCTCCTTTCTCTGTGGGCTTGCATTGATGAAGATCGTAAGATCACGGGCCTTATTTAAGGTGTTTATAATATCCCGCTTCTTAGACCGCTGTCTAGCGGCCTTATTATGTTCTTCTGTCCAAACCATATCCATAGTATCATTCAGAGGGTTTCCTTTTATCTAACTAAGTAGCTAGTTTAGACTAAGCTGAATAACATACACTATATATGGAATTCGGATAAAACGGGCGTCTAGGCCTTTAATATCTTTATGATCATTATGGCATTATTTGATGCATTATCAGTGGTAATAGCCATAATTCTATCAATAATCTAATGTTGTTTTAGAATTATAGATAAGACTAAGGTAAGGTTATCTCTAGAGTGGGTGCCCTCTAGGGGTTCAAATCTAAGTAATACCTCTCTATACTCCCAATTTTGATTAAGTAAATACCCAGTAATAGCCATAAAAGCCTGCTGAAAAGGGGATGTCTAGTAGTCTAGACTAATAGAGAGCTTTACGTCTTCTGGAAGCATTATAAGGATATCTTCCTGCCGAGATTGGACGATAGACTAGAGACGACGCTATATTATTCGGCCTGAAGGAAAGGATAGGACTAAAGGGGATGTTTGCGCGAGACGTAGAAGGTCCTAGAAGTGTTAATTCTTAATAATCTAAAATGGTAGCCGTAGGCTAGTGATCGTGGTTAATAGCTGCTGCTTCTAGACCTCTTCAGACTAAGATAGGTATGGTTTAGGTAGATTGGTAGCCTAAAGTAGGAATAAATATTATTATTTTTTGTATTTTCTTAAAGAGAAGATAAGGGTAAAGTAAGAGTAAAATAGGTGTAAAACACTATTATTTTGCTCTCACTTTGCCCTCTCTTAGGCTTTAGATCTTAGCTTACCGCTTTTTTCCATAAATCCTGGATATTTTATTTACTTGCTGGGCCTGCCCCTCTGCATTTTCCTTTTATATGCCTTTTAAGCGCATTCGTCCCATACTTAGTCCCCTTTTTGTTAGGTGTCACTGGGTGGTCCACTATCTGACTACATACTTTATATATAGCCTTTGATTGACCTGTTTTAATATGCGCAACCTGGTTAAAGGAGTGCCATAACTCGGATGTATAGCCCCTTTTATCCTAATGAGGATACTCTCCCTTAGGTTTTGATCCATACTGAGTTATAAGCCACCATTAAATAAACTTAGTCTTAGACATCTTAGACCAAAGCGCCCACTCTTTTTCTCGGTTAGATCCAACACGTTTAATAGAGGGCGGAGGTGGTTCGTAAATATTAGGCGCGGTAGACTGGCTTTCGGGGGCGTTAGATGGTGTAAAATCAGATAGAAGAGGGTCAATACTATCACTAGTGATAGATAGGTTAAAAGAGGAAGAGGGGAAAGGTATACTAGACGCGATAGACGTAAAAGTAGGGATAAAGTGAGGGTAAAGAGGAATTATTAAAGGGGGGAAGGCCTTCTGCTTAAGATAAAACCTAATATAATAGATCAAAAGAAGGTGAACTATTCTGATGTGGGTCTATTAGCCCTCTTCTATTGGCCTAAACCCTTCCCTACCCCCTTCCGCAGACATAATTTTCTCTAAGTCCGTCTTTAGTTTAACCCTTTTCCCTTCACTACACGATTAATTCTAAAGTATAGGGGTTTAAAAGAGAAATATACGTTGAAGAGGGTATAAAGAATATATATATAAAAAATAATAGCTTAATAACCTAGTTTACATAAATAAAAAATAAAAGAAGAATCTACAGTAGAAAGTAGTGGTAGACACATACGTATAGAAATATATATTTTCAACTTCTATCACTCTTATCTTAACTATTCCCTTCTAGTTATCTTTAATTAAATTATCTAATTTATTTATGCGACCAATGAAATAGGTAGCAAAAGGCCTAAAAACAAGAATATTTCGTAAAATTATATAGTAGAAGGGTGGAAGGGAGATAAATATAAGCGTTCGGACCAAAATAGAGGTAAGAAACAGAGATGAATCAGCAAGTTATGCAAAAAGTTCAGGCCAATTCAGGCCAATTCAGGCAAAATAAGGCATCGATGGGCAGCCCATAGGCGCCTATGGGCCGCCCATGTTAATGTCTATTAAAGACTTAACTATTTTAAGTATATTTTTATAATAAGTATATATAGCTACTACGTATACTACTTTTTAATTAGTCTATTAATTATTATAATAGATTATAGCTATAGAATATAGTATATATAACCCCTAAGATACTCTACTATTTAGCTAAAAAGATCTAGCTAGGCTTATATAATATATAGTAGAGTATAATTTAAGTTTAGATATATATAACTTTAATTAGATATTTATATTCTTAAGAATTAAGCGCGGAAAGAGCTAACTTTTACTTATCTTATATATCTAATTTAACTAATCTAACTAATTTAACTAATTTAAGAGATCTTATATTAACTAAGACTAATTTAAGTAATTCTAATTTATCTAACTATTCTATTTCTTTTATTATTTCTACTTCTTCTACTATATTTATTTATTCTACTAATTTTAAGTATATTAATCTTATTAATTTTAATATTTATTATAATCTAATTATATATAAGATAACTAGACTAGCTAAAACAGAAGAGAATATCTTATTCTAAGAGATCCTAAAAGTAAGTCTTCTTAGATTAGTAATAAGTCCTAGGCCTAAGATTTAAGGTCTATATATTAAGCCTATTTAGGAGCCTTATTATTTACCCTTTTCTAGATATAGGGAAATAAATAGGCCTAAATCTAAGACTTCTATCTTAGGCTTCGGCAGGACCTAAGTCAGACCTAACCTAACCTAACCTAATTAGGTATTAGGTTAGGGTTTAGGGCTAACCCTTAGGGCCCTAATTAGGTCATAAATATAGTAAATATACTAAGATTTTAATACTATATAAATTATGCATTTTAGCCTAGTAATTTTAGGTATTTCCCTTACTACTTTTATCACTTATTAAATAGCTAATTATAAAAATTAATTATTTTATTATAGTATTTATTTATAAATCAAAAAAAACTAGTATTTATTTATACTAAAGAGGATATAAAAGAGGATATAATAGGTAATAAGGCGTTAAAAGATTAAGTATGTGATCGTTAAGGTAATACTATCTAGGCTAGAGAGGCTGTTAAGGGATTCTGAAGGAGGCTTCCCTGAATCTATTCAAAGAGGGGCACGTGACAATGCAGGACCCCAACCTGATGTTACATCGATTGCCGTTCGATATAATATCGATGACTACTCGATATGATATCGATTACCAGTTGATAAGATATCGATTACCACTTGATACGATATCAATTACTGTTTGATTGCTTGATGAGATCGTGATTACCTCGCTTTTCTATGTATAAATATCTCTATTATTCTTGGTAAAGAAGGACCAAGAATCAGTCTCTGAATATATCAGATCTGCTTGCTTTCATATCTCTCTATATTGCATCGATCTAATTAGATTACTTCCACTCTTGCTTCCTTACCTGATCGACAGGCATTCTACCCTGCTAGTAGATCTTACAGAGGCTTAGCTAAAGATAGAAGATAAGAATCTAAGGTTAGATTTAAGATAGCTAATTAGGCCTATATAATTATATTCTATACCTTACCTTATTTCTATACCCCGCCTTAGTTATTTCGCTAAAGCTAGGGCCTAAGACTAAAAAGTCTAAGTATAGTCTTCTTTATCTTAATTATTACGCTAAAACTATAGTCTAAGATACTTAGACTTTTTAGTCTTAAGGAGTATCCCCTTAGGGTTTTTTAAGGGTCATAAAGAGATCCTTCTTATTTTTAAAGCTATTCTATTTCTGAAGCTACTATATTTTAGATTTAAGGCTTTAGGAACTATAATAAGTATATATATTTCGGGTTTAAGGCTTTAGGAACCATAATAAGCGTAGTAGATAAAGATAGAGATAGAGATAAAGATGGAGAGAGAGAGAGAGAGAGAGAGAGAGTAAAATAGAGATATAGATATAGATATAGATAGAGATATAAATAGAAATAGAGATTAATATAGAGAAAGGGGTATATAAATTAAGATAGGTTTTTATATGTAAAAGATATTCTACTCTATACTCTAAGAGTAAAGAGGGTATTAAAAGAGATTTAGAGTTAAGTATATTACCTTTACTAATAATTACTTTAGGGAAGAGCTTAACTAAATTAGGATCTTTATCTTCTTTATCTTCTTTAGCTTCTTTAGCTTCTTTAGCTTCTTTAGCTTCTTTAGCTTCTTTAGCTTCTTTAGCTTCTTTAGCTTCTTTAGCTTCTTTAGCTTCTTTAGCTTCTTTAGCTTCTTTAGAAAGGCTACCTTTATTACTAGGATCTTTATCTTCTTTATCTTCTTTAGAGGGGCTACCTTTATTACTAGTATTATTAGTATTACTAGCGTTACTAATATTAGAGGGTAGTAAGTTAGATATCTTATATTAGAATCTAGGCTAATAAGCGCCTTCTTTAATAAAAGTAGAGGTAATATCTAGGCTAAGCTTAGTATATTAAAAAAAGGAGTTAGTACTAAAAGTAGTATATTTAGTAGTAACTAGCTTCTAAAAAGTAGTAATGTAGAGCTACTAAGCGTGCTATTACTATATTTATATAAAATCCTATATAGGTATATTATTATCTCTAAATAATATATTAAGCTCTTCTTATATATCTACTCTATTCTATTATATTTAACTAATTAGGGCGTTAGAAATTACACTAAGTTACCTAAGATATACTATTACTAAGAAAATCTTATCTATTTACCTACTATAAGTACTAGACCTCTATAAGTCCCATGGGACTAGATTGATTCTAGTCCCAGTCCCATAGGGAATTAGAAATTTTAGTCCCAGTCCCATAGGGAATTAGAAATTTTAGTCCCAGTCCCAGTGCACTCCACTCCTATGGGAGTGGAGTATACTCCCATAGGGAATTCCCAATTCCCCGCTAAGACAATAATTTACATAACTAACCAGAATTAGATGTATAAAACTGCTGACAACGCATTTAAAATACCGGTATTTACACTTATTCTAACTATCCTACACTTTTATAATAAGTTACCATATATACTAGTAATCATAATATCAACCCATATAAAAATAATATTACTTAAGATCACGTTAAGTCCACATCTACTTATTCTATATAGACTTTTTCATCGGGGGGTCAGCCCCCCGATAAGGATGTAGTAAGTAAAAGATCTAATAAAAAATCCTCTAGCGGAAGAATAAAGTTATGGTGGTGATTCAAAATTTTTAGAAATAATAGGATATTATATATAAATATATATATTCCCCTTACTATATACTACCTTACTATATACTACCTTACTATCTTAGATTAAATCTTTAAATATAAAGTAAGGAGCAAAAGGTCGTCGATCAACTTTTCAGTTACGACTACGGTTAACTTCATCCTCTAATAATTTAATTATGCATTATTGGTTTTTTCGAATTTTTTTTTTTACAATAAAAAGTTAATACTCTCTTTACTATATATTTAATTTAGATTTAATTTTAGAATTTTTGGGTAGTTAAAAAGCATTAATTAAAGTCCTTTAAAGTTGAAATTTTTTTTCAAAATCAGGTAGGGGACTAACTTAACGGAAAATCGATAGGACTAATAGGACCATCTAGGACCATCTAGGACTAATAGGGAATATCGTAGGACTAACGGGGAATATACTAGGACTAATAGGGAATCCCTATAGGGCTAAATAGGGGCGTCTAATTAATGATAGATCCTAAAGTCTTCTTTATGATATATCATATCTTTTCCGAAGAAATTTATCTCTACATAACACCAGAGCTACTAAAGATAATTAACCATCTATATTATAATATTCTAAGGTAGGTTATTTCTCTCCTTTAGCATACTTTTAAAATCTAAACCATGGATCCATTTAGCCAGTCCTCTAACGCTGGCCCCTCATATCTTAGCTACGGGGATTAACTTCATAGTCTTATATACCTTCCATCCGACCCAATACAGATATTTACCCCCGACCCCACCTATAGCTAACAAACTCACATCTCAGCTCCACCGTCCGAATTCCCCCAGTCTACTACCGGTCTCAATTCTCTCCAACGTGTTGGCCCTGATCGGAAAAAGCTTTATGTGCTTTACGACGATATGACAAAGGAACAATTCATAAGCTGGTGGCTTCAGACACAATATGCGACTATGGAAAACAACGATAAGAAAATTAATTGGCAGTCAAAACGCTCCGCAGAAGTATGGGATAAGTTTCACCAGGTAGCTCACTAGGTTACTGGTGAGCTTTAGGTAATATATCGAAGATATACGAAAATCCTTCCCCATCCACAGAAGAAGGGGGATGGTACAAATTCAATAAAACGGCACCTTAAATCAAATGCTTACCGCCGAGTCGCCAATAATCCCCGACAACAGCTTAGTATTCAACAGTCCTTAAATTTTAATGTAAAGTACTACATATATACCCTTATTACGTTATTACTAACATTATCTCTATTTCTTATAGTTAAATCTACCCTCTCGGCGACCAAAGGCGGCTTTTAGCCAAGAACTATAGGAACGTAAGTAAGTAATATTACTTACTAAATCGTCACTTCCCTTCTAGTTCCTAACTCATCCAGACTTTATTAGTCTCGTTAAGTTCGCCCAACTATCCTCCATAAAGCCAACTTTACTTAGTCCAATCACTGCCCGTCGACGCCTCCGGGCGATTGTTAAAGAAGAGGAAGAAAACGTTCTCTAAGATCTTCCACCCACTGCAAAACTCTCAATCGCCCTAGATTACTGGACATCTCCATTTCAAGATGCCTTTATGGCTATTACTGCATACTTTATTGATAAGCACTGGAGATATCGTGAGATTCTACTTGGCTTTGAGCCCCTTAAAGGCACCCATTCTGGTGCCAATTTAAGTATTGTTCTTATGGAATTACTCCAGAAGCATAATATTGTGGACCGTGTTTTGGCAGTTACAACAGATAACGCGTCAAACAATAACACCTTAATGGAAAGTCTACATGAGTCTATCCAATTACTCAATCTTCCAAGCCAGACGGCCATTATGCGGATACCATGCTTAGCTTATGTTATTCAACTAAGTCTATAGAGTCTACTTGGCCAGATTAAAGCAATTCCTAAAAATGATAATGCAGATAGGGTCTGGTCAGAGTCCTAGATTAAGAACCTCCGTAATAGCCGACGGAAGTAAGGGATTATTTATATACTTATAAAGGTATCTATTAAGCTTTCCTTAAAACTACCCTTTTCTGCTTTTAACTAACTTATTTATTAGATTCGTGGATTTACCGTTTTTATCAAAGCCAGCCCTCAACGGAAGGACGCATTTCTCAGTCTTCAATCAGAGACTCCAAAACTTGTTCCAATTCAGGATGTAAGGACTCGTTGGAACTCTACCTTTCTTATGCTCTAACGCGCAAGACGCCTCTCATCAATATTCGATTAATACTGCGAGCTAAATACACACTCTGAATTTAAGCTTAACGCAGAAGAGTGGCGACAGGTTGACTACCTACTCTATATCATACAGCCATTCTATAAGTTCACATCTCGGCTTTCATAAACAAAAGATGTCACAGTCTATAATACCTTCCGAGTCTATAATCAACTCTTTGATCATCTTGACGCATCAATACGGCGACTGGGTAAGAAGAAAGTCCCTTAGAAATAAGCAATGCTTCAGTCCCTTAAAGCAGGTCAGGATAAGCTGAAATTCTACTATGCGAAGACTGAGGAAATTCATGGTAATCTTTATGCAATTGGAACAATCCTTGCTCCTTAACATAAGCTACAATTCTTCTTAGGCGGAGAATATGGTGATGATATGGAGTCTCGCGCGACATATAAGGCATATCTTGAAACGTTTATGGAACCATACCAAAGACCCATTCCCGAAGCACAGCGGCTATAGCGCTTAGTGCAACTAAAGAGCGATGATATAGAGGATCTTTTTGATAAGGTTACCCCTAGTCCTCATCAAATGAACACAAATGATGAACTTACTGAGTATCTTGGAATAAGTAAGTCATACGATTTCTCTTAACTTGGTTCTTTCTCTAATCCGCTGATTCAAGGTTAAAAGAAAGTTACGCCCTTACTATTCTAGAAAGATCATAAGCGTGACCTTCTAACACTTACACGGGTCGCTCGAGATATCTTCTCAATTCCAGTAACTAGTGTAGGTGTTGAACGTCTCTTTAACTTAGCGCGGGATGTCTGTCATTATCGGCGTGGATCTCTAAATGCCACCACAATCCAGGATATCATGATGTTCAGGTGTATCTCATCCTTTGACTTTAAGGATGAAGAGGATACTACTCTAGATAATCCAGTTCTTACTCCTGCTGAAAGGCAAGAGATGGAAGAGCGCCAAGAAGCTGACCTCCCTTAGCCATGTCCAGACCCTATTAGCGACGATGAAGAGGATGAAGATAGAGAGGATCATGATAACTCACCATCATTATCGCTTCGGAATAACCTAATTATTGAGGTCCAGGCACCATTAAGCGACCGCGCGCTTGGAAAAAGGCGACAGTGTACTCCTGGACATGGCCAAGAGGAAAGCGGCACAGAGGATGATGATGATTCTCGTTCATTACCAAGGAATAGTACTCAGGTCCGGGTATCAAGTAGACAGAAGCGTCTAAGGAGAGAAGATAATGACTTTATTTATAATATTTGAATTAATAGGAGATTTGATTATTCTATATTACTTTTTTTATTACTTCTATATAATAGGCGGGACCAGAGATGAATATATAGAATTTAAGTATTAAATCTATCCTTCTACCGTCAGCTTAATACCCAAAAAAATAGTTAAATACTGCATAAGTTATGCTAGTCATACCAAGGTCCGTTTAGCTGACAAATTAGTCCCATGGGAGTACGCTCCACTCCCATGATGGGACTAGAGAAAGCCTAGTCCCGCCCGTGGGACTAAGGTCTAGTCCCAATGCGCTCCCATTAGGCCCGTGGGACCAGTCCCACCATGGAACTCCCATGGGACTTGAAGAGGTCTAATAAGTACTATTAGATAACCCTAAAGAGGTCTTAGTATTAGAGTAAAAGTTATAGTAATAGCGCGATAGGTTATCCTAAGTTCCTAATTTAGTAGTATCTAGCGTCTAGTAGTTAGCGTTAACGCTTATAAACTAAGGTAAGATATTAATATACTATAAGGTTATAGGGCTAGTAGAACTATATAATAGGCTAGGGAGAGTAAGGCGTATATTAGTAGTAACCCACATAGCCAGATATCACCTCTTATCCCTTTTCACTACATAAATATAAACACTAATCGTATATTAAGAAAGAGAGTGAAAGATGATTTCGAATTTTACTTTTAGTTCAAAAAAGGGGCGCGGTGGAACTATGACTGAAATGCCGAATTTCAATGAAATTTGACCTTAGCTTCATAAACAACCCGGGCCGCAAGAACATACATGCATGATGGACTTTTATTCAAACAGCGTCGTGCGTTGGAAAATGGACTTATGATTGTCAAAAACTCATTTAGAAGCAGTATATCCGTCAAGTGTATCACTATTTCAAATGGCAATAACAAGATGAACCGATCTGAATGCAATAAGATCAATGACGCTTCACTAGATTAATATAGTTAGTGATTATAAATGCGAAGAAACGGCCATAGGTGGTGAAACTGTGACTAAAAAACTCGGTGTTTAAGAGGGCCGATTAAAGTACTCCAGATTCACCCCGTAATTGCATGAATAGAATGATTGGCTGGCCGATAAGCCCTTCTCCGCCCAATAAGCAAATTTCCTTGTAGTATCCCGCTGCTGAACCTTGGTTTTTCTTATTTATTTTTTATTTTTTATTTCTTATTTCTTTTAATAAATGAATAAATAAAAGAAAAATGAAAAAGAAAAAAAGGAAAGGAAGGGAAAGAAACCCACTGTCGACTGATCTTCAACGGAATTCACGACCGTAATCCCTCGACTAAGAGTCCTAAGGAAATAAAATAGTGGAAATGAAAAAAGCTGGACCTCAAAGATGAGACACAATGAGGTTGCTCAAATTCGGATCAGCAAGAGTGCTGAAGTGTACAAGTAGAATAACAGACTATCAATACAGGAAAGAATATACATACTCAAGTGAATTACCGGGACCTTGTCCATCGCCGCACTTGCAAAATGCGGGGAAGCATGTGGCTGCCAATAGATCGTCTACATGTTAGACTGACTCGTCTGAAGACACTTAAATCTTCATAGACTGACTATAAACTCTGCCTTGGCGTGCCGTATGATCTTTTTCAACCGTTCATACAATCCTGCATCTTCCTTCGTCCACCGCCGGCCGTGAGGGAACACAGCATTTCGAAGTGCGTTGACGCAAGGAATAAGTGGACGGTAATACTCGGTGAAATAGTCATTCGCAGATTTCACAAAATCCGCCTCGTCTGAGATCTCGCCTTCTTTCAAATTGGCCAACTCCTCTGTCTCCACATAATTCCGCTTGTCAAATCTTGGGAATTCTTCCATTGTTAGGTCCATAGTAGTGGATGCATATCCAGAATATTACCCAGAAGAAGGATTCAAGGTCGTGCATAAAAGAATGCTTCTCGCCCAGAAGTGAGCCAATGGCCATAAAAGCCCTCGTGCCGGTCTTTCCATCTGCGCCAGTGACACCGTCACGTTGGTCTCTAATAGCCAGATCAAGGTCAATGAGGAAAGACGGCCACGAGGGGTTCTCCTTGTCCTCGTTAATCAATAAATTATTGACCGAAATATCTCGGTGGAGAATTCCCGCATTTCGCAGGGATTGATGTCCAGTGATACATCCCTCCAAGGCATCAAGAAAAACCGCATGTGTGTTTGCCTTGTAAATCGGGGTTCCGTAATCGCGTATAACGACACGAGGATGCACGCGATTAGGTAGTGGATTGCTGGATGCTTTGGTCGGAGAGACCGAGTAGGATCGCTTGCTAGGTGGTAAAGAGCACCGATCTCACTAGAAGAGCGCTTCTTGCTGGAACTAGCGCTCTTCCGTCCTTGCGCGTGCCGTACGGCACGCTTATACCAGACGGGGCAGTCGATCGCCCAGGCCGGAAGTTGCTGGCAGTGCGAACGTCCAAGCCACCTCGAACATTCTCTCGGACATCATCAACTCTACCACGGACGTAAACGGTTTCATGATGATAGTATCGTGCGACGTTAATGACTCCCCTCTCGGTGGCTTCTTGAAGAAGCTCGCCCTCTTCATCCCGTTCTGTATACTGTCAAGAGTCCTTGACAACAAGAGGAGTACTGGGGTCCGCCTCACTGTGTGCTTTCCAACATGTAGTTGCTCGACCGGCGATGCAAGGTGCCCGTTTCATCAATCTTTCAAGGACAAGGCGCTCTGTACGGCCATCTCGTTTTATCTCCATGATTCGCTGATCACCTTGTTGCGTGATCGTGGGGTCAAATCCACAGTCAGCTTCACTCATCCAGATGAAAGCGAGAACAGTGGACACGAATTCAAGCCCATCCTCATTGATGTCGAATCGGTCGGACGCGATTCCTCCGAGTCGGTCGAACACTCATATTCTCATGAAAGATCCACACAGGGTGAAGCCCAATACAAAACGACGAGTATCCTGTGCCGCCATGATCTCCCGGGCATATCGTCGGTCCCTTCTGTACATCTTTTGAAAACCGCATCGGATGCGGCTTCAAGCCCATCGATAGCTCCCAGGAATATCAATCTAAAATCCTGAAGTCCAATATATAGAGGCCCAAGTTCCGACTTGAGAACTCTGTCGATATCTTGACGGCACTCGGAAGAATTGGCGAAGCTTCTAGTCTTATGAAGCCACGGTGTTTGTTCGAGAGAGGACACAGTCGGTCGAGGGGGAGGAGTAGGCTCGATGACTGCAGAGTAAACGCAGTCCCAGATGTCGATTTCGGGGTTACGCGCAACAACTGCATAGAGCAGAGGCGAAATGCGAGCGAATTCGAACGTCTCGGAGGCAACAGCGGATATCAGTTTCCGGAGATCATGTTGCAGAGTTCCATGACTTGTATTCGACGGAAGGTACCGAGATGTCGGAGTGTTTCGCAAAGCAAAGAGGAGGTCAAGTGTGAGGTTCTCAATGTCTGCAGTACAATTAGATTTATTTTTATAGAGCAGTGGTCGTATCCTTTCCTTCTTGCACCAGATGATCGAGCGCGTCTGCGGTGGAACGTAGGCTCCTCGCTGCACAGGCCGAGTCGAAGGACTCGAGCCAGGCGTCAAGACCGCTGCCTATAGGATTGGCTTCAACAATTATTGCTCGGGAATTTGCGGCCATTTCTTCATTTTGAATGCATGTTTGTGATTGAACACAGGTAACCAAAGCGGCCGTAAGATCGGCAATCCTGCATGAGGACGCGTTTCGGATATACATTACGCCGAATTATTACTGCGCTTGAGAAGCGTAGGAGCCGCGAGTGTCCACGATATCTTGCACGTTCAACTCTAAAACTTTACAGGTGACACGAGAACATACAGATACAAGTATATTGCGAATTCACCGCGACTTTGACTGATAAACGTGTATTGTTGACAACACCTTGGGCTTGAATAACTGCAACCGATGTTCCCCCTGTTCCGCAAACAAAGGAAGACATATTGTAATATGTGTTGTTATTTGAGGCTGGCACAGATCAGGAACCAAGCCGTGCCATCGGAATTAATCCCGAAGTATCTATACGAAGAATCAAGTTGATTGGAAATCAACTTATTCTTCTCGCTGTATATATAGTTTCAAGTTTCCCGCTAAATAACAAGAACAATCAATCCTTCCTCTGAACTACAACAAGACAAGTGATCCTCTGACCAGTAAAATTACTCTGACATTGACCACAATGTGACCGGGATGATGTTTATAAGTACGCCTATAGATCCGAGCCCGTGTAAGCCCTGGAGGCCTTGGGCAACGGTACGATTGCGGAACACACTTAAGGTACGTATAGATCTCTCCTACAGGTAAGCCCAAGAGAAGAGGAATAATTGGTTTAACTTAGCAACGTTTAAAGACAGTTAGAGAGATGGTTGGAAACAATGGCTAATTTATTACCTATCTTGACCGCCCACTTACCGCTTTCAAACTGGGCCTTTGCGGGGCTTGCTGTATGAGATTCATTCCTCTCTAGTTGTACCCCTTTGACAAACACTCCATTTTTATTTCAATGGATTTTTCTCAACTTCCGGACATCACCAGCCTGCTTGACAGGCCAGATAACCCTCCACGAGATGATCTCGAAGGAATGGACTACACACGATGTGCAGCTCTACACAACTACCTGATCCAATATGCCTGGCTCGCTGAAGGCCGCCCACTGGAAACTCTGGATGCCAACAACAACTTTTTCACGGGCTCCGGTGATGAAGATGAAGCCGAGGCTTGTCGTCCAAGGCTTCATCCGTCACTGGCGGCATTCCTTGACACCGCTATCATGTCCCCTTTTCCTTTTGATAATCCTCACGAATACCTCCCATTCTCAGTTTTTGCATGGGGTATCGATGGGCCATCAAGGCTTTTTGAGGAACTTGCAGCTGATCTTCAAGATCAGCCCGTTGACGGCCTGGTGCGCTTGTACGCTGTCGAAGGGGGCCTATCGGCTGTGGACAGTGATGGCGGTGTTATCTACCACCAAGGCCTCCACCGAGTCGCGAGCTTCATGCATCTTGATGAATATGACATTGGGTTTCCAGTGGAGGGTAGTAAACACGTTTGGAACCCGCTAGAGACACTACTCACCAACTGGATCGACCTTATTCATATTGGAAAAGTTGTGGCTTCGCCTCATAAAGAGCCAGCCCTGTTCGACTTCGAGAAGATCGGGCCCTGGGAGTGGCGGCCTTATAGCGACGCCCAGGTTACTACGTGTGTCGCCGAGTGGGATCGGCTATGTCAGGCCATTGAGGCGCGCATCTCGCAGCCGTTAAACCCACTACTGACCGGGACTGATGCGGATTATTCAGAGCCGCTGGTTGCATCAAGTGTCCTGGACGCTGCTTCGGTGCCCAATCCTTCCTTTGCGCGTTCGTTTCTGACGCGCGCGAGGCGGCCTCAGTTCCGCTACATCGCTCCGGGCCTTCTTCTGCCCCCGGCTGACTCGGCTGGATTTGTGGCAGCGCAGCCATTCAGCGTATTACCCCGCTCCGAGTACACCGCACCGCCAGTGTGTCTTTTCCCGGCTGATACAAGAGACCAGCGTCCTATCCAGCTTACGAGAACAACATCTCCATTTTTACAGTCGGACTTCTATTCAACGTCCACCGAAACGTGTACACCATCTCGCGTCTCTGCAGGCCTGTATACTGAGGCAGTGGAGAGAAACGGCCTTGACGTGGCGGAGGAGGGATTTCGGCTGTTGCTTCCGTTCACCTTTAATGATGATTGGGACAAGAGCGTGGGCGCACGAAAAAGCGATGGGTCCCTTGTTGATAGGGGACGCTTTTCAGAGCTCTTTCAGCATGGATATAAGCCTTTTGGTGGTGACTACTACCGCTCCCAGCGCCTGGAGCGTTTGTTGGGTTGTTGGCGTAAGCTGGTTGAAAAAGGCGTCTGGTCTGTTGGGGCGGATGGGGTAGAAGGTACTATTGATACTTTCAAAGATGCTGAGTCCGACCGTTGGGAGGATTATTATATTCCACCCACATGGTAGCTATTAACTAGACGTCAACTGGTAGTACTGCAATGAGTGCTTCTTGAAACTCTATCGCCAACGTCTCCTGGATCCCTGGCTGCCAGTCACAAATTTCACGGATTATTTAATCGATCAGTTTGACCTTGTTCAAACGAACTGCTCAACAACGCTGCCTTACACCACTTCAGCCTCTACCTTATACGTAGGGACGGCAACGGCTACTACTGCTACTACCACAACCGGCGCAACGACGACAGGTTCCTCCGCAGTAACTACCGCGACCTGCCTGGGTCAAATGGTGCAGCCGCTGCAGAACTGGCTCACCTGCAATGATCTTTGCGATACGTATGAATGGAACCCCCTCCCATTAGTTGGAGACCTGGCTGATTGCTAATACGCTGCATGCGGCAATTAGGTACAATATATCAACGGGTGACGCTAGAGTTGTCACTGGAGATGATGCTTGCTATTTCAACGAGGCTACCTGTTTCCCCCTTCCATGCGAGATCGATACGGTTTGGGATGGACCAAGTTGGTATGTAGGAGATAACGGTTGCATGAACCCATGATACCATAATCTGTGCTAAGCTCTGTGAAAATAGTGACGACCTTGCCACGAGATATTCCAACTCGACATACAACGTGACCACCTCTCAATTCCTTAGCTGGAACAGCAATATCCAGGGCAGTTGTTCAGGTAATGCACCAGGGCAGCGTGTTTGTAAAGGGTAAGTCTCAGATCAATGAGGACAACATAGAACCATTCATGAAGCTAACCAGCGAGAAAAAAGTGCTCCTGGAGGAACTTTTCCTAAACCCAACGCGACCATCACGGCGCCCGGCGCAACCGGCCAGGCTACTTACTACACAGCAACCACTGCAGCCTACCCGACCCAAAGCGGAACCATCGACGAGTGTGGCGAATACTATCTCGTTGTAGCCGGCGACGACTGTTCTACCATTGACCTGCGCTTCGGTCTGAACTTTAGCCAGTTGCAAGAGTATAACACGTATCTTAACTCCACCTGCGGCAACCTGTGGCTTAATTACGACATTTGCGTCGCCCCTGTCACACCTCAGACAGTTTCGACGGACGGTACGTGCCCTCCAGGGGTAACCTGCGAAGGAAGCGCGTTTGGCGACTGCTGCTCGCCATTTGGCTACTGCGGAACCGGTTCAGATTACTGTGTCACCACAACCAACGGCACGGCGACGTCAGATGGTACCTGTGGGCCTGATTATGGGGGTAGGACTTGTATTCCCCAGTTCGGAAACTGCTGCAGTATATACGTAAGTGATACGATATCCCTTCATAACCATAATTCCTATTCAGTATAGTCGCTGACCATAGACACAGGGCTACTGCGGCAATGGCACGACCTATTGTGGTGCAGGAAATTGCTACTCTGGCAGTTGTGACACCGAATGGCGGCCCGTCCACAAATGGAGAATGTGGCCCGAACTTTGCTGGAAACAAGACCTGCACTGGTACCCAGTTTGGGACATGTTGTTCCACGTCTGGTTATTGTGGAAGTACCAGTGACTACTGTTCTGGATCAAACTGCTATAGCGGTGCATGCACGTAGTGTCCAAATGTTGCTCAGACTAGGAAGAGGAGTTTCTCAATGTATATACATACCATGTCCAAGTAAAAATTCAACCCACTTTTGAGACGGCATGGATGAATAGCTGAACCATAAAATGTATGAAAAAGGGAGTGTTTAGAAAACCGTCGTATCCATATGCCCTCTCTCGAAGGTTCATCTGTCAAATATTAGGCAAAGAACGCAGTGAATGTTCAAATACTCAAATGATGGTTTGTTGGCCATTAACCAGTTGACTTGATGTCAAGACTTGAATGCCGGAAAACGCGGAACCTAGTGGGTCCCCCGAAAGCTTATTGGATGAATGATGTCAGACATTCGGCAAGTAACTCGGGAATTGAGTCGGGATTTGATCTGGAAATGAGCTGCACGATCCTGATAACATGGATTCCAAGCTACCTGAAACCACCAGCTGCGAAATCGGAGCCGATTTTTTCAGTTAATGGGAAAGGCCGGGGCTTCTGCTGATGGAAAATGTAAATCTAGTAACCGTGGGAGTAAGTAAACCTTAGATCGAACACCCCACCAGGGCTGAAATGTGGGAATGGAGGCCTCGGCAAAGCCGGAGGAAATGCTTGAAAGTGTTCGATGTTCCACATTGTAAAGTAACTTCCCCAGAATCTTTCAAAGCTTCGATCATCAATTCCTTGCCAAGTATGGATACTATTGCGCCCCCGCCTAAGCTCAGCCACCTGTTTACCTTTAAGGTGTGCGGTGGATGCCCCAATTGAAATTGGACATGGGCCGTACGGTCGGCGTCGATGTGTGCCTATCATGTCTGGTGTTGTGCGTGGTCCGCATTTTAATGGTGAGGTTGTGCCGGGGGGTGCAGACTTTATGTATGTGCAATGAGTCCGTGCTTGAAGGTGGAGATTGACTTTGTGTTAGGATTGTGGAGGAGGATCAGACCACTCATGTAAACACCAATTATGTGATTAAGAGCGATGATGGTGCATTCCTCTATATTCGGTAAGTTGTCCCATGGATTCTAGCATGATATGAGCTGAATTATCTTAGCACCGAGGGTACGCGGGCAGGGCCGCCCGAGGTCCTCAAAGCCCTTATGGAGGGTGGACCCGTTGACCCTAGCCAATATTGGTTTCATCTTCATGTGCGCATTGAAACAGGTCATGAGAAATAGAAGTGGATGAATGACCGTGTTATTGTTGGGAGGGCGACCCGGGCAAAGGGTGAGGTCTGCTATGACGCGTACTTTCTGGAAAATAACCCATGAAGGACAGCTGGTGTGACAGCGGGTGTTTTGGGAGATGACTTGGTGTCTTTGTATCGTGATATGACAGTCACATATTAATAGGTCTATAGACATTACAGGTAGATGTACAGCCAAGGATTATTGACGTATCACAGGCCATGGTGCCGCTGGAGTAGTAGCTCTGCTAGATTCACATAGCGTCCCTGGCTTGGGTCCTGTTGCGCGAGAACCTGGTCGGCCATATCATTGGCCCACACGTATTCTGAGTGAAAGCCACGTAGCTCGAACAAGCGTTGTCGGAGCCACATGCGGTCATTGACATCCTCGGTCTCAATCAAACGACTACCCTCTATATCGCTCAGTGAGCTGTTCAACGAGAAAATTCGAAGTCTGTCGCCTCGTTCGGGAGTTTTCGGTATCAGCATTGGATTCGTTGCTTGCTTGGGACGGGCTACTAAATATATGATGAGCAAATTGAGGTGCCAGTCAACGGCCCCTTGGAGCTCTGGCTCTGAACATTCCATATTACAACGGGATCTGGAGTATTTGAATCAGCTTGCGCTGCAAAATGGTCCCATTCCCGGGAAGCTAAGCCAACCACAGTCCCAACCGAATTCCTTGAAACCCGACCGTGAGCAGATCTCACATATGGTCCTCTCACATACGGTATACCATTTATGCCTTTGCATTCTCAACCATCCTTTCCTGATTGGGCTGCAAATCGAATCCCGTCCGCACTCCGATATGCCATTAATGTGGCTAGAAGATACGCGCAGGCGATGTCTCTCTCACGCTGGGTCTTTGATCACGGTCCTCCTTGAAGCAAAGGCTGCCGGATATATGCCAATCACCTCAGTCTACAGCTACAGCATGGTGATAGCTAGCATAATCCATGGAATAGCTATGCACTGTGATGATTCTTCTATCCGCCAAAGCTCGGCAAAAAATTTGAAACCGGCTTTTGAATACCTTTCCGAGATGTTTGATCTATGGGACAATGCGCATGTTATGGTACGCGATACTTCCAAAAAGTGTGTTATTCCGCTAATTCCTTGGTTCATAGGCAAGCGCTTTAAAAAACTTCATCACACATTGTCCCAGATACAGCAAAATACTTCTACGCAACGAGCCGTGTATGAGCGAACTTACCCCAACGGAGTTGACTATCTTAAAATACGTTGTTGATTACTGGGCAATGATGGATGCTCGGAATCCAGCCTTCCAGGAGGCCTTGACAACAAAAGATGCAGACACCCAAGTGATAAGTCCGGCCTGCCTGACTCCTCCAACTTCGATTCCCATTGATGCCAGTCCGGGTGATAATCATACAGCAAATGATCAGGACCCGGACATTTTGGTTGCATATCCGCTTCCAGTCATTTCCCCGATTCGATCAGTTGATGGGTCGCCAAAATGGGATTGGGATTAAGAACTAGATATGAGCCCTCCTATATGAGTTCATATTGGAAACTTACTGTATATTTGAACATTTACTACTCCGGGTACTCACGCTCAAGTGCTTTCTTTTTCTGTTCCTTGTGAATTTACTTCAAGAGAATGCATGTTAATAGATAGGAGTGATTTCAATGTTATACTGGAAACTAATAGAAATAGAAGAAAAATATAAGGGTCTAGTCAGGAATGTTGATTTCGGATGATCTTACGCACTGATATAAATTTTTTTTTGAAACACCCTTGTCAAGATAGTCACAAAGCGAACCAAAAAAGAACCATCGTTCATAAGAAATTCCGCTGCAAACTCTGCAAACCAGCGGGGTGGTGTGGTATAACACGTCAACCCCTAGTCGCTTAGTGGTGAAGCTCCCCGGTGTTTCAGGACGGAAAGCTTCTCCGTGCGCGTGGATAGACCCTGTCAATGACGAAATAGCTCGAGTAAGTGACTCCGAGCATGACCCGTGTTGAGACGATCTAACAGATTCATATCAAGCCAAAAAGCAGGTAAAGCGAAGACGTCGATAATAAAACCTTGGAAGAAAGGTCTAGATCGGCGGCGTGAAGGAGTCGATCTGTGGCTAGACCATATAACTCGGTTCGCACCATCCTGTAATCAACATATAATAAAGTCTGTCCCACACTAGCACGGCCCGTGTCTAGCACCAAGGGTAGAAATACAATTGGTTCCAGAATCTAGCACTGTGCAAAGTGCCGTCCCTCCCCCCACTTAGCACGGGTGACAAGGGTAAGTTTCTGGAACCTTCATATAGCTCAGCCGGTCGGACAGGTCCAGACTTCCCTGACTATCTTCATATAATCAAATTACCGTGGGACTAGACGGGATGAGGATTAATCTCGGGGCTGGATAGAAAAGCGACCCTGAATGGAACTTCAGAATGGCGGGGTTTCTATGTGAAACACTCGGTAGATGAAGGTGTATGGTATTATACGGGCCGATTACGGCCTGAAACACGGAGTCAGGGCACGATCTCATTACCATTTTAGAGTGGATTGTACAATGCTGATCCTACTCCCCACTTTCAATTCAAATATTCATTCCGTGTCGCACTAGTCACCCTCCAACCTCTAGGGAAGATGAATCTCTTTTTTACTCTGGAGATTTTACTCAAGAGATTTTATTTTACTGTTTTTTTCTTCTTTCCCTATGATATCACAGCTGACATGTGTTGACCACTGATCATTGGAAGATCAAATGATGCTGTCAACGTTGCGCCACAGCGCCAGTGACGGGAGCCAGCAGTCTCCGGTGATGTTATTAGTCGAGTGAGAGATTAAAGGCCAGTCTAATGTTTTGATTGGTGCGGATCTAGTTGTGTGTATCCTGTGGTTTACCAATCATAGTCCCGTGCCTGAGACGTGTGTGGGGCGATATAGATGTCGTTGGCTCCAGATCCACTTATACATAGCACCGCGTACACGTTGGCCACCCTCTTGGCCCATCTCTCTGCACTTGTAGAAATTGATATTTATTATGCCTGTAGACCCACTCGGCTTCACCCGGTAATACTAATACTGTGCAAGTGCCACTACATTCATTAACGTCCGACTTCCTCTTCTCTTCTTTTTCCTCTTCCTTCTCTTTAAGCTTGTAGCTCACCTTCTCTTCATACTCTCTGGTTAAGAGTTCATTTTTTCTGTCACTCTTTTCTTCACTGTGAATTGACTTCACAGCCTCACTTTTGTTCACAACTTACAAGCTTCTCGCTCCTACCACATTTTAAATCTTACCCAGATATTGACTGTCCCCGAGCTCTTGACTATCACAATGTACACACTCAACACCCTTACTCTTGCCGTGGTCGCTTCTTTGGCTGCCATGGGCAGCGCAGAGATGCATGGCTTGCACGCCCGCCACCTGAATCACGCCCGTGGTATCAACGGCACTACTCCCTCTGGCTCGCTCCCCACTTCCTACGAGACTATCTATCCTACTCCCGCTCGTACTCCTCATTCTCCTTCTGGCAAGCCCTCCTACACCCCATCTGGCAGCTTTTCCAACTCCCTGACCAGCTCCGTGCCCGTTCCCCTTGGCACTGGCTCCGTTGGCTCCAGCATTGTGGGCTCCGTTTCTGCTTCCCAGTCTGGATCTGAGGCTCTTACTACCGATATCACCACCACTGATGTCACTCTCACCTACACTCTCGGATCTGGAACCTCGACCAGCGTTGTCACTACTACCATCCAGAAGACCATCACTGATGTTCACTCCGTGTTCCCGGTTAGTTTAAGTCCCCAATCTACCTTCCACGCTCCATTTACTAAATACCACATAGACGGCGGCTTTCACTGCCCCCATTGAGAAGGGACATGGCCAGAAGCCCGAGGAGACTACTACTGTGCACGGAACCACGACCAAGACTCTTACCGTCGTCGAGGCACCCACCGATACTGTCACAGCTGGCAATGGCGGCTGCAACCAAGCCACCGTGACTGTCACCGCTACCGAGACTGTGACCGTGGTATGTATCCAGCCCAACCTAGTATTCAAGATAACCACTAACCATTTCCAGACTCCTTCTCCCACCTCTACCCCCGAGAGCCAAAGCGAGGGAGCCCAGCCTACCACCGAGATCGAATCCGAGACCCCTGCGCCCTCCCCTAGCGCAACTCTGACCACCAGCCGCCCCCCTTACGGCAACGGAACAGCCCCATACCCTTTCACCAGCCTGACTCCCACCCCCTCCGGCTTCGCTACTAGCTCTATCCCCATCCCCTCCGGTTCGCCCAGCTTCAAGCCCGCCCCCAGCGGCCCGGTCTCTCCTTCCGGTACCCCGGGTGGAAACTACCCCCACGGATTCCGCCGTCGCTACATCTAAGTGGTTAGGATCCAAAAACACCGTTAGACGGGACATGATGAGCTAGTCCGATGATCGAGTTAGAGCGCGAATTGGTTAACTGTTGCTATATTCTTTACTTATTCGTGCATCTGCATGCTGGGATTGTACCTATTTCATTCTTTCTGGTTGTGAGGTCTCGGCCGCAGATCTGCTATGCATTACTTTCCACGTGTGGATTGTTTCCTTGATAAATTTCTTCTATGGGCTTTCTTCCGATTGATGTCGCTTGGTATGTTTCTTATTCTCCGCAGGCTTGAGTGCATCATGACAAGTTGACGGGAACCCGTGTCCTCTTATCTATACTCTTCTTCATTTTTTGGCCCTTTCTAATGAGATGTCCTTTTGATATTCTCATTCGGTTTCGGATTATCATCCTTTTGTACCGTGTAGCTGGGGGTCTTGACCTGATTCACGCGGTTGTTTTGATCTTCGTGTTTGCCTTGCTTTCATTAGATGTGCGTGCTTATGCAGGGGGTGTCGCGTACAGTTCGTACAATTTCTACAAAATTGCGATGTGCCATTCTTGCTTTGGCGGGATTAATGCTTTTTGAACTTCGGGTACTAAATTGTATGAAATTTACCCATTAACCCTCCATATCATACTTTGTATTCTATAGTTATTTCTTCACGTAGAATATAGTTTAGGCTGGGAAGTGGACCTGTCGATCCGCCGATCTTCAGTGGAGACTGCACTAGAGGCTGGCGTGAGGCGGTGCTGTAGAGAGTCGAGTCTTAATTGACCTAATATCTGAGAGTAGCCTAGCATTTCACTCGCCCCTAGAATTCTCACTATACGGGGGCCCCAATGGTTGACCCCTTCGATAGAGTTCTCCAATATCCGCCCAGGCCCAGCAGGCATGATCACCCAGAAAGGCATTGGTCAAGGGCGTCATTTCCACCGACTTATACGGTTCTTCCCGGGCGTAGCGAACTGTCCGCCCAAATTCATCAAAAAATACAATCAGAACTTTGCCTATGTTATGTCCATCTATGGATGTACCTAGATATCATTTCGGACTACAAGATAAGGGAAAAAGTGAAGATACGCAAACTGGTCATTGGGGTATCAATTCAAGACATCAAGGATGAGACATGCAAGCATAGAAACTCATGACAGTAAACAAAATGCACATTTTCACCGGGAATCATCCGGTTTCTCCTTGCCCTCCTTCTTCATCCTAGACTCAGCTCCAGGCCTATCATATCATGCACCCATGGATGTTGTACAGAGCTATATGCAAAATTATATACAAGCCGAAGCTACTAAGCTACTCCAAAGCCTTAATTCCCTCCCTAGCAATCCGTTCCCTCATAACCTGCCACTCCAACCAAGTAACACCCTGCAACAAACAATCCGCCAAATCATCCAACTTCCCAACCTCATTCTTCTTCCCCCTCCCCCCTCCACTTCCGCACATAAGCACCCGCAATCTCCCTCACGGCACTATCCTCCCCAACAACAACCCTCCCAGTACCCTCCCCCGCCAACGAACTCTCAACCCAACCCCCCACAATCCCAATTTTCGCTTTCTTGACCTCCCTCGCGGTAAGTTTTTTCCCAGCTTCCAGCGCCTCTCCAATTCCAATTCCATTCCCAGTGCCACCAGCCCCAATCTCATCCCAAAACCCCACAACCCTCTTCGGCTCAACACCCTCCACAAAAATTCCATCTAAACCCCGTTCCTGACGTAGAGTGTGTAAGATAGCGTAGAGCATACCCTCGAATACACCAACCCGTAAAGTCCATTCTTGAACTGCGCTACTTCCGGCTGAGCGGAAGCGTTGACGTTCGATTAAGATGTGAGTTGGGTTGTAGGTTGATATGAGGGTTGTTAGGAGGTTGTAGGCAGTTGAGGCGTAAGTATTTGGGGAGTATGATTCTTTTTCTTTTGTGATAGGATCGGAACTAAACTCGGAATCCGAATCTGAGACTGGGGATGTGTTTGGATTTGAGAGGGCTGATAACCCGTCTAGAACGGACAGGCGTCTCCAAGCTTGTAGCTCCGGTATAGCTTGGTCTGGTTGTTTTATCTGTTCATATTCACGTCCCTGATCTTGTTTATGTCCAAGACTGGAGCTGGTCGAAAGAGGACATGGAACTACCATAAACGCGAAAGCAAGATTTCGGATTCCCATATCGATGCTTAGGATTCGCCATTCGCGCGAGTGGGGTTTATCAAGCGGTTGAGTGTGAGTGTCATGAACATGATTCTGCAATTCACACTGAATCCGTTCTAGCAAGACTCCTTTCGTTCCAGATGATTGTATTCCCGTTGCGCGTGCAATACTCTGTAATTGGGTTGATTTAAGCGATGGTAACCATGGCATGAACTCGGATACTGATGATGTTGGTGCTGGTAGAGGCTTTTTCAAAGCTGCAGACCGGGACCGGGATCCCGCGAAGAGTGTGGCTGAGAGGCGCATTCTGCACACTGTTTCCCTTTCTGGGATCGAGATCTGTGGAGCGGAATGTTTCAAATGGCGCTATTTTTATCTGAGTTCTTCGGTCGGTTTTTCCAGATTCGATCAATTGAAGATGAGATGGGATGCGCGCCGGAAATGATGAAGTTGATGTTGATCTGCCGATCGATGCACGGACCGTTACTGCACGCGTCGATTAGCTGATCTCACATTCTCGAGTTCTTTTGCCTTCGTTTTCTGCTGGATTCGAGTTTAATCAATGATTCTGATTTGATTTGATTTGATTTTGATTGGTATACAGTTCACATTCGACAATTAGATCGATCAAGCCCAAATGGTGGAAATTGAGTAAAACAATCCGAAATCCATAGCGCCTTCTATATCGCAGTAAAGAATTCCCACATATAAATAATAAATCAGTAAACAAGCCTCCCATGTTTGTCCAGCGCCGGTTTTCTAATGCGACGGTGCCATAGTAGGAGAACGCCAATGAATCCAATGCAGGCGCTGAAGAGCAGATCAAGAATAACAATGAACATAAACAATGAAGCAAGAAACGGAAACCAAAATATAAGCCAACTCCAGATTCAACAACGAAATACCCAGACTCCGCAAATTAGACAAAGGCTAAAGGAGCGGAATCCAAATCCGCAATCTCCTCCCGGAGATAAAGCAGCGGAGCCCAAACACGCCAATGCAAAACACCCATATGAGCAAGACGCATCCCAATACGCTCGATATCATACTCCGACGGAGTAAGACCCTGCGCCAGAACACCCGTCGAACTCGTAGGGTTCGTCGCAGCCGAGGACGCAACAGGAACAAGCGGCGCAGAAGACGTATGGGCACGCTGCGACTCACAAATCGCCAACGGCGAAAGCGGCAAATATTTCTTCGCCGACACGATAGTCGCGGCCAGGATCTTCACGCGGATCTCATTCTGGAAATGGCGGAAGAGATCCGACTCGTTGGTTAGGTGCCACTCCAGCGCTGCCTCGATAGGCGTGATGACTTCGTCTTCGACCTTGTCCATGCCGCAGGCTAAGCAGGCAAAGCGGGCAATTTCGAGCGCAATGCTACGCATATTTTGGTACCAGTGTGCGCCGCCTCGGAGATCGGGATCGTCGTCTATTGCGCTGGGGATGTGGCCGTTCGGCTCGAGGCCGTCTTCCATGAGGGATAAGATGCGGGAGCGGAATGACCGGCATACTTCGTCGCGGCCGCGGAGGTAGCGATTTTTGGAGTGGACCCAGGACTCGAAGATGTACCAGGCTATTTCAAGGTTGATGAGGTTTTGGATTGTGGCGCGGAGTTGCCAGAGTCTGTCGGAGTCGAAGAGGAAAGTTTCGGGGAAGTCGGCTGGGGGTGTGAATTGGAGGAGCTGGTCGGCGATGCCGCGTAAGAGGGCTTCGAAGGGCTTGAGACCGTCGTCGGGTTGGGTTGGGCTCTTGATAGCGTCTTCTTGTTGGGCGCGGTTTCGTACATCTAGGTACCAGAGACGGGCGGGTTCGACCTGGAAATTGCCGCGACTGATTTTGCCCTCGAAGTATTCTTGCAGGAAAGGGACTGTGTCTTCGATGAGAAGAACGCGGAAGGTACGTATTTGGTGGTTGGCAACGTCCTATCGGGCTTGGTTAGCGGTGCTTAAATTGTGGAGCCGGTGGAGTCTCCGTACCAGTTTCATAGCCTCCAATATCGCAAAGAGGGTCTTCAAGCCATTCACTATCTCCTTCGGGTCCTGCGACTGGGACCCTTGGGTGATCTGTTCAGCCATCCGATCCGCCCACTCATCCCGCATCGGTGCACAATGCGTCTTGAGCAAAGCTGCCATCCACGTCGCTAGCGCAACCATATCAAGGACACCCTTGCGGATCTGCTGCATAAGCAAGGGCACCTCTAAGTTCTGCATGACGCTGGGATGATCTCGCTCCGGGACCAGGGTCTTGATTACTTCCTGCAGGGTCTCGAACATGGTCGGCAGCCGGGGCTCAAAGGTGCGTTGTGAGCTCCCCCGGCTCTGCGCCTCGTCCGGGTTAGCAGCGTGGTACGCATAGATCGCAATCTCCGTCGCCATCGAATCCCAATACGCAGTCGCCTCTTTCAATTTCCGCTTTCCCTTCTCGCCATCTAGATCGGGCTTGAAATGTAGGTCGCGATCGAAGTTAGCATCCATACGGAGATTGATGTTGTTGATGATGCATGGTAGATCGAGTTCACCCAGCGTTTTTTTGGTCACGGGCGGCTGTCGACGAGCTTTGCATATTAATCGCAGATCCCGAGAACTTAGTCCCAGGGCTTTAGGAATGACGATAGCCTCTGGAGACGGTGAGGGTTCCCGGCGAGGCGCGGCGGGCGCTAGCGCGGATTGCTGACGAGTTCCGGGGGGATATGTGAAGGGTGATTGTCGACGAAGGGGGTGCACATTGGAAGACTTTTCATGACCATGAGAGTCGCGCCCCTCGTTCTTGCGATACTCGTTGGAGCGGCCGCCTCCACCATAAGCGTCTAACGGGCCGTCGGCGCCCTCCTCTTGGGTCCGGGCCTCCTTAGTCCCCTGAAGATCCATAGGGAAGAATCAAAAGGAGCAAAAGGACAAAAAGGGACGATCTCTTCCTAAGCTTCTGCTAATCGTTAGGTAAGGCAAATGTTTTTTTGGCGAACAGCGCCCTGCGCCATCAACCCCCAACTTGCAAGGAAGTAAAGTTGGTCTCAACCCGGACGCCCCTTATGCAACCTTTTTTTTTTTTTTTTAGAACTTACCTCTTGTTTTGGTCGCCCTGTTTGCCTCAGGCAGGCAGCCAATCCGCGTTGCCGACAAAGTGATGCAAGTGAGCTGTCAATCGTTGTGGAGCCACCGAGGAAGCTTGGATCTGCGGGCGATCGGCCCTCGTGGTCCAGACTCCTATAGTTGAATGAAGAGATTTCAGAAGAGATTGTGCTGTCTGATCTCTCCAGAAAGAAGTAAAATGTTGAATCACAATGTGGAACCAGTTCGGCCAGCTCAAGACATGCGGGAGCAATTTCCCTTATACAACCACAAATTAGTCCCGTGTCAGAATAGATCACGATAGTAACATCAAGAGAGCAAAAAGATCAAAAGGAAAAGAGCAACGATTGGAAAGGCGACCGGGTTGGCACTGATATAGTCGAACACAGAACGTTTTCAAGAAGACCAATGACGGATTCGGGTGGACGCAACCATCACATTCCACTGCTGCTACCCGGATGAACCCAGAACTTCGATCATGCCCCTATTCTGCACCACCGAACATCACATCCAAGATAAAAAAGAAAAAAAGCCCTTTCGAAAAGGGGAGTAAGGTTTCAAGGGGTTTTCCGAATCCCGGATCATCCCAACGCCTCACTTTGGGGACGCATGGGCCACGTGAGGTCCCCGAATGAATTGGTCGGGGAACCACTCTGGCAAGTTGACCAGCTTGGTCATATTGGCAATCCAGTCGGGTACAGATCAATCGATCCCTCACGTACGTAATGACTTGATCTGTCGTACGTTTAGATGAAGATTACTGTAGATAGATTAGTGAGGTGGACGCGTTCAGTGCGTTCGGTGGTTTGATGCCTTGTACCCCAGGCATCAAATGTCTTATCCCAGAAACGATCGACATCATGAACACCCATTCTATACTGTATAGCTTAGGAGAATCCCAAAAATCGTCGGATCATGTAAATGGTATAATCAGATCATCTTGAGCAGGCTCAGTCAAGCTAATTAATCAGTCTCAACCTGAAATTCCCTAATCTGCTGAAGCTTCCTCCTAATCGGGGGTTCTATAGAACCAATTGCCCCTCATCTCTATTGACCCCCAAATCGGGATCTTCAAAGGAATTCTACACTTTCAACCTTCTATAGACCCTTCACCGAGTGGAAAATTCATCTAATTTCAAACCTCATATATAATCATCATGAGGCTTCTATATCTCAAATCTTGACTCTTCAAAAACCCAGAGCATTGCAGATCGTGATCGTCGCAAATCGCGGTCAAGCGGTACAGCACAGACCGGCTCCACCATGAACATCGCCGTTTTCTACTACCTGTTCCAGGTACTGTGGGCAATTCCCACTCTCGTTCTATCCCATACTGCATCATACTCCAACTCCTCATTCCAAGTTTCCACCCTCCCAGATAGCCCCGCCCTACCAACCAGCTGGGCCGGCCGGTTGCCGGTTCCGGGAAGACAAGGCAATGAGATCTTCTTCTGGCTGTTCGAGGCAGAAGAACCTGCATACGACGAGAACCTAATCAGTAAGTTCAATGGATCAAACTTTCATCCTACAGATGCAACACTAACATTGCACAGTTTGGCTGAATGGTGGTCCCGGCTGCTCCTCGCTCATAGGTCTCACAACAGGGAACGGACCCATTGCTTTTGCCGGGAACTCCACTCGCCTCGTTTCCAACCCATACTCGTGGACAAAGCTGGGTCATGTACTATACGTGGATCAACCCGTCGGCACGGGCTTCTCGCTCGCCAATTCTCTCGTTCGGACTAATGAACAGGTGACAGCCGATCTGGCACTATGGCTGCATGCACTCTTCAAGCAATTCCCCCATCTCCAGGCCAAAATGGTTCACCTGATGGGCGAGTCATACGCGGGGATCTTTGTGCCTTACCTTGCATCCGCTCTGATGGAAGGCAACCATTCATTTCCAATCAACCTCCGCTCCATGTCCCTAGGCGACGGATCATGGGGCAACGCTGCAGCAATGTCCTCCGTGGCAATGGGCACATACATGCATTCCCAGCCATCTCGCCTTGACATTCCAAAGAAGATCCTCAGTTCATTCGCACTGGCAGATGAATTCTGCGGCTTCGACTCCGTCCTGGAAGAAGCCCGCACATATCCTCCTGTCAGCAAGATCCAGATCCCAGGAGACCCGGAGTACGTCAACTACCGTCGACGACTCCGCCGCCGTGGCGACACACCCCTCGGTATCTTAGATGGATCATGCGACGCCAATGTATCCACTCCACCGGAGGTCCTGAATTCGATCCTGAATTCCTCCTGCTATGGTCCCTGCGCAACATTCTCAACTGCTGAGAACTACATGTACGCTCGCTCAGCTGAAGACTCAGATCCACCATGCTTTAGCATGTACGACCTCACACACAACTGTAGAACCGTTGACCCGATCCCGCTACTCGAAAAGTACTTCAGTCGCAAAGACGTGCAGGTAGCTCTGCATATCCCGAATAGTGGCACATACACCGCATGCAACAATACCATCCTCTCAACGCTGACAGGAAGCGAATTCGTCGAACCGCCTGAGTACGCTATTCTGCCCTCACTTGTTACAGCGCACAATATCTCGCTGCACATCTACAATGGCGAGATGGATATGCTGATCAATCATATTGGGACCGAGTTGTCAATTCAAAATATGACTTGGCGCGCTATGCAGGGGTTCCAGAAGAGACCGACTCGACGATTTTATGCCAATGATGCGGCGCCGACGGCTCGGTTGAAGCAAAAGGTGGCGGGAACTTGGGCTTCGGAGAGAGGTGTTTCATATCATCTTTTTGAGGGAGCTGGTCATAGTGTTTTTGCGACAAAGCAGAATGAGATGTTTGCTTTTGTGCGTGATGTTGTTGTTGGAGGAAAAGCAGATTGATCGGTTTGTCTGGTTGGTGGTGGTGAGTGAAGGCTTGTTCTGGTGGGTTGTCTATCGAATCATACTTACGGAAGAGGTTGAGGGTCGGGTCTCCGGGTCTATGTCGGGTTTTGCATCAACGTCATAGCGACAGTATGGTCGAACTGAAGGTACCTATCATCATCCATAGAGTATCTTACTCTACCTATCATATGATGTCATGTCTCGTAACTGTATGGCCAATCCTTGGGAATATGATTTTTGAAACCCAGTGGAATATTATGGCACATTCCACGAGCATAATAGAGGCGTGTAAATTCTCTTTTTCTCCCAGGCCCTTCTTTTACAAAGAGATTAGGAAATACGCGAAGGAATGGAAATGAAATATCCTATACACTAAATCCTATGAAGGAAATCCGCCCCGATGCGTGTCCTAGGGCAAGTATACTACCGTTAATCGCGAAACAGCTAGGGGAGACTCAGTAGGGAGCCATAGTACCTTTTCGCCGTTTAATGCTATCCACTGCTTCTGCTCGATAAAGACCTCCAGATTCAGATGCGGTGAATCAGAAGTATGATTGTCGCACCTAGACTGAATATCGAGGGAGCCCCAGTTAGTCCTTAGAGATGAACCGTTCTGAGAAAATTCGAGGCTAGTGACTATTCCTTCGATAGAGCAAGTCTATTGTAGGGCGCCCGTCGCAGTGTCCCAGAGCCGCACGGTCTGATTAAAGGAGCCGGATGCCAGTAGCCGGCCGTCGGGCGAGAAGGCCACCGACCGAACCGAACCTGAATGGCTCTCGAGAGTCTGTTGCAACGCACCCATCGCAGTGTCCCAGAGCCGCACTGTGTTATCATGGGAGCCAGACCCCGAACCTGAATGGCTCTCGAGAGTCTGCTGTAGAGCGCCCGTGGCCGTATCCCAGAGTCGGACGGTGCGATCCTGAGAGCCGGAGGCTACTAGATGGCCGTCGGGCGAGAAGGCCACCGACCGAATCAAACGTGAATGGCCTTCGAGAGCCTGCAATTCTGCGCTCCATCTTTCGTCAACTTGTGGTAACTGGCATATCTATGTAGGAAGCTCTGTTTTGAACTCTCTACGAATTATTGCCGTTCTGGGTGTAAATACCAGCCCTGAGCAATAAAGCTGGAGAGGCGCGTCATCAGTTATCTGGCGATTTTTAAGAATAAAGCGCTTTGCATCGTGTAGAAAATCAGACATTGCGGAATAATGGCCGTGCTATACGTATTGGTGCGAATCATATATGACTGTCCATGGAACTTACTGGTATAACCGTCTGGAGGAGATTAAGAATCCCCACCACTTCCGACACAAGACCTAGTAGGCTCATTGCTTCCACCCAGTGCAGAAAATGCTCCTGGAGAAATAAGAGAGCATCATGCGTTATACGATTCAAGTCTGTGCATTGTACCAGATGATGTGCCCAATATCGACACGCGTATTGCAATTCTGGAGAGAGACGGTGATCGATGGTCTGACGATCGATCTCTGCACGTTGGGTCCCATCACTTGGCAGCCCACATATATTTTTTCGTAGATTTTGACACGTAAGGAGGCATTGTATAGTCAACCTATAGTGTGTCTCTTTCTTATCCACCCAAAAGGGAGTTTGTCTTTGTGATTCTTATGAATTTATACTGATAAGAAGTGGCTTAGGCTTCCGTCACGAAGACGTCTTTGACGACCTTTACAAAGGTCAGTGCTGGAAAGCTTGGAATACGCGCACGGGGCTTGACCCGGCAGAAAACTGCAACTCCGTATTGGCTCATATGGGTCGGTTTTCTCGTGAAATGAGCCCAACTCGATCTTCCGCAAATATCCGAAGAAACGCTTTAAACGATTTTCATCACAAATGGAAAGGCCTATTCTCAACCAATTCTTGCTTCGTATGCCTATGTCGCTCACCTGAACATATGCTCCCTTGTCATCATGCAATCTGCGATACCTGTGTAGTTATCTTCGGATTGCCAAGTAAGACCGCGGAATATCAAAATGATATTCCCCATTGCCCTGTGTGCAGCCAGACTTCCCAGGTAGCGATTCACAGCTCCCTCCCACAAAACGCCCCGTCGTTCTTAGTCTGGATGGTGGTGGTATTCGAGGGACCATTCAGTTGGGCCTACTACAATCACTTGAGAGAAAACTGGGAAATGAAATATCGCTGCCACAAATATTCGATCTTTGCACAGGAACAAGTGTTGGTATGTATTGGCTGCTCACCTTCCCCCAAACATTCGGTATTGGGCCCTCCTGGCTTGTCCGGGCCTTTATTTGCTAATATACTGGGCCTCTGGCGCACTGAACACAATGGACATTGTTTTTAACGAATCCTCGGCAGAAAAATACTTTCATAAATTTCCAGAATTTGCCCGAAAAGCCTTTGACTCTAGGTCGAGTCCCCTTCAGGAGACATCTATCCTCAAATACACGAAATGGCTAAAGTGCTTAGCGGGATTCTTGGCAGATGGCCAGTACGATGGAAAAAAATTTGGAGAATGTGCTCAAAGACGGCTTGGGCTCAAACCGCCGCATGTTTGATTTTGGTACAACTTCTGGCTCCAGCAGTCGGGTTGCTATCATTGTAAGTCGAATATCCGATGGAAAAGCATGTGTCGTGGTAAACTATCGGGGTATCGGACCTCGTCCTGTCGAAGCAGCATATTTGTTCCTCAAGCCCCAGGATCACAACCGAGACCCTTTCCTTTGGGAAGCGTAAGTTTTACCTATCCTTTATGGCAAGTTTCTTTGTATCCTCTATAATTAGCACCACTTCTTCTTCTTTCCTCTTTTCTGCAGAGCTGACAGGTGAAAATTTTCAAGTGCTCGATGTAGCGTCGCGGCTCCTTGGTGAATTTCTTCAATAAGCACTAGATACCACTATTAATCAAAGTCCAGGTTTTTCAAAACAAAAACGCTCCCTGGATTTGGTCCTTTACAGGATGGTGGTGTGCGCGCAATTAATCCCGTGTCGATTGCCTTGGAGTCTGTTGTTATCTGGCCTTCAGCGGGAAGGCATGACCTTCTCATATCAGTAGGTACGGGGTCCACTGCTTCGAACTGTGGAAGTGACGGGCCTCCTGCTGGAAACATATTCAAAGACGGGGCCGTCCCTCGTCTCTTTCGAGCAGTCATGTCTTCCCCCTCCATGGATGGTGAGCAGGCCTTCTACGAGGCTCTAAATTATATACCTGACTATATGAGGGAGGATATATATCGGCTAAACCATGCTGTCAACTGCCCTCTCCCTAGGCTGGACGACGTGGACAAGTTGATAGAATTGGAAAAATCGACATATAGTGTGTCTGACGATCTAGTCCGCGCAGTCTTGGTTACTGGCTGTTTTTTCTTCGAAATCGACCAAACACCAGTCTCTAAAAACGGATCATATTTTTGTCAGGGGTCAGTTCTTTCCAGAAGCACACAGCCTAGAAGTTTACTCAAAAGAGTGATTGGAGAATTTCCAGGGGGGCAATATCAACCTGGTCGTGGATATGCTTTAGGCCTTCTTGACGAGGATGACGGTTGCTACGAGTGTGGTTATTACCGCAAAAAAGTAGCATTTCACGTCAAGAGCCTAGAAGAGATGATCACAATTGAAATTGCTACTTCATCATCCCGACGGAAAATCGGCGGTTTTCCAAGATCCGTGCAAGAGATTCTCCATGACCAACAAGCTTTCGCGCGATTTGGTCGACCCGATCACTCAATAAATACCTGGCCTCCAAGAAGAATATGTTTTTGCCTTCGCGGGACCCGACGACTGGTCCAATTCTTGGAACCCCCTCTAAGCAAGGAAAAGCGCCGGCTGTAGTCACGATTAGTGCTTACAGCATTGACCAGAGAGCTTTAAGAGAGACAAACAGAGTGCCCGTTGCATCAGAGCGAGCGCGACTGGATGAGTATCCGACCAGGGGATCGCTCTCCGTTGGGACGAGCTTCTGACGCGACCGGAGGCTCGCACAATTGTGGCCGGTAATAACTTCATGAGCAATACCGATGAAACCGGCTTGGCTTCTTTCTGAACGCTTTGGAGATAGCCGACACCCCCTTTTGGTAATTTAAGTTTTTGTATTTTGATGCATAGTTTTTAACTTAGTGTATCGTTAATACCGCACGATTCTTCTAAATGACAAACCTCAACCTTTGTATTATTGATTCTATTCCGTAGAGGCAAGGTGAAACTGACAACTTTGTGTAGATGCTCTGGTGACGGGGGCTCAGCACACCAACCACGAAAAATAGTTGAGCAAACAGAATAATCCTTCATGTGCAAGGACTTTATAGCTTCTATACTTTGCCCGAGTATCATTAGCATCCTCTGGCTGCATGGAATGCTTGATAAAAGGAGGGTAGGCTTGAGTCAAAATTTGTCCTTACACCTTTTCCCTGAGCAGCAGTGTGACTTGGCTGGGAGCTATATGCCTTCGCTTGAGACGCAAAAGCAAGATAGATCCAGGATTACGTTCTTCTCGATCGTCTCTTTTTATAAGAATTTCAGAAAGTAGGATCGAGCAAGTCACTAAACCTTCTGGGGGAATGCTGTCCCTTGATATTTTCATAACATCGACGCTCTATCTCAGTACAATAAGTGTTTATCAACAATCTTGCTGTCGATGCAAAAGTAGGGTTTACACGTACTTTGAAATGCTAAAGACGCCTATCGCTATGACAGCTTGCGAAAAATAAAAAAAATAAGAGGAAGAGAAAAAGGGAAGGTTCTATGAGTCCACCGAAAAGCGTGAGATCTCTCGGTAATCGGAATGATGAGTGAATGGAGTGTTACCATCGTTGTGGTTTTTAGAGACATTCTCTATCCGGATGGTGCCTTTTCTAGCCTCTTTAAGCCACCGAAAGCATGGCCGATGTAAAAATATAATGCCACAAAGAATTACCCCAGAGCCAGAGATACTTCCAAGAATTGTTCCTAGACTTTGCTTCTGGATATAATGTGACGCTTTACTTCCAGACATTGTCAGGTCATTTCCATTCGATGACTTTGCGTCAGACGTGGACGAAGTCGTGGAAATATCCATTGTAGAAGTCTGCGTGGATTCTGAATTTGGATTTTCTTCGGGGTTCTTTGAGGTCGAGATATATATCGCTAAGATCATGGACGAGCCATATGAAATGGATTGTGTTTTAGCTTCTTGCTGTATAGATGTGACGGACGCCGACGCCCATAGAGAGCCTGAAGCCGTATATTTATGGTTTTCATGCATCCTGCCAGGTAAAATCGTGTTTGGCTGGGACGGAGAGTTTTCAGATGCTTTTCGAGTGGACCACATTTCTTCCGAGGCAACTCGCGTAAGCGAGCTATCTTGGAGGTACGCATGGCTCAAAGTTGGAGCTCCATCCACTGTCGAGAGCGTCGGGACAGTACGTGTACCTGTTTTCACTTGCTCTGTTGCTGGCGGTAAAACACTTAAAGTCTTCATAGAGATCAAGGTGTATTCATTGGAGACAGGAGACATATCAGTAAAAGCCGCTGCTTCTCTACTCATTGACGGTAGTATCGAAGGATATCTGGGGCTACTGACTGCATCTGTTAAAGAGAGACTAGTTTTAGCCGATTGTGCCGTCATTAATCGTGACTGATCTTTCTTATCGTCCATTACTCCATCCTCTCGAACGTCTTTAATCAAGGTGGCCGAGGAAAATGCTTTTGCTATATCATTGGCGGAACCCGCAGTTGATATCGCCGTGTCTTTGGTGATCGAGCAAGTAAGAGAAACAAACATTGATGTGTCAGAATTGTCCGCCTCAGGAAACGTTGTTGTTATTTCCCGAATATCCGTCAATTGAGGGTGAGATATCTCAATGGAAAGACCTAGCAATGTGGTTGGTATGGCAAGGTAAGACGTCAAAGCCTCAGTCTGGAATTTCCTTTGTGTACCCAATACTCGTGAAGCAGTTGGTAGAAATGTGTCGGGGGATGTGGTGAGTCCTGAACTCATTATGTGTGACTGACTGCTGAGACGATATCAGCGACCTATACGATGTGCCCTAGCGGTTATGTAGACAAACATTATCGAAGACATCGTAATGTTATAGAAAGGTTCTTGGAAGAGCATGCCACCTCGGAGTTGTTACTAATCAATGCTAAAAAAACTCCCGGAGTGAATGTTATTTGGTTTGTGTTTCAAACAGGAAACGGAGTCCCTTTAGCTGTGAAAGGAAAGACTCCAACATTGCGGTCATGAAAAAATAGGAACGAAGATTGATTAGCAGACGGAAAAAAGGAGGGGGGCCGTAATTCCTTGCGGGGCGGGACAAAAAGTGCCTTTCCACCCTTTCTGCGGGAGCGGATCCCTACCTGATTTGCTAACCAGCGGGCTCGTGAATTCGAAAACCACTTGCAAAAATGCAGAATTCTTATCATCAACCAATTTCCTTTACCACTGGTAGCGAAAACAGCAGAAAAAGATAGCTGGTATGGAAGATGAATCAATGATTGCCACGGCTGATTATTAGTCCAACATTGGGTTCACCTTTAGGAGATTCACTGGTACGATTAGTTAGGGGGGTGGATTCTTCGTGTTTAATTTAGAACAATCTTCTCTAAAATAAACAAGACGGCAATTCTTTGCAACATTCAATCGGCACTACGTACTGGGACCAGAAGTATCAAAGTTTAGCACATCATATGTCGACAAACCAAATCAATACCTGCCACCGCCTCATTAATTCATGCTTAACAGCCATAAGCCCAGCTAATGCCTAACTCAACGGACGTATAGATGCTCAATCAAACTACATTTGTCTTCTTACTGCCGATCCCATCCTCGTCGCCGTTCCCAGAACAGATCGCTGCATGCCTCACCGCATCAAGATCCTCTTCTAGAAAACCAGAACCAGCGTCCGATGCGGCCAGGCCCGGTGCCACCCGAAGCGCGAGTAGGATCCAGTCCGAAGCTCCGATCGAGCGACGAGAGCTTCGTTTTCCCACCCCCATCCGTCCGATGCTTGCCAGAGATACTCCTATGGATATAATGCTTCTGGGTGATGACTCACGCTTCGAGCCAGAACCCAATGTTGTCCGCATCCCAACGCAGCGATCCAGAGCCGGGAGTTTTCGTGAACAGGGCCCGAGTCCGCATCGCTCCATCAGGCCCCAGATATTCTCAACACCATCCGATGAGCTGAGGCCAAGACTACCCCCACAGTCTATAGGCCCCTCGCAGGAACCTTTAAGAAAATCGGCCCCTGCTACGACACCATTACGCGTATCAACACCCAGCATGGCATCAATAGCAGAGAAGCGGGAAAACTCTGCCCGTGAAATCATCAGTACGGAGATTGATGATCCGTGTCGGCTGAATGGGCATCAGGATGAGGCAGTTGGATGATTAGTAAGTTACCCAGCGGATAAGTTAACTAACTAACTAATTACTCTGACAGATGGTTCAATTCTCCAAATATCTGGGAAGAAAATCTAAGGCATTTAGCACTGCTGCCTGAACGCACGGGTGCAGCGAGAAATACCTTCTGTTCGTTCCACATGTACCACTCTTTCGCTACCCTCTAAGGTTTGGTATTCTGAGTTCCGGTGTCTCTCTGACTGACAGTCCCGGCAGACATCGTTATTTACAGCACCTCCACCTCGGGTCGCCTAGATTGGAACGCTTGGGGCTATCTCGACTTAAATTTCAAATACACGATTCTCGAATGCGAAAACTACGATGACGGCGTCAGGAATCTTCAGCACTATTGAATGGAAAACTGGTAGTAGGTTCAGAGTCACCTTCAATGTTAGGGTCTAACATGTATGGCTGCTGTCGTGATCACGACCAGACATCATCTGTTGACTCAGATGGATTCGCAATATGTGTTTGGCGTGTCTCATCCTGTTTGCACTCTTGCGGTCTATTACTGCTTCCCACTTTACTGCCTCCTCATGTTGATTATTCTCGTCGACCAGTTGACCAGCTAGTTAAATTATTGTTATTCTTCTTCCTTAGATTGGGCCCTTCACAGGTCCCGTGTAACTATCTGGATCTAACAGCAATCCAGATTTGGACGGCGGACTCTCAAATCCATCCTTCTCTTTTTAGTCTACGTTCCGCTAGTGCCGCTACACACACCGGATGAGGCGTCGCCAGAGCCGGCGCTATCAGCCGTCCGGAATACGATTGAAACCATCCTACGGGACGACGGACGGGTTACTAGCGTTATACTTTTCGGAGACTTCAACTGTTACCACCCAACAAGGGGCGGCAACGACATTTGCCCTAGGTTCACCGAGGATGCAAGCGAATTGATTAACTTCTTCTAAACCTACGGCCTCTACGGTTGTCTTCCCCGAGGAACGGAGACCTACTAGTCCCTAAGCCAACCGGGGAGGACCTGCACGATCGACCAGACTGTGACGGATAGGCCCGACCTTCTCGGTAAATGCCATCTGTACCACGAAAACTATGGCTTAGACCACCGGGAAACCTATTCTATAATCCCACTAGGAAAGCGAGAAAGGCATATGATGGAGCGGACTAGAACAAAATTGGGGAGGAGATATAACGCCAGATGGAACCATGGGCGGGGGCGAACACGACATCGGCGTTGGACGACGTCGTGGAAAAGCTCACGGAGGCGAACGGAACGGGTATTGAAAGACACACTTCTAATCTACGGCCGTTACTGTACTCCAAACGTTGGTTCACCATAGATCTCAAAACTATGGAACCTGCGCAGTGGAGGCGTTGGATGACTTTAGGGGCTATGCAACCCCCGAGGAAGAGATTGAATTTTGCAAGAATCATGGACGTTGTCGGCCTTGGCAGTCCTGGCCCTGTAGTATTCCATGCGCTCCGCAAATGTGACTTATGGGACTGCTCTGGAAGCTATAGAAGCTGTCGAAGGGGCTGAAAAGAGCTCTCCCTCTTCCGGATTTGGCAAATCCGGGTATTTTGGAACTTGGGGTTCTTCCTGAAGATCTCCATCAACGAATTGCCAGACGCGGAGCAGCTGGGCCTGCAATTTGATATTGGCCATCCATTTCACTCACTGAGATGAATGTGAAAGCTTGTGCGCCTGCTGGAGCTATTGAATTTCAAGTGATGAACAAGACTATCACTGTCCGAGAAGAGCTTTGAACTCCGATTTGAACTCCCGCCGCGATATTGTGAGATAGATAACACTATTCCATAATCCTTGCAGCGGAATAACAAACGCGTTAGCATAGTTTAACCCGAAGGATACGTATTGCGGATCCACAAGTGTCCTTAGGCGGTTGACTGAAGGTGCTACCTGTGACACGTCGTCAGTCAGGAGGATAAAAGGTATTGTGCAAAAAGAACAACAAACCCATGTGACAAGCAACGCAATGAAAAAGAGAAACGCATATCTCAAATATGCCCAGGTCGCCATGTTTAAATCAGAGCGTACTCTACTAATCTCACTAATGCCCATTTGCGGGTTGCTCAAACGTCCAGAGACAGTTCGTTGTCCAACGATGTCGCTTTCGTCTGCCTGGATGTGATCTTGATATGGGGATGGGGTTGTTCTTATCACGTAATTCTCGGTGCTAGAAGAATTTGCAGTCCAATCACCCGCGAACCTAAACCCTCGGAGTAGCTTGGACTGGAAATAAATATATAGACCTAGGCGACTGTAGATCGTAAATATGACGATAATTATGAGCCAGACTGGACCGAAGAGAACCGCAATCCGTAGCGGATTCCAAGACGGGGAAATCCAACACTCGAACTAATAACGGTTAACGAGCACAAGACGAGGTCTATTGTTAAATATCAGTGAACTTACGGTTGCAGAGCCATAGACCCTCCCTCTATCTGGTGTCTGTATGAATAAGAGGATAAAGGCTGGGATAAATGGTAGGAAGTAACAGAGGAGGGCATATTTCCACTCCAGCCGTCGCAGTTGTTTAGCGTTATATCGGCAGAAGACTATCAAATAGACGTTACATGCTATACAGAGGGCCCATAGTGCATCTGCTGGGAAGAACCTTGGTCAACATCCGTGGTCAGTTTTAAAATGTTGATTTGGACATATGCGCATTTAAGACACGAACCACTGAACCAGAAATGCCTGGAACTGGCAAAGGGGGCTTCCTGTCCCATGTTGTATCGCTGAGTACGAAATGAGAGTCGCTACATTAAGCATGATATTCCCCAATAATGCATAGAAGATCAGGCGATTGATAGGCTTGCGAAAGTCACTCCTTGATAGGAACGTCAGCACGGCAGTGCTGGCACTGATCAAAGAGATGCTTGAGCACACGCGCTCAGTGGCTGTGATGGTGGAGATTTGCTGCTCAGTTAAGGACATGTTGTCATGGTAGCAGGAGTAAACCTGGCCCACCTTGTGCAAATGTGTAGCTCATTAAAATAACGAGCTTATTTTGGCAGACATGTAATGGACTCATAACTGGCAAAAATTTGACTTTCGTTCAAGTCATGGTAGCGTATCGCTAGTCGGCACCTCTCATTCGCTGTTGTAGTGGAAACCGACACTTATCAGGAAATCTCACACGACATGTGACTAATATAATATATTGACGCCACTCCAACCACGATTGAAATAATGATGAGGTCATGTAGTTCAGTAGTTAATTTTTTCCCCTACCGTCAGCTGCTGTTGTCTAGACTGAATTCGCATTCCTGTTGTGATATAAGGCTGGTGCAGATCAGGAACCAAACCACAACATCGGAATTAATCCCGGAGTGCCTATACGAAGAACCAAGATTGATTGGAAATCGGCTTGATCTTCTCGTTTATACAGCCTCACGTATTCCCTCTGAAACAATAACAATTAATCTTCCTTTGAACTACAACATGACCCACCGGCTTAATGCGCCGACCTTACCCATATCATATTGAAGTACTCCGCCAGAAGTGCCTTCAGGGCAACTAATCACAACATCACCAAGCCGAATATCATGAGCAGCCGACGGAATTCCACCGCCAACACCGACCATCAATCCGACCCGCAGAGATTTCGAAAAGGTACGAACCATATTATTTGCGACAGTCGCGGCAGACGTAGTTCCATATTGACCGCCTGGGAGGCAGGCGATCACGATGTGGTGTTTGCCGATTCGACCTAGGGTATAGGTGTTTGAGTCGCTTGGATCTTGCACGTCGAGAATGCCAAATCTTTCATCAAGCATTACCTTGGCGGCGGCAGCCTCGATCGGTAGGGCACATATCCAACCGATCTGGAACGTCTCGAGTGGGGGCTGGGCCATCTTGGAGAAGTGGTCTGGTCGAGATAGGAATCAAAGGTGTGTAGGTAACGAGCAATATTGAGAAGATGGCAAAAGAGAGTTGTAGATATTATTGTATTATCTGCGAATCTCGATGAGAGACGGCATGGGAAGCAGAACAGACGCCATTGTCAGCCGCAAAGGCCAGGCTTCGTGCTTGACACGAAGCGCAGCAGCGGGCGGCAAGATATCAAATGCCATTGGCCAGGTGGACGTACGTGATGTGGGGTATCACGTGGTGGAACAGTGACCGTGGTCGGCCCGTTTAGACATTGACATTGCCCATGGGCACCCATGGGCAGATCCTTTTTGCCCATGGATGGGCAGACTCTAGCTGCCCATGGGCAGCCTGCCCATGGGCCGCCCATCATGTCCATGATACAAGGTGGGATAAATTAATGCCTATTATGCAGTAATTTTAGTATTTATCTAGTAATATTTTAGAGTAGAAGTTTCAGAGTAGAAGTAAGGCTTCATTAAGATAAAAGTGAGAATTTATTCAATTACTTTCTAATTAATCCTAATCTCATAGTTTTCGAACCCCTTTGGTCGCTTTCTTGCCCGTCCAGACTCGCGTATCTGGCTCTGCATTATAGGTAATCCATTATCGCCCTCATCCTCACTACTACCATCAATCTGATTAACCTCATCTTCAGATACAACGCTCTTTCGTCTCTTCCCACCCCTCACAGATTGCCTCAGATCTTGCTCATCTTCCTCAGTATCACTGATAGGGTTTATCTCTTCAGTCTGAGGGCAAACCTCCTCCGTTTCCCCTTCCTCAGGGATTTCTAGAGATTGGGCTAATTGAAGCTGCTCCTCTTCCATCTCAAACTTAATCGTATAGCTATATAGCATAAGATCCTGGATAGTGGCAAACATCGCGGGCTGAATTAAACAGGCGTTCAACACCAGCACCAGTAGCCGGGATAGAAAAGATATCGCGGGCTACCCGTGCTAGGGTAGGAAATTCATGTTGATGGTCCTTCCAGAATTGGGTAGGGGTCGTATTAACCAAGCCTAAATAGAAGTGAAGGGTTAGTATAAGATATAAGGTAAATCAGATAGAGAATTATAAGCCTTACCTCCTTCAAGAAATTGTGTTAATTCATCTTGATCCCGGTGAGATCTAGACGCAGACGCGAGGACTTTATCAAGCTCAGAGACATATGTCCAGGCCCGAGTCCTTGATATCGAATCATCAGATTGATAGCCTTTGATCCGGTCTTGTAGGCTATGATGATATGAAGCCTCCCATCCTCCAGCCCAGTCTTTACTCTTAAAGAACTGTAGCTTATGCTGTGGAGCAAGGATTGTCCCATGCGCATAGATATCACCAAGTTCCTTGGTATCTGTCTTCGCATAGTACTCACGAAGCTTAGATTCACTGAATTCAAGGGCTTCAAGCATCTGTTGCTTCCATCCGACCTATTAAAGAGGTTAGGAAAGGTAAAGTGAAAGTAAGGTGAAAGTGGGATAGAAGTAAAAGATAAGACAAACCCTTTTTCGCTGTAATTGTCGCTTTGAAACCTCAAGATGCTTAAAAAGCTCATTATAGAGACTGAAGACGTTATGAATGGTCACATCTTTAGTCTTTGAGAGCGCAGTGGTATAGATATAGAATGGCTTTGTAAGACAAAGAAGATAGTCAATCTGTCGCCATTCATCTGAATTCAGCATCATATGGTCGATCTCATATAGACGGCAGTACTTGTCTAGCTCAGATCGAAGCCTTCTAGCTCGTTCAAGCATTAGATAAGTAGAATTCCATCTTGTCCGAACGTCCTGGATTAGGACTAGTTGAGGGTTTCTGGTTGCCTTCTGAAGATCCTTGAACTTCTCCTTTCTCTGTGGGCTTGCATTGATGAAGATCGCAAGATCACGGGCCTTATTTAAGGTGTTTGCAATATCCCGCTTCTTAGACCGCTGTCTAGCGGCCTTATTGTGTTCTTCTGTCCAAACCATATCCACAGTATCATTCAGAGGGTTTCCTTTTATCTGACCAAGCAGCTGGTTCAGACTAAGCTGAATAACATGCGCCATACATGGAATTCGGATAAAACGGGCGTCTGGGTAGTCCTTTTGCATCTTTGTGATCATTGTGTCATTATTTGATGCATTATCAGTGGTAATAGCCATAATTCTATCAACAATCTGATGTTGTTTTAGAATTGTAGATAAGACTGAGGCAAGGTTATCTCCAGAGTGGGTGCCCTCTAGGGGTTCAAATCCAAGTAATACCTCTCTGTACTCCCAATTTTGATCAAGGAAATACCCAGTAATAGCCATAAAAGCCTGCTGAAAAGGGGATGTCCAGCAGTCTAGACTAATAGAGAGCTTTGCGTCTTCTGGAAGCATTATAAGGATATCTTCCTGCCGAGATTGGACGATAGACTGGAGACGACGCTGTATTGTTCGGCCTGAAGGAAAGGATAGGACTGAAGGGGATGTTTGCGCGAGACGTAGAAGGTCCTGGAAGTGTTGATTCTCAATAATCTGAAATGGTAGCCGTAGGCTAGTGATCGTGGTCAATAGCTGCTGCTTCTAGACCTCTTCAGACCAAGATAGGTGTGGTTTAGGTAGATTGGTAGCCTAAAGTAGGAATAAATATTATTATTTTTTGTATTTTCTTAAAGAGAAGATAAGGGTAAAGTAAGAGTAAAATAGGTGTAAAACACTATTATTTTGCTCTCACTTTGCCCTCTCTTAGGCTTTAGATCTTAGCTTACCGCTTTTTTCCATAAATCCTGGATATTTTGTTCACTTACTGGGCCTGCCCCTCTGCATTTTCCTTTTATATGCCTTTTAAGCGCATTAGTCCCATACTTAGTCCCCTTTTTGTTAGGTGTCACTGGGTGGTCCACTATCTGACTACATGCTTTGCATATAGCCTTTGGTTGACCTGTTTTAATATGCGCAACCTGGTCAAAGGAGTGCCATAACTCAGATGTATAGCCCCTTTTATCCTAATGAGGATGCTCTCCCTTAGGTTTTGATCCATACTGAGTTGTAAGCCACCATTGAATAAACTCAGTCTTAGACATCTCAGACCAAAGCGCCCACTCTTTTTCTCGGTCAGATCCAACACGTTTAATAGAGGGCGGAGGTGGTTCGCAAATATTAGGCGCGGTAGACTGGCTTTCGGGGGCGTCAAATGGTGTGAAATCAGATAGAAGAGGGTCAATACTATCACTAGTGATAGATGGGTTGAAAGAGGAAGAGGGGAAAGGCATACTAGACGCGATAGACGCAAAAGTAGGGATAAAGTGAGGGTAAAGAGGAATTATTAAAGGGGGGAAGGCCTTCTGCTCAAGATAAAACCTAATATGATAGATCAAAAGAAGGTGAACTATTCTGATGTGGGTCTATTAGCCCTCTTCTATTGGCCTAAACCCTTCCCTACCCCCTTCCGCAGACATAATTTTCTCTAAGTCCGTCTTTAGTTTGACCCTTTTCCCTTCACTACACGATTAATTCTAAAGTATAGGGGTTTAAAAGAGAAATATAGGTTGAAGAGGGTATAAAGAATATATATATAAAAAATAATAGCTTAATAACCTAGTTTACATGAATAAAAAATAAAAGAAGAATCTACAGTAGAAAGTAGTGGTAGACATAGTTAGTTAGTTAACTAACGTAATTCACGGGCGAGCTGCGCACACGGGCGAGCTGCGCACCCCACCAATATTATTAATTTGAAACGCATATTTTACCACCAAAACGCCAATTTATTAATAAAATAACCTATTTAGGTCTATCTGGACATGTTTCTCTCCTATGTCCTGGGACCCTACATATCCCACATCCCCGCTGGGCCCGCGTACGTGGCTGTAAAGGTGCTGCGGCTGCTTCTACCGAGGGTGGTATAGCTGGGTTAACGACCTCTGGGGGGTTCTGTAGGGCCTGTAAGGCGTCTCCAACACTAATTCCACCTAGGTTCTCAATCCATCTAGTCGTCCGACGTCGTTTTTGCTTCTTTTTCTCATTTTCTGCCCGTAGAGCGCTATTTTCATGCGCTAAGAATATAGCTGAGTTCATAGCTAATTCATAGCCTTTAACAAGCTGGTTAGCGCACGATCTATAGGTGTAGGGGGGCTCTGTGAGCGCTTTTTAATAAGCGCTTTGATAGATGAAGCTTGTTTTTGTAGCTGTAAGAGGTTCTGAGGCGTTTTGGGTGAGAAAATGCTGCCTGCGCTACCCGGGGGGGTAGGGGTCTTAAGATGGATATTTAGCTTCAAAAGCACCTCAGTAGGGCTATATGGAGATAGCCCGGTCGCTCGGAAGCTATTTTGGATTGTTTTTAGCTTAAATGTATCAGAGCGCGCGCTTGGATAGGCCATAAGAAAGTCGAGTTTATCAATATGGTTAACCCCAAGACGGGTCTTCGATTCAACCAATTGACTATATGCCCGCTTTAGAACCGCAAAACAACCCACATCAAGTGGCTGTAAAAGGTGTGAGGAGTGCGGAGGCATGCAAATTGGTATAATATTATTTGCAGCGCAAATTTCGTCGAATTGGGGTGTTAAATGGCTACCATGTCCATCAAGGACAAGAAGCCGATATCCACCTTGTGAGCGTGATATATCCGGAATCAGGACTTTTTGAAGCCAATGTAGACTAATTTCATCAGACGTCCATCCATTTGGACTATTCTCCAATATCCAATTTTGTGGAAGACCTTCTGCCCATCCTAAATTCAAGGATTTATGCTTGAAGATAATATAGGGCGGAAGCGCATATCCAGCTGCGCTAATACATTCAATCACAGTCACCCATTCACGATTTCCAGGCTGTAAAAGCCCGCGTTTTCCGTAGTAATCCGCACGTGTAATCACTTTCGCACTTGAAGTTTGGCCCATCGCGAAGCCTGTCTCGTCGAAATTATATATATCGGACGGGGTGATACCATATTGGAGTATGGTTCGTTGAACTAGGTCAAACCACGCTTGGATGATCTTTGGATCTTCGTTTTTCGCACGTTCGTAGTTATATCGCTTTGAATATCGAGATGATAGATTTGGGTGCCGTTTAACAAATGTTGTGGTCCAATTAACCCCAACCGTTTGTATAGGGGTCTCACCACGCTTCGCTAGTAATAAATTAGCCATATCGGCTACCATACTAGGACGGGGTGCTGCTCCGCGGGTGTCCATATCCAGTATCCATTTCTCAAGCGAAATTTCTTCGTTTTCGGTCAATTTATGTGAATTTGCGCGTACATCTGCTCGAAATATGGTGCCGTTGAGACGCGTGCGGAGGGTTGATTCGGGTACGTTGAAGCAACGCGCTGCTTGACGAATTGAGCTGAATTCATCATTTTTAATAGCCTTGATAGCTAGTAATATATTGCCCTCTCTCTGTAGTGAATTTCGGGAGGATTCGGTACGAATTAGTGGCATGGTGGGCTGGTGAAGAGAGATGGTCTAATTAATTGACGCGTTTTGGGTGGGGTGCGCAGCTCGCCCGTGAATTACGTTAGTTAGATTGAATTATGTAAGCTAGCTAACTTAACTTAACTAGTGAAGAGGGGAACGCTCGAAGGCAGCACACTCGGAGATGTGCGGGTCGATCCAGCAGCACAACAACAACCACACCAGCACCGCAGGTTGTACGAGAGACCTTATGGGCCCATGCCTTATACGTGTATGAGAGAGTGGTAGAAGCGTGTTATTCAATACTATCCTCGAAGCGCTAGATATCCGTGCCCGGCATACAGGTGTACTGTAAAATCGCTGTTCCGATACAGCCCGGAAAAACCTCATCCGACCTCTTCTGTAATACCGAGTAACAGGGGGTTCCCCCACTACACTAGTTAGTTAACTAAGTTAGATCACCTGATACTTAGTCAGCACACATATAAATTAGGTGCGCAGAGATAGAAGAATAGAAAGACAGATCGATACTCGAATTGGACCCCATTGGTCATTGATCCACCGCCCTGATTACGTCTTCCGACACTTTCCCTTCAGGTCTTCACAATAAGGGGAAAGGTCGTAGGTGACAAGCCTCTAAGTGCTGCTATATCTCGCATTTCTAGCATAACGTAACGCAATCGAGTCTGCTAGCCCGCTATTGCGTTGCGTTATGCAATAGACCACTCTGCTCAATAGTCCTGGTTAGTACTCGTTGCTTCGTCCGTTGCCATACAAATAGATGAGCTTGTCCTTTCAGCTGCTCCTATGTTTGGTATCCGGGCTTGCAGCATATCACAGGTGGAAGAAGGTCGACGAAGATTATAAGTGATCAGGCCACTTATAGCAGGAAGACATGCACATATAAGCCCGATAGAAATCTCAGTCTCTCTATGTATTTCATTAGCAAGATCGAAACCAAGTTTGTCGGAGGATAGGCATCAAATACTGGAGATATTGCCAATCAGCAACATGGTATGACCAATCTGGATTGTCCCCAACTGTCCAGAATTTGTACAAGCGGTAAATATTCGATGGTATAGTTAGACCCCCAGCTCCAAGTAAGGCCCCGATTCTAATCCTTTTTTTAAAAGGCAGATGGAGAGTCGCAGCCAGGAAGATTGCCAGAGATAAAATGATCCCATCAGTGATCAGGCTAACATGAAAATCAACCGCTAATGCCGGAAAGAAGTCTAAACATCTTCCACCACCCTTCCACACAGCCGAGGGAGGTATACAAACGAAAATCCGGAGGAAGAGTGTTGCAACGTAATAGACAGCCAAAAATGCCGTAAATATCCTCATAAAAAGCCTAACCTTTGGGCACGCCCGACCAAAGATTCTGATCATGATACTAAGTAAAAGGATCTTGACGGAGAGTTGAGCGAGAACGTAGAGGATGCTGCCAACGTATAGGACCTAAGCGGAAAATATGTTATTGTGGATGGCACTAAAATCGTAGAAACAGAAGATTGACACCAACATGTAAGAGAAACGGTATACGGCTATGATCGATGTCCCAGGTGTGCTTGCCTCCTCCGTAAGAAATATCTATACATATAACAAGCCTGTTAGGATTGAGCTTTCGGAGCGGTAGGATTATCGCATACGCACATAGTATAAGCGCAATACTATAACTGATGACGCAAAACTTCACATATATTAGTACCTTCCGAATACGTTTTGTGATGTATAAACGAGCCGTACCCATGAAATAATGCATAGATCTTATAAAAGTATCAGTAACCATATCCAACTGTCAGTTATCTTCGAACTAAGGTGGCACTACTCACATTCTTCCCAGCCAATGGATTTCCAGACATACAGCCTAGCAAAAAACCGCAGGACCACGAACACATTCACTAGGAACACGCATAGCCCGGTGACGACATAGTTGATGATAGCTTTGTGGTTCGTATTGTCAACTGATCTCCGATGCATCATATCATCCAAAAGAAGCGACGGCATCATATGAAAGAAGCGACGGCATTAGCGCTCCGGAGTCCCTATGAAAGGATTAGGCGAGAAAACCTTCGTTCTAGACATGGGAGGAACTATAAAGGATCCAGGATGCATCTCCACGTAGAAGGTGGCTGGGTGTGAGTACAAGCGCATCCTAGCGATAGTGTGAAGTGGTGTGTCATTATAGTCACGGAACACGCCGATCGTTGACGTAAGTGGTTTGATTTTCTCTGGGCTAACTTTCGAGCTAAAGCTAGGGAATATGATTGGTTCTATTCGGGACCGTTGTGGATAGAGCGGTGTAGCCCTATAATAATGGGAACCACGCTCACCTCGAGGCCGCCGCTGATCAAACCGGGTCCCCATACGGGCTAAAAGTAACTGACTAGTTATAGCAGTAGTAGTAGTAGTAGATTTCATTTACCCTGTCCCCTCGCGAACGATATGCAGGATACAATAACTAACGTAATTCACGGCCGAGCGGCATACACGGTCGAGCGGCACACCCCATCGAAAATCGCGTCTTCCTACCAACACACTAACTTCAACCATCTACCATGCCACCAATTCGCTCTGAATCTTCGCAAAATTCGGTCAACCAAGAGGACAAGATATTATTAGCCCTTAATGATATAAAAGATGACCGCATCAAATCTCTTCGCGCAGCAGCGAAGCTATACGATATACCCTACCGAACTCTCGCTGCTCGCGCGAGTGGGAGAGTAGCACGCGTTGATAAGCGCCTAAACGGCCATAAATTGACCCAATTAGAAGAGGATTCGCTCGTTCAATGGATCTTCTCTATGGATTCGCGTGGAGCAGCGCCTAGGCAGTCTACTGTACGAGAGATGGCTAATATCCTTCTCGCAGCGCGTGGATCAACCCCCCCACTAACTGTTGGCATTAATTGGGCATCAACCTTTGTCAACCGTCGTGATGAGCTTCGCAGACGCTTCTCGGTACGATACGACTACCAATGCGCATTAAACGAAGACCCAAAAGCCCTACGCGCCTAGTTTGCGACTGTATAAAGCGTGATTGACGAGAACGGGATATAAGCGGAGGATATCTATAACTTTGATGAGACAGGCTTTGCAATGGGCCTTATATCCTCGCAGAAGGTAGTGACGCGAGCTAAATTCTACGGTCGGAGACGTCTCTTATAGCCAGGAAATCGCGAATGGGTTACTGCTATCGAAGCAATCTACGTAGATGGCTTTTCGCTACCGCCCTGTATCATCTTTAAGGGCAAGGTTGCTATTACGGATTGGTTTAATAACCTACTAAAAGACTGGCGGTTTAAGGTCTCGAATAATGGCTGGACTACCGACGAGATTAGCCTACGTTGGCTATAAAAGCTATTTATCCCATCACCGAATTCGCGTGTATACAGCCGGTTTTTGCTACTAATTCTAGATGGCTATGGAAGCTACCTAACGCCCTAATTCGACCGAATATACGTAGAAAACGATATTATTCCTCTTTATATACCTGCGCATTCATCGCATCTACTATAACCACTAGATATTAGCTGCTTTATAGTAATCAAGAGAGCATATAGCCATTTCGTTAGCGATCTTACGCGTATGGGATATAACCATATCGATAAGTGCGATTTCTTAGAAAACTACCAACACGCGCGGCTAGAAGCCTTCCAGCAGCTAGCTACTATTCGAAATAGCTTCGTAGCTAGTGGCCTAGTACCAGTCGATGTAGAAAGAGTGCTTTCGAAGCTTAATATCTCTCTACGAACGCCTACACCACTAAGCAGCCGGCCAAGTAGTAGATCTAGCCAATTCACGCCAAAAACGCCTCGAACCGTCGTCTAGCTAGAGAAGCAAGCTTGTATGCTTAAAGATCTGCTCAAGCAGCGGTCGAATAGCCCTCCGAGCCCATCAAATACTATATTAAATCGGATTATTAAGGGCCACTACGAAGCGCTACATAACACTACATTACTTACGCAGGAGAACGCGAATCTCCGCGTAGCGAATGAGAGGATCGTCAAGAAGCGCAATCGGTCAAATAGGTATATACCCTGCGAAGAGGGTTTAACCGTCGAAGAGGGCCTACAGGTAGTTAAAGAGCTAAACCAACCAGTAGAAGGTGATGGGGTAGTATCGCATGGGCAGGGCGAATTGCCTAGTCAGGCAAATCCACCACGTACCAGGGCCCCGCCTAGGTATAGTGGGTGTAGGGAGATTGGTCACAGGATTAATGTATGTAAAAATCGCTATATTTAGTTGAATTAATGGGTGTTGGTTGAGATAATCGATTTTGAAATTTTCTAATGGGGGTAGGTATGCCGCTCGACCGTGTGTGCCGCTCGGCCGTGAATTACGTTATGTGACACTGAATAGTCAGCAAGTTATGCGTCCATTTTGGGCGATTTAATGTAAAATTAAGCGAGTGGGCATTGCCCAGCCCATTGTGGGCAATGCCCATGGACAAAAATGGGCGGGCGTTAGGCCTGGCACTGCACCTCGGGTAACCCTACCGACCCTGCACCTGCACCTCCATTTGGGCGGGTCAGGTTCCAAGATTCTGACCCTCAGGTGCGGTAGCTCGAGGGTCGCACCTCATGAGGGTAACCCTGAGGTGACCCTGAGGTGCGAAAACCATGACTAATAGGCCAAAAACGTGACTCGGGGTCAATTGCATAAATTATGTGGAATTAGGCTGTATTCTCTTGTAATTGTAAGCTAAAACTTTATTACTGTATAGCCTTACAAGAGGATTGAGTGCATATCATAGGTTATAGGCTCATATTTGAACAGGGCGTTTAATTCTTATATTTACAGTGATAATGTCTATTATACAGTATCTTCTTAAGAGTCAAGAGTCAAACCACTAAGTTATATACCCATCCGGTAATCTCGACTTCTTCCGCATCCTACCTGATACACGATGCTGCGTATCAGGGAGGTCGCGATGGGGAGACCCTATCCTTATCTATGTCCGTAAATTCATCGGCATCAGAGTCCTCCTCATCGCCAGAAGAGACCGCAGGGCGCTTCCCAGCGGCGACTACTGAGAGTGGCGGTATATTATGATGCACCTCGATATCTTCCTCATTATCGCTGATAGCGTCGAAGGAGTGCGTCTAGACGTTAAGTGCTTCGGCCGAAGCTACCATCTTATGGTCCATAAGATACTCTTGCAGAATTAGCCGCTGCTCCTCCTTAAGTTCGAATCTTATTATACACATATATAACATGATATCGCGAATAGTCTCTAGGCTCAACGAACCCCGGCAGTAGTGGCATACATCCCGCGTAGAGTTGAAAAGACGTTTAACTCTAGCACCAGTCGCTGGAATTAACATAATATCACGGGTAATGCTTATAAGAATAGGGAACTCTCTTTGATGATCCTTCTAGAAGAGTCTGGCTAAACCATCGATAGTATCTAGGGGTGTTGAAGATACGATATTCGCAAGGATCAGTAATATCGGTTATCGTATCGGCAACTCAAGAATCTTACCGATATATATCGCATATCGTATCGGCAGTCTGGAAAGAAGGTCGATAAGATGTTCGCGAATATTCGCCGATAAGATAATTATCGGGAGTCATCTAAATGATGCGCATCTCGAATCTCTCTTCCACCTGCTATTTCTCATGTTACACCCATAAAGACATATAATACGTCCCAGTCGAATGGCTTTTGCCTCTGCTCTATATCCCCTCTTTTCTCTATACGAATCCAGGTCTTACACGCTGCACTAGTAGGCAGAATAACAGGAAGTGGAGTCGACGCTCTACACTGGTCATGCATATATATATCTTCTGTCAGATTTTTAGTTAGGAGTGGCAGAAATATCTATATCTGCTATAATTACTTATATACATCATCTAACAGCATCAGTTGCGTATCCGATATTCAACTAAGAAAACATCAGATATGGCACTGCATGAACCGGCTCGGAAGTCGGAGCGTGCTGGCTCGCGTACTCACCATGCTAGTATACCGATCTTATAGGCTTGAAGACCCAATAGGCTACATATCAGAGATGTGCACGCCTCAGGACACTGCCCCATAGCACAGGAAAGACGGATACTTAAGCAACGCATACTGATGAGAAGCTATGGATAAAATCATACATAGACTGAACGAATTGTTTTAGATTCAGGCCTCCCTCTTCACGACGGAATCTGTTCTTCGTATTAAAAAGCATGACGCCGTCAGGATTATGTTACCTCTTCCCCTCTGCTATGGTGTTACCAAAGTGATCTGCATTTGAAGACATGACATGAAGCTGAACGTTTGTTTTTGTTGTGATATGAGGCTGATGTAGATCAGGAACAATGCCGCACCATCGGAAATAATTCCTGAGATATCTATACGAAGCATCTTCTCGTCGTATATATATAGCCTCATGTATTCTCCCAGAAATAACAAGTAATCTCCCTTTGAATTACAACAGGTTATGAGCCCGGGAAGCAAACTTTCGGGTGCCGTCTCTACTCAGCTGAGAATCATCTTAACCATTTTGAATATATATCTGTGACTAGTATACAGGACCCGAGTATATCTAGGACCTCGAAGATAGTATTGAATAGCACACTTCTACACCTCTCTTATACCATATAGGGGCATTAGCCTATAGGTCTCTCGTACAACCTGCTGCAGCTTATGTGGTGGTTGTTGTCTTGCTGGATCGACCCGCACATCTCCGAGTGTGCTGCCTTCGAGCGTTCCCCTCTTCACTAGCTGGTACCGTCGGCTACTGCATCTGAAACGTGGTGTCCATTCAGTTCGCGACTATGAACTGTTTCTAAGTGGAGATTATGGAGACAGTAGATCTATAATACTGGTATTCAATTGCATCCTCGTTGTGGCTGCTAATAACTGTTATTATATTGGTCATTAGTGACTCCAGTACGGCCCCCAACCTCCGGTCGCTGCGTCTCGGCTCGCCGGAACCTTGGTGTTCACGTCCTGATTGGGACTAGTGCCCTCCATCCCGTACTTAGGCTTCATGTTTCGTAGATCCTCACTTCCTTCCTTGTCGCATATCCAATATTACACTTCGTACCATATTGAGTGCTTCCATTCAGTCCGCATAGGTTATGAGCCCGGAGCATACGAGTCTTCATACTCTCATCGAGTAACTCGTTGCTTCCTTCTGACCTCGCTGTCGCTGGAGCTCCTGCGCGGGTCTTGTTTACATGCCCCGTAGCTGTTCCCCCACAGCCCCTCCACGCAACTACGTTGCACCCTGTTACGCCTTTCACTCGAACTTTCTCTCGCTTAGCGAGTCGGTTCTAACCGATATTACCGCTTTCGAGACACGAAAAATCGATCTCTCGTCGGCATCACCCGACACAACAACAGCTTGTTGATCCCTCTTGTCGCCGCAGCATAACACTTTTGCTGCCTTCGATATCAACAAGCTTCACAAGTGTTGATCCCTCTGGTTGAAGCAGCATAAGCTCTTGCTGCCCTCGAAATCGACACCTGGTTGAGCTCACCTGCTCTTCCTCACACACTGTTCTCGTCCGTACACCTCCATGACCGGTCCGAGACGTTCTCCTCGCAAGAACAAAAACAAGGTCTTCTCATACGTTGACCAACCGACCTCATCTTCTAACGACGACCTCGCTGGTCCGTCAACTCACCGGGATAACATATCACCGGCGCCCTCAGTCCCGAGCTCCATACCGGGACAATTACCTGATTATTCGACGCCTGCGTCACCAATCACACACACACAAACCGCAAGGATGCCCTTCGCTTCTGATAAGCGGAATACACGCCTGGATTCGTCCCTCTTCGATCCCTGGAACAAAATCAAGCTATCCAAGGATGCCGACTGGGAGCGCTGGCATACGGGACTTATCAACGGTCTCCGGGCGGTAGATGAGCGTCTACCGTATGTGCTTGATGGAAAGTTGTGTGACCCCTCGATCGGGGATATCATGACCCATGAGCAGGTCTGTATGGCGGTTTACCTGGCATATGGAACACCATACAACTCCGTCACACCAGATGAAGTTGCTCAATATAAGTCAGAGATCAGAGAACACATACTGGATTACCGAATGCTAGAACGTATTGGGTCCACTTGTCTCATGAAATCTCTATCAAATTCTGCTGAAGAACATGTACATGGAATTCAAGGTTTTCTGGATGTCTTCGCTGCATTGCAAAAGCAGTACGCCACATATGATTTCCGCGCAAAGACACGTCTATTCAGTAAGTGGTTGAAGACCGCTTTTAATAAGGGAGAAACAGCCACGACGTTTATTTCCAAATTTCAATCGGCTCTCCATCTTTATGAGGCTTCCTCCGAGAAGCTGCCTCCACAGGTTGTCTTTCAAATATTCGTGATAGCTGTTTCCGTGAATCCTAATGGATCACGGTTCATTGAAAGCTTACAATACTCAACAATTGATAGCACGACAATGGATGACGTTTATTCACGTCTTAGGTCCTTCTACGAGTCCAACCTTTTCAAGCTAGACCATACAGCAGCCGCAACTGCATCCTCATCTACTACACCACCCGCCGCCGACACGGAGAATAACCGAGGACGAGGTGGATCACGAGGGGAACGAGGAGGTCGTGGCCGCGGAGGCCGCGGTCGTGGGGGGTCGGAGACCACACCCACATCTACCTCCACCTCCACAACACCAGCTGTTGACAAGGAGGATCGAGCTTCAATTTGGTGCGCTCACCATAAGTCCTTTGGTGATCACTTCTCATCTCAGTGTAAGCTCAAAGACCCAAAGAAAGCAGCTGCTAAACAGCGTGCTGCGGCCACCATCGCTGCCGCCGAGACAGCTCCGCCAGCACCCGCTAAGCCAGCAACCTCGAACCTTACTAGCGGCTTCCAGTGGTCGAATGCCATCATCATATCTGATCAGCAAGCAGCTGTCACCAATGCCTCGGAGAACCCGCTTCGCTGGATGCTGGACTCGGGAACCACGGCGCATATGACTCCATACCGGTCTTCATACATCAACTACACCCACCAGCGCATGCCCATACAGTCCGCAACCGGCGACGTTTTTTGGGCGGAAGGATATGGTGATATCTTACTTGATCTGACTTCAATTGACGGGCTAACCATGGGCTCTATTACCTTACACAAGGTATACCATGCACCAGCTCTTGCAGCGTCGCTGATCTCCATCTCCGGCTTGTTACGTCAGGGAATCACTGTCCAATTCGACGATCCACACGCCGTACTACACCTCAAAGGTACACCTGATCCGGTAGGCTACGCAGTGCTCGAGGGTTCCCATTTCTGGTTAAACGTCGGCTCCTCCAACTCCATCCTATCACACATGACAGCGGAGTATCCAGAGTCTCTCTCACCGTCCGCAGGTGCTACTCATAGCACTGTAAAACTCACTGACGGCACGACTCCAATCCCTCTCGAGCTCGCCCACCGCAGAATGGTTCATGCTGGTGAGCGTCGAGTCAAAAACACAGTTCGTCACACAGACGGACTATCCCTGAAGCCCGGAACTGCCATTCCGGACCACTGCGTGCCCTGTATCAAAGGTAAGGGGCATGCACTGCCTTTTGGCAAGAACAAGCGCATTAAATCAGCTCCGGGAGAGACCTTACATCTGGACGTATGGGGTCCTATCTCCATCAGGAGCATACGTCATCAACGTTATTTCTTGACCATCACAGATGATGCTTCTCGCTTCACCTGGCTCTTTCTGCTGACGTCTAGAGACGAGGTTCTTGACTGTTACAAGCAGGTTGAAGCTTACCTACACACCCAGCTTAGCATGACCGTACGTCGAGTGTGCGGGGACAACGCTCCCGAGCACACGCCACTGGCGAAATATCTAGCTGAGCGGGGCATCATTTGGGACTCCACACCTCCATACACACCGCAATTGAACGGTATACCAGAGATCAAGAACCGCTGGCTCGTGGAACCACTTGTTGCCGTTATGACAGAGCACAAATTACCAAAGCATCTCTGGGGTGAGGTCATACAGGGTGTCAACTACACCTGTAACCGCCTCTGGCACAGCAAAATCGAGCGTACACCATATGAAGCTTTATTCGGCAGAAAACCTGATATTTCCCCGCTTCGAGCGCTTGGCTGCCAGTGCTGGTATCTCCTTGATAAATCCTTACGCCCTACCAAGCTCCACCCTCATATGCATGAGGCACGTCTCCTGGGATATGACGAGCGAGGAAATTACTCGCTGTATGACGTTGAGACTAGGTCTCTGGTGCGCTCACGACATATGGTCTTTAATGAGACGACCTTGCGAGATATCCCTAAGTCAGGTGATGTGATTCCAATGATTCATGATAAAGCACAGGAACCCATCCTCGAGACGCCTACCACCGATCGTTTCGTCCCCCTTGAGTTCATCGAGAACACACGCTTACCCACTCCAACTGGTGCCCCTCCGAGGGGCCCCGCCATCGCGCTGGAACCCGTTCCACCTCTCGATCCCTTCTTTCCTGGTTTGCTGGATGATACTGGGGATACTGCGGTGGAGGCACAAAGCAGTGATGAGGCGGTTGCTGGAGACAACACACAGGAGCATGGAACGCTGGTCGGTAGACCTAACGAGGCCACCACACCTCCTGAACCTCGTCGTTCTGGTCGTATCAGAAGACCACCCAATCGACCGCTAGACTCGGAGTTCCAGTCTTTCTTGACTGACGTATCTCCAGCAGCATGTGCACGCATGCACCTGTTGACAGCACCACTCGACTCAGACCTCGTCCATATGCTTACCACACAAGAGTATCTTCCTGCATTTTTTGCCGCCGCGACCACCGTATCAGGCCGCGGATTTGAGCCTTCTACATGGAAAGAGGCCATGAGCTGTCCTGAGAAGGAGAAATGGAAGGTTGCCGCTCATACAGAGTTCCAGAACCATGTGCGCAACGGCACGTGGCGCATGGTGCCCGATAAAGCACATATGAAGCTTTTACCCACCAAATGGGTCTTTAAGATTAAGTCAGATGGCACATACAAAGCACGTCTGGTCGTCAAAGGCTTCCGGCAGAGAATTACTGAATTTGGTGATATCTATGCCTCGGTTGCCAAGTCCATGACGTTTAAGGTTTTCGTCGCCGTCGCAGCACTCCGTGGGTGGCATCTCCATCACGTTGATATTGTTGCCGCTTTTCTGCACGCTCAACTAAAAGAGGCGCTCCATATGGAGCTCCCTGAACCTTTTGACATGGACCATCCTGATATGTGTGGCCTGCTTCAGAAGACCCTATACGGGCTCAAGCAGTCGCCAAGGGAGTGGTTTAACCTGATCCGTGACGTCTTGCTGGCGGAAGGATTCACCCAGGGCACATCAGACCACTGCTTATTCATCAAACACGACGTCTTTCTGCTTGTGTACGTTGACGACATACTGGTGCTGTCTCCATCAGAGCATGCTATCAGAGATTTCAAGGGCATGCTGTTACGTCACTTTGATATCACGGACAAGGGCCCGGCAACTGAATTTCTCGGCATACAGATCGTGCGCGTTCCCGACGGGCGCATCTTCTTAAGTCAGCGTGCTTACGTCGAATCCTGCTTACACCGCTTCGGATATGACTCCATCAAAGCATGCAGCAAGCCATATGATGAGAAGGTGATTCTGACTGATTACAATCTACAAGCCACCTTGGCGGAGATCAAAGCGTTCCAAGAGCGCCTTGGGTGCCTTATATGGCTCCTGGTCAACACCCGGGTTGATATTGCCTACTCGGTTACTAAGCTTGCAAGATATGCACGCAATCCGGGCCCGGATCATCACTCTTCCATACAAAAGACATGGAGATATCTCTCCGGCCACAAGGACCTGGTTATATACTACCTACCAGCGTCGCATCTGGCGGAACATACCGCTTTTCTACATGGATACACAGACTCTGACTGGGCCGGTCCGCATGCTGAAGCCCGTCTATCCACGTCTGGATATCTCTTCAAGCTAGCTGGTGCTGCCATCAGCTGGCAATCCAAGAAGCAGACATCTGTCGCTTTGTCATCAACCGAGGCGGAATATATGGCCCAGTGTCATGCTGTACAAGAGCTTGTATGGCTCATTCTGCTGCTTACCGAGCTTTCTGAGCTCTCTGGCATGTCTGATCTTCGCTTATTCAGCAAGCCAGTCAATATCTTCGCTGACAACCAAGGTGCTATAGCACTTGCCTCCAATCCAGAGAACCATGCACGCTCGAAGCACGTGGATATCAAATATCACTACCAGAGACGTCAGGTTGAGGCTGGAAATTGTCGCTTCACATACATACCAACGGAAAACATGCCCGCAGATGGCCTTACTAAGCCGCTGCCAACAGCATCATTCCGCCGCTTCGTCAAGCTTGCTGGGCTTACTAATTTACCGGTTTAGATACGCGTTTCAAGCACCTTTTTCTGCTGCTTTTTGACTGATTTCTGAGCGTTCTTTGACACCGGTTATGATACCCCTATTTGCCCAATTTTTTGGTTGCTCGCAACGGCCCGCTTTTTACCTATTCAGGTATGTTTTGAAGCGGCCTGGGCCGTCTGTTCTTCATACTCGGTTTTTCGCACTTATTTTCCGAGTCTTTCCATGTACGTAACTTTCTGGTTGATTGGATTGAGGATCTGCCTGGTATGTCAGGCATGGGGGGTGTTCACGTCCTGATTGGGACTAGTGCCCTCCATCCCGTACTTAGGCTTCATGTTTCGTAGATCCTCACTTCCTTCCTTGTCGCATATCCAATATTACACTTCGTACCATATTGAGTGCTTCCATTCAGTCCGCATACTTGGAACAAGCCTTCCCCGCAAGGCTTACTCTCCCAAACATTCATCGAACTTTGAAGCATCATGCCCTCTTCTTCGGACTCCGAGGCTAGTGACGCCATCCTAGTCAGCTGAAAAGATGTGCGTGATTACAACAAGGAGATCTTTCTTCCCTTACCAGCCGAGGATCTGATCAAGGTCAGAGAATGGCTACAACCAACGCCCTACGACCAGGAGAAAAGCGAATTCTCCCGGCATCTCGCATCTCATCTGGAGGGAACTGGCAAATGGCTCACATCCACAACTGTTTACCAGCAGTGGCACCAAAATGATGAAAATGGAATTCTGTGGATCAAAGGCATCCCGGGCTCGGGCAAGTCCGTCATGGCTGCTTCTATAATTGATCAACTGGGCCAAGAAGAAGTTCCAGTTCTATATTTCTTCTTCCGACAAATTATTGACGCCAACCATCAACCTGTGGCTGTGTTGCGAGATTGGCTATGTCAAATCCTGACTTATAGCCCTGCCCTACAACTGAAGCTAATGGAGAAAAAGAAAAATCGGTCCCTCGATAGTCTATCCCTAGATGACCTCAGAAAAGATCTCAAATTCGCATTGGCCTCGTTTCCTAAGGTCTATTGTGTCACGGACGCCTTAGACGAGATGGACCAGGGAAATGATGACTTTCTTCGTCCACTAATCAACTTCAGCCAGTGGCGTCCTGCAAATGTCAAAGTACTTATCACTTCGCGCCCGGTAGTTACTGTGGAAAATCCCTTACGATCATTCCCTATCCCACACATTCGACTGGAAGAACGACTCGTCGATGTGGATATTTCCGTCTACGTACAGTACAGACTTCGAAGCTCGTCTATTCTGCCTGAATACCGGGAACTCATTGTGGAAGCCATTCCTGGTTGGGCAAACGGCCTATTCCTATATGCAAAGCTTTCGATGGACGCCTTTTTAGAGCCGGGTGCCGACGCGCGCAAGGTGTTGAAGCGCTGCCAGCCGACTTGAATATGATGTATGATGATCTTTTGCGAGAGCATGCAAAGCGCTCAAACGTCCCTGATGGGCTCCAATTACTTGTCTTGCAATTTGTCATTTATGCTACACGCCCCTTTCGCCTGCTCCAAATTGCAGAAATGGTGAACACCGTCTATGTTCCAAATGAAGAGCAGAGCCTAAAGACTACCAAGGGTTTGGTAAGGGCTGCCTGTGGCCCGCTATTAGAGATTCTCCCTGATGAAACGGTTTCCGTTGTCCACCATTCATTCACCGAGTTTCTCAAATGGTGTGAAATCACCCGTTCAATTGATAGTCATTCCACCTATCCAGTCCTCCAAACCGGTCTAACAAATCAACACCTCGCGGTCGCATGCTTAGACTACCTCATGGATTGTCTAGATGAATTAGAGATAATAGAAGTGGCTCGCTATAGTGTTTCTTCCTATGATCTGAATCAAGAGACTGAGGAGAATCAAATTGAAGTTTCTGGAACACGCAGCAGGCAATTGGTATGTCCACGCCGGTCGCGCTGTTGTGGCAGGTGTAGATATGTCTCTCTACAGTCGATAGCGAAAATAGCTTCCTAAAGACCACCTTTCTTTCTTCGGGACGGGCCACGGTGGGCCGACTAGTTACCTCGCTTAACCAGGACTTCATTAAGCAACTTCACATTACTTAACGTAGTATACTCTACCGCCCACGAGAGACGAGTCCGCTTCTTCTGATCTCGCTTATCCACCGCTCTGTTTTCAAGCAACAGGTACGGTAGGAGCTCGGAGCGGTCACCCATGACCACATAATGAATAAATGACCTCTTCATAGCTTCTCGAATTTCAAGTGATACCTTAGACTCAAGAGAGGTCCAGGTATTTTCGAAATGCCAGAGTTTCAGGATCAAGTTTAATTTCTTGGGTGTCCATAAGACGTTGGAATTCTTTATCGGTGGTTTTATTGGAGCCCTCTTACATTGGTACAGCGAAGCACCGGAGGCGTGTTTGGAATTCCAGCATATGATAGTATCTCTCCTAGTTTTGCATATAGTCCAGGTTTTATTTGTTTGTTATGGTGAATAAATGTCCTTTTAACGATACTATCCTCTGATCCCCTCCCCTTGGGTCTGGAAATTGGGCTATGATTTGTATTTTATTTTGTAGCCTGTGGAGAGATTTGGTCCTAACCTTGAGTTGTGATTGAGTGTACGGACCTGATAAAACTTGTAATTAATTAATTAATAGACATTGGCAAGCTTTTGATTTCCCCAATCTCCACTTTGTCGCCTACCCCTCCCGCATCGGCATTCTGTTTTCATAGTGACCCAAAGTATTTATCGGCCTGGTTCTTCACTGCATGCGCTTTTCGCTCAATGCACGTTACGTCAAGAGTTCCCGTCTCGCAAATATACCCATCAAGCAAATTTGCAGGCACCCATTCGAAGCAAACGTTTTTCACCTCCACAGTGTAATTGCAGATCACTGGAGAAATGCCTCCGATCGCATCCTCGAGCGCGTTGACGTGCTTGGCACCGCTGCCCGTCCACGCAGCCATGACCTCCAGGCCATCATTTTCTTCGAGTTCATCATCGTGCCCTGCTTCTGGCTGTGCAACCTTTTCTATCCCACTGAAAACCAGAGCCTTGCATCTTGGACTAGCATGTTTAGCACTGAGCACTGCGGGCAATGAGCCGGTCTTGTTGCTGACCCATCCGACATTGGAGATACGGTCTGCACCAAGCAACACGAAATCTACATTGACAGCGGCGAGTGCAGCCGAGGCATCCGTGTACAAAGTGAGGATTAAGTGTCGACCAGATGAAGGTGGGAATTTTGTCTGAAACTCGGAGAGCAGGGAGGAAGCCATGCTAGCTCCCTCAAACAATGGTCGAGACTCTAGGATGCGCAAGTCCAGGCGCGAAAGTGACAGAGACGCAAAAGCATCCAGAATGCTATCCCGAATTGTGGAACTGGCAGAGAGCGTAAGGATGGTGAGAGTTTGCTGAGAGCGTGACTGCGCAGTAGGAATAAAATCTTTCTGAAGATAGACTACAAATGACCTTTTGATGCGCGAAGGTATCGACCGACGAGTCTCAAGGTGATGGTCGACCACAGCCAAGATACGATCCCATACAGGCTCGGATTCAAGACTTCCACTGGCCATAGCCTCAATATCGGCCAGCACGCCCAAAAATGCATTCAGTGTCGCAGCTCCCATGCTCTCCCGTCCGTTCTTCCACAGGTGCCATGCAGCCATGCGAGCGGCTTCCCACCAGTTTGCGTCACTGCGCAGATGAAACAGGACATCTCTAAATGCGGTTAAAGCGATGGATGCTACTTCATGGGAGCCACTCCGATGGTCGGCCTTCAATTGCTTTAGTCCGGACTCCAGGGCCCCACTTGCCGCGGCATTCATGTCTACCTCAAACCAGACTCGTCGTAAACTCTCTGCGAGTCGTGGGACACACCCAAAATTATCTTTATCCATGACTTCTGCTGGATTATACCACCCCCAATCTTCATGCTCCCAGTCTATGTGGATTTCTTTCTTTCCATTGAACCCGTCATCGAGGGTTAGTTGAAAGGCGAATGGGTAAATAGTCCATTGCCGCCCTATTGATTGATCACTGAAAGAAAATGGTTTACCCTGGCGCATAAGGGCCACATTCCTTTGCGTTAAGGTGGTCTCCTCATGCAGTTCACGCCATGCAGCTCTCACTGGCGATTCATGGGGCTCAATGCTTCCCGAGATGGGAGCGAGATGATGTCTTGAGATAAGTCAGTATCGCTCTAGGGATTCATCTACAGCACAGGTAGATATATTATATCGAAGTATTGAGCTATGACTGGAAGGAACTGACTGGTAGGTTGTAACGCGGTTGCTACGTTTAAAAAGCGCGACCTGGGGACTTTCGCGTGTAAGATCAAATATGAATGATGAGACTACCGAACATTTCCGCAGTATGGGCTGGCTCTGCTGGATTGACATTAATTTTATCCCCGAAAAATGAATTCATATATAAGCGATCTTGCGGGTTCGAGTAGTTGACTTAAAACAGTGGTATTAGAATAGATGCTCGAAGTCGTGGACGCATGCCATGTCATGACTCATCATTACATCATTGCCGTAGGGTAAAGACGCCCCTCGCTAAGTTCTGTTACGGAGACTCGCAGTTTTAACTCAGGAACCTATTCTCTAGGCTACTATAATATTATATATATAAGCTCGTTTAGCTTTTCTTTCTTTCCTTTTATTAGCGTTATACGCTGGTCGAGGATTAGAGGAGAAAAGGAAGAAGTATAAGCTACTATAGCTTACTACTACGAGAGAAAGAAGGAATAGATAGAATAATATATATATAATATATTATATAACGCTATAGAGGAGAGAAGAAGGAAGAAGAGGGAGAAGCCCTAATCTCTAACACCTTTTAATCTTTTTATTATGCGTGTGGCTAGACCTGGCACTTACCCGCGGGTGAACCTGAAGAACCTAACCTGAACCTCCATTTGGGCGGGTCAGGTTCTGGGATTTAGAACCTGAGGGCGGTTCCATCCGAGGACCGAACCTCATGAGGTTCACCCGCGGGGGAACCTCAGGTTAAACAAACATGACAAACAAGTAAAAAACGTGACTCGGCGTCAATTGCATAAATTATGTAGAAACAGGCTGTATTCCATTGTAATTATAAACTAAAATCTCATTACTGTATGGCCTTATAGAAGGATACTATATATCCACTTAGTGCATGTTATAGGTTCATCTTCGAATAGGGATTTCAATTATCAGTTGTTTACATTATATCTAGAATACAGGGTTCTTAAGACTCAAACGGTTAAACTATATACCCATCCAGTAGTCTCGACCTCTTCCGCATCCTGCCTGATACACGATGCTGCGTATCAGATAAGGGTGATGCCGAGTTCTCTTCTAGGTCCGTAAATTCATCGGCATTGGAGTCTTCCTCATCCTCAAAAGTGACCGCCGGCCGCTTTCCAGCGGCGACCTCCGAGAGTGGTGGTACGGCCGGTGTGTCAAGGCGTATCTCGATGTCTTCCTCAGTATCACTGATAGCTTCGGCGCAATATGTCTTAATATTAAGCTCTTCGGACGAAGCTGCGATCTCTTTATCTGAAAGATACTCTTAGAGAATTAGCCGCTGCTCCTCGTTAGTATTAAATCTTATTATACATATATATAATATAATATCGCGGATAGTCTCTAGGCTTAACGATCCCCGGCGGTAGTGGTAAACGTCCCGGGCAGAGTTAAAAAGACGCTTAACTCCGGCACCAGTCGCTGGAATAGACATCACATCACGGGTAATGCTTATAAGAATAGGGAACTCCTTCTTATGGTTTCTCCAGAAGATCCGAGCGGATTCATCGATGGTGGCTAAGAAGATTAGTATTATGATTTATGTAGGAGGCTTACTCGCTCACCACTCTAGAGGTACTTTATAAGCTCGTCGTACTACGGACTGGTTGATCGCTATAAGAAATCGCCCTTAATAGCCCTCTTAAGCGCTGATTTAGCTAGGAATAACCTACTATCAGACTGTGATATATCTGATGGTGCACGTAGGCGGTATTTCTCGAAAAGAGACTGAAGACTCTGACGGTATTCCTTTTTATAGTCCTTTCCTATGTTATCTGGGGCCCAATCACTTGTTGAAAAGAACTCCATCTTATTCGACGGATCCAAGATCGTTCTAATTACATAGAGATTACCTTTAACAAGGTCTGTCATACCGTAGTATTTTGATAGTTTATCTTTCGTAGCCTCAAGGGAGAAAAGCATTAGCTATTTCTAGGCAACCTTCTTCCGACGTAGTTGACGTATCGATCTTTCAAGATGCTCAAAAAGCCTATTATAGATACCAAAGACAAGGTGAATACTCGAGTCTTTAGTCTGGCAAACCAGTGTGGTAAATATGAAAAAGGGCTGGAGAACGTGAAGCAGATAGTCAATCTGCCGCCACCCCTCCGCACTTAATGCAAAATGGGGTTGATCATGAAGCGAACAGTACTCGTCGAATGTGATATAAAGCCTTTTCGCCCGTCGGAGCATAAGAAATGTTGAATTCCATCGCGTACGAACGTCCTGGATCGGGACAAGCTTTTGCCCGTTGGACTTGAGATTTAGGAATGCTTCTTTACGTTAAGGACTTCCATTAATAAAAACTGCAAGACCTCGAACCTATAAGAATAGTTAGTGTATTAAATATATAAAAGGTCATTAAATGGAAGCCTACCTTATTTAGGGTATCGGCGATATCTCGCTTCTGCTAGCGCGCACGAAGTAATCGTACACGATCATCAGACCATTCCGATTCGGCGTTATCATTCTTTGGTGAAGCCTTGATTTTACTAAGTAATTCAACCAGACTTAATTAGATGATATACGTAAGGCAGGGCACTTGGATAATCGTTGAATCTGTCTTTAGCTATAGTTCCCGGATTAAATCATTCACCGCTATGATAAGTGTCTTATTATTAGACGCATTATCAGTTATCACCGCCAGTACACGGTTAGTGATTTGGTGCTTCTGTAGAATCTAGAGAACAACTTCACCGAGGTTCACGCCAGAATGAGTTCCAGAAAGTGGTTCAAACCTAAGGAGGACTTCGCGATACTCCTATTCCTTATCTAGGAAGTATCCTATGATAGCCATAAATGCGTCTTAGAATGGTGAAGTCCAACAGTTAAGTGTAAGTAATAGCTTTACACTAGATAGGAGCCGTTATAGTGTCTCCTATTAATACTCTAGCACGAAACCCCAGAGGCGCTCGCGAATCACTTTTCTTAATAGAAAGCTTAGTGGTGTGGGTGCTAGCCGTGCGTAGGAAAAGAGGTTACGGAATTTTTGATGCTCGACGAATAGAAAGGGTAAATACGATGTAGTGAGTAGATCAAGAAGCATCTACTCCTATGTTTATTAGGTAAAGGTGGGCACTAGTCTTCTCTCGGCCTAAAGGATAGTGAATGTATTATTAGTATTAACGTTGAATTTAGGCCATTTCGAACATACCGCGTCACTAAGTAGTTATTGGATACTACTAGTACCCTTCTTCGGTAGTTACTTTCGGCACCTTGGCCCATCGAGATGTTTCTGCATCGATGACGTTCTAGTATGGTTTATAGCTGGATGCGTAAGGACTATGCGGCACTTATTACACATAACGCCTGGCTTTCCATCTTTAGCATTTGCAACTTATTGAAACCCTTTCCAGCACTCTACACGACGGTTTATAGGGCTCACGTCCTAGTTGATCCGCTTTGACTTACCATAGCTAGTATTAAGCCACCACTTAACGAATTCCGCTATCATTTCTTGTGTGCAGACGATGAATTCGTTGATACGGTTAGGTTTGATTCGCGGAAGGGTGCTTAGGGCCTGAGGTGCCGCGCGAGATCGATAGTCTGGAAGGTCTAGAAGGTCTGGAACTGATTCAAGCTGGCTTTCGGATAGTAGTTGACTCTGGCTTTCGCGTTGGGATAGGGAATCGTCAGGGATAAGGTATTGTAGCGCGTCTAATGGTAACCCGTCTGTGGTGTCAAAGCTAGACGACGCGTAGAGGCCGGAGGGCTGAGACATAATAGATTTAGTAAACCAGTAGAGGGTATAATGACTGAGGAGGGAGAAAATGAGGAACTTACTAATTAGTTCTTTCGAAAAGATGCGCGATATTCTTGGGGTATCTGTTTAACCCTATTCTACTTACTGAAATTGATCTATCGTCTTTTATATCCGCCTATCTATATCTGATTGGCCATTATAGTGGATCACCTTATAAGAGAACCTTATTTACCCGCATAGAACCTGGAAGTTAACCTCATTTACCCGCATAGAACCTGAAAGTTAACCTCATTTACCCGCATAGAACCTAGAAGTCAACCTCATTTACCCGCATATAACCTGGAAGTTAACCTCGAGTTAAGGAAATCGTCTTGATCAGAATGGCTAAGTCCAACAATTGGAACTTTTGAACTGGATTTACGACATACCTATATTATTTGACCTCAATTCTTGAAGACAAAGTGGTAGAAGAAGATATGACAATTCAAATGATATAAAAATGAGGGGATTTGAACTACGTCTTTATAGTTTTCTTGAAAAACAGTAGTTCTACAGGTGAAGATACACATGGTTTACAGTGTCTGCAATATATATATTAACAACTTTACATGCTGTTTTGTCAATAACCCCTATTAACCACCCACCACGTCGATATAATCGAATATTACTTGTAATTTGTAGGTGACCATGCCTACGGTTTTACTTTTACATAAATATTTCCTCATAATTCATCATGTTGATAGAGTATTCAGTGAAATGTCTACAGGTTGACGGAACAGCTGCAAAAAAACAGAGATGAATCATCAATTTTATCCAGCCAAAAGAGGAAAGACATCAAGAAATTATGCACATGCAGGTTCATGCGGGTCGATGAGGTTGAACCTCAACGAACCTCCTTGAGGTTCAGGTTAGATTCAGGTTAGAAAGTTTGGAACCTAACCTCTTGAGGTTAGGTTCAGGTTCTGAGATTTGGAACCTATGGGCGGTTCAAAGCCAGGTCTACGTGTGGCCTTCTTATATATCCTAGAATTCATATTTTCTCCTAGGTTTCTTAGCGTCTTTCTAAACACGTTTAAGTGATACTCAGTTCTTAGCTTCTAAAATTCATTACAGTCTAAGTTCAAAATCCAGACATTCATTATCATAGGAAGACCATATATACGTCTTGGATTCGAGCTCATGCCGCTTGCAATCGCCCAGGCGGCTAGCTATATTAGAGCCCGCGCATCTCGCTAGTCGTATCATAGAATTTTAGAGACCTCCAATGAAGTGGCATCGAAGAGATCAAACTTTTTGAGAAAAAGACGGCATGCGTAGATCGAAATGGGGAAGCAAAGAACCCATTTCTTATGACCTGGCAGATGTTTGCTACAGCGGAATAACGTTCCTTTGTGGGCTTCTCAATTGCCAAGAATATCAGGAAGCCTTACTAAGAATTTGCTATGGTAGCATATGGCCACAATCTCATAACATCAAGATTAAAACTCCAAAAAAAGTCTCATACTTTCTCGCCACAACGATACGGTCATTGTCACGCGACGACGCTTTCTAGGCCCACGCGTGATGACGGCATCTGGGAAGTAGCAATCGGAGACTCAATGGCCTCAATACTTGTAGCAACGCCCCATACATGGTGTTCAATTCTGGCTCTATGAGCAGGAGGCTGATTAATCGGATTGACAATTGAAAGTGTTCTACATGGGATTGGAATAGAGATCGGAGAATTCAACGATTAACCATTCTATGTCTTTTGAATTACCGACAACACTCTATCCAGATGTGAAATTGATGTTCTCTTCCCACCAGAACAGTTTCGAAATACTTGGATGTATGTTTCAGCCCGCCCTGATGTACAGTATGAGTTTTAAACGACCTCTCTGGCTGTCATAAAGACTTATAGTCTCGTTATCGACGCCTACCTATATTTAAACCGGGATTAAATACTACGCTAATGATTATACCCACTAAGTTTCGGGGGGAGGGGGTTACTCGGGCTGTTTTGCTCTTACCCTTTTTATTGTCGCTATCTATGGGCTCTTTCTCGCTGCACGGTTCACATAGCTCGGCATCGGAGGTTTCATATATCAGAAAGATCAAAGTAACACCATGTTCTCATCATCGAGTGATCTTGCTTTAGTGTACTGCTTGCCAATTATGTATGACGATTACTAATACAATCATCCTGCGAGAAGATGCTTGCCGAGATGCAATGAATTTCACATTGTCGGACATATATTTTTGAGGCCAGTATGATCTCTCAGCTCTGAGATTTTACAGAAAATTACAGAAAATGCTTTTAGATGTCACTGAGTGAAGCTTTCTTGATATGATTTGCTGGACCTTGAGAAAGACTTGGCCAATTGGACAAAAGATGATTGTTTGATAATTGGATGCGTTTTAATATATTTCCAATATGATTTGAAGTCAGTCTTCGTCGATCATTTGATCAAAAACCAAAATATACTTTGACATCGCATGTTCCAAACTCTAAATCAGATTGCGGCGGGTCTAGCCATATGCTGAGTACAATTTTCGTTGAATTCTGCCATCAAGAAAACCATAATTTATTGAATGGTGATGTAATTTCTTTGAGTTCCAGTGGTCGGCAATGACATGATAAAATAGGTGGCGAAGAGTCGGGAACCAGAGCCATGACTTTATTAGATGCTTGCGACACCCTTGGGCTTATCCCCATCTCTGTTTCGATAAGATTATGATGATAATTCAACATTGATATTAAAATTAGGCCATGAAATCCACTCGAGATCCCAAGGACGTACAAGCATGGCTGATCGGAAGCGGTGTCGCATCGCTGGCGGCTGCGGTACATTTGATCAAACAGGCAAAAGTTCCGGCACGTCAAGTCCACATTCTTGACGTCCACCATAGTTCCGGCGGCGCCATGAAGACATCTGGCAACTGGCAAGATGGATATACTTTACATACGGGCGCACAGCCGTACTTCCATGAGGACTGCGTGAAGAACCTTCTTACGTTGGTTCCTAGTCCAGCAAATCCGAGCAAGACTTCTTGGGAGGATATCAAGGAGCACGAGTGCTACTCGAAACCAATTAATAAAGCACACACCCGCGCCATTAGGCAAACCGAGGACGGATTGCGCAAAGTTGATATGCATCACCTTCGTATCGGGGCAAAGCTTCGCATGGATCTAATCAGATTCATTTTGGATGGCGAGAAGAGCTTCGATTCCAAAAGGATTCAGGACGTTTTCGAAGAAAAGTTCTTTCAGTCGGAGCTCTGGACTTTGTGGTCCACAACGTGAGAACTTTACTTATCTTCAATTTATCTGATCTGGAATGATGACTGGTTTTCTTTAGCTTTTTGCTTCAGCCGTGGCATAGTGCTACAGAGTTTCATAGGTTGGTCCTGAAATACCTACCGGAAATGAACACCCACAACGACGTCCGAGATTTGGATCAAACACCTTTCAGTCTTTATGAATCATTGATAATTCCCATAACGACGTATCTGAAAGAACAAGGGGTTGATTTTCGGTTCCATGCAATGGTCACGGACTTGAAATCATACCCCTCCAGTGACCCGACCACGATCTCTGAGATAGTAATGCTGGATAGCGGAAAGGAAATGCTCATCACAGTGGATCCCATTGACATTGTCATCGTGACTTTAGGATCGCTGTCTACCGGTATCCAGACCGGATCTAATACCAACGCCCCTCCGCCATATGCCGAAGGCTTGGATATCCTGAATCATGGAGAGTGGGCGCTGTGGCAGAGACTTGCGCAACAATCTTCCAAGTTCGGCAATCCTTCAAACTTTACCACCCGATCTGATGAGTCGAGGATCGAGACATTCACTATCACCTTACGTGACTCAGACTTCATGAGGTTTTACGCCGAACTCACTCGTGACAATCCAGGTACCGGTGCTCTGCTGACCGTGTTGGAAAGCCCATGGGGTTTAAACATCAGCGTTCCACACCAACCCGTTTTTGCGACTCAGCCCAAGATTGTCCATGTGATTTGGGGCTACGGTCTACACCCCGAACAGCAAGGAAAATACATCAAAAAGCCGATGGAGCATTGTTCTGGTGAAGAAATCTTCGTTGAGCTTCTTTCCCACTTGAGTTTCCCCGTAGATGCCCTCCTTCCATCGTCGATCACTATTCCCTGTCTTATGCCTCTTGGGACCTCCATGCTTTTATCTCGCACACACCAGGATCGGCCCCGCGTGGTCCCTCATGGAACCACTAATCTCGCGCTCATCGGCCAGTTTGTTGAAATCCCTGATGACACCACGCACGGTATTGAGTACAGTATCCGAGGAGCGCAGATGGCAGTGTGTCATCTAATGGATCTGGGACATGCGCCTCCAAAGGTTAAGAAAAACAAACTCTTGGAAGTGTTCGAATTGTTGATATGATAATTTACATCGATTCTTTCGGGCTACCCTCGTCTGCGTCACTTCCTAAATTATTTTGCTGAAGTTTAATGTTTGCGGGACGTGGCCAAAAAGTTTGGTTCTTATGATAATAATTTGTGAATGACTTTTGTCAGAGTCACATGACCGCCTCTGGTGCTATATCAGCGCTTCTCCCTCTTATTCTCTTCTTCTCTCTTCGATACGCCCTCATATATGACATATCGTTCTGTCTCCTCTTTCCTCTACAGCGTCACCGCTGATAGGTTATGAGTCCTTATTCGTGAGCCTCTATTACGAGCCTCACACCTAGTGGCTAGGACCCCTACCTAGCCACTAGGCCCCTATTTTAGAGGAGACCACATACACACACATACATATTTCGAGGGCTTACCTTATATATCTTTCGAGGGCTCACCTCACACCTCACGGGGGTGGAAACGACTTCTTACCCCACTATCTTCGAGGAATAACACGTTACCTCACACTTTTCTTCACATTTTTCGGAGGTTCACGGTTTTTAACGCGTGTTACCCCTCCTTAAGGACTCACCGCATTAGACGAGTGTTTACCTTACCTTTTCTAAGGACTCACCGCATTAGACGAGTGTTTATCTTACCCTTTTTCGAGCGCTCACCGTATAACGACGTGTGATTACCTCGCTGTGAAGGGCTACGGCTGAATTGATTCAATTGAACGGTGCCTGCATGCTGTTTATCTAAATCTTAGAGAACTGTAAACAAAGGGGCGGTCAACTATAGTATATAGTGTCCTCCAGGGCGGTAAGGCTACCTTGCTTTCGCGGCAGTATCGGGTGCGATGCCTGCACGGGCAGAGCCCGGGCTTCAATGTGGCCTTGGCCCGTTTAGGCTTCCGCAGGACCCAGGTCTGGGTCCAAGTATTGGACCCAGACCCAGACCCGGGCTGGGTCTGGGTCGAGGCAAGGCAACCCGGACCCTACCCAGGACCCAGACTGGGTACCCATTGGGTACCCAGGAAAACCCAACTTTGCATAAATTCAAGGTCTTGGCGTTCATAAACCTGCTAACTAATCAATATGTAATCTTAGTATTTTTTGCTGTTCTAGTAAAAACTAACATAAATGAACTTCTTAGATAGTAATAACACTTAATTTAAAAAATATCATAGCGTATATAAATCAATAAGATATCTTTACTAGTTAATTACGCATTAGGATGTCTAAATTTTATAGTTATGGTGGTGTTTAAGAAGTTAGGTGAACTGATATGCTTAAAGTTGTAGAAATATATTTTGAATCCAGCACTAAGTAAATATAACTCTTTAACTCTAAAATCTTATACTACTAGCTAACCTTGATCTAATTAAAAGAAATTCTAGGATATTGAGATATCATATTAAATGAATTATTTAACTCTTTACATTTTTATTAATATGAAAGTATTTAATATTACTTAAAGTGCTGGTTTAATGGTTGCTAGTTTATCTGGGGGTGGCCCCCCGATTAGAATTGAGGGCTAGGTTGAAATTTTTTGAGGTCCCTTTTATGGAATTAGGGTGGGAATTAGGTTATTTCTGGGTTTTCCTAGGTTATTACTAGGTTATTGCTGGGTTTTCCTGGGTTTTCCTAGGTTATTGCTGGGTTTTGTTGGGTTTTATTGGGTTTTCCTAGGTCCGGCTGGGTCCTATTGGATCCCGTTGGGTTATACCCACTTCTACCCGCTATACCCACCAATTATATTAAAGTAGTATATTTGCTTTTAATAAGTTGACTCGTTTATTTAGCTCTCTACTAGCTATAAAGCTACTGCATCTTCTAATTTTTGTAGGTATTGCCTTCCTCTCCTACCCTTTACTTTCTATCAAAACATTTATTCATTCATTCTATTACCATATCCCAAAGTCAGCAATCTAACCTTATATCATCTATCTATGATGGAGATATAGGCAATCTTGGTTACCTTACCCCTTCAAACCGCCTAGGCACTCCTGATCCATCTATTAGCCAGCAAACATTCGATCTTAACTCTATCGACCCCGAATTCCTTCGTCCAGTTATTCCCTTAGCACCCCCTACCTCCCTTATACGCGTTGGACCTGATCGGAGAAAGGCGTACGTTCTTTACGACGAAATGACTCATACGGAATGGGTAGATTAGTGGCTACAGACCGATTTTGGAATGAAGAAGAAGATCCACTGGGATTTAAGCCACCAGGCTGAGATCTAGAGCAAATTCGACCAGGTTGCATATGCTATAGACGGAGCGCCAAAGGTTATGTGTAAGAATTGTGGCCAGATTCTTGAGCATCCCTATGTTCTCCATACTCGTGTAGCCGATCAGAAAGCACAGTATCATGGCATATCCTCTATGTTAAAGCATATTAAGAGTGTAGCATGTTAAAAGGCCAAGCGTGGATCTAAAGCAGAGATAACCAAGTTTCTCAAAAAAGTGGTAAGTTCTCTAGAATTTCAAGACTTATACTTACTAAATTCCTTAAGGATGACAATACGACCATGGCTTCTTTCTCGTAAGAAGCCTAGGAAGAAGAGATTTTATCATTCTTATCTCTTAATCGACTTCCATTCCATCTTATCGAGCACCCTAAGTTCCAGAGCTTAATTCAGATGGCTCGTACTTCCTAATCTACTCCATTTATCCCCTCTGCGGATACTATTCGTCGCCGGCTACAAACTTCAGTTATTAGTCGGCAAAAGCGTGTGCTTAAGCTACTTCCAGCCAGCTCAAAGATCTCTATTGCCCTCGATTGCTGGACGTCTCCATTTTCACAGGCATTTATGGCCATTACTAGCTACTTTATTGATCGTGACTGGGTATATCGGGAAGTACTCTTAGATTTCAAACCTATTCATAGGACGCATTCTAGTGTAAACCTAAGTAACGCCCTAATAGAAACCCTTCTTAAGCATGGAATTGAAGACCGGGTATTTGGCTTAACTACAGATAATGCATCAAATAATAAGACCCTCGTTAAGAGCCTTTAGCAGGTTTTATCAGAGGGTGTTATCATTATTCGAATCCCTTACCTAGCCTACGTCATTCAGCTTAGCCTTAACCAGCTTCTTAGGCATATTAAGGCAGTTCCAAAAAATGATACTACAGAAACAAAGTGGACTGACCAGCAATCCAGAATAGCGCAAGAGAATGCACGACAACAGCAGCGAGGGATCTCTTCTACACTCAATAAGATACGCTACCTCGTAATTTACATCAACGCTAGTCCCCAGCGCCGAGAGACGTTCTATGGCCTATAGACCCAAAACGTGAAGCTTGCCCCGATCTAAGACGTAAAGACCCGATGGAACTCCACATTTCTTATACTCCGTCGCGCGAAGAGACTACAGTCTATCTTTGGCCCTTTTTATGAAGAGTATACTCGTCTTAATCTATTACCAGACACTGAAGAGTGGCGCCAAATCGACTATCTTCTTCATATCACGGAGCCATTCTTTAATTATACTTTACAACTTTCAAAGACTCGGGATATTACTGCACATTACACTTTCAAGATCTATAATAAGCTATTTGAGCATCTTGAGCAATCCATAAAGCAGCTTAGGCGAAAGCGTGTTTTATGGAAGACTAAGATGCTTAATGCGCTTATAGCAAGTCGATTAAAACTCGATGAGTATTACGCGCAGACTGATCATGTTCGAGGGTATGTCTTTGCGATCTGCACGATGCTTACACCTATTAATAAGTTTCAATTCTTTCTTACTAATGATTAGGAACAAGAGTGGCGTGACCAGTATCGAAAGTCTTTCTAAAAGGCTCTTACACCATACTAAGCTCAGTTTTCCGATAGTCAAGAGTCACTACCTTCAAAGGATCTACCTAGATCAAGCTTAAAGCTTAATAAGATATTGAATGGTGGTAAATAACAGCCAACGGGAGTCATAGATGAGTTAACACAATATCTTAATAGTGGTTAGTGAAGCTTATTATGTTCTTTTTCTCTTACTAACTGGTCAATAGATATAGTTGATATCCACCCTCTTAGCTTCTGGAGGGACAATCAACACCGCTTCCCAGCAATTGCAGCTCTTACAAGAGACGTTCTCTCAGTGCCAGCAACAGGTGCTGGTGTAGAGAGACTATTTAATACAGCCCGAGACGTCTGCCACTACCGCAGAGGAAGAATGAAGTCCGAAACAATTCAAGAGCTTATGATATTCCTTTGTACTTCAAGATTCGATCTTGAAGAGCAGGATGCGAAGCGCCTTAAAGAATTCTTCACTCGAGATAAGATTGAAGCAGCAAGAGAGGAGAAAGATGAGAAACATGACGAGATTGAGATGGAGCCAATAAGTGATACTGAAGAGCCTGATGGATTAGAAAAGGAGGTTACGGTGATAGGTGATATCGAGGATGAGGATTCTGAACCTCAACTGCCAGAGAGTAGTACGCAGCTACGAGCATCAGGACGGAAGCGTAAACAGCGAGAGGATGATACTTTCGAATATCACTAGATAGCTAATTCAAGGCCTTTTCTCCTTAATCAATGCTGGCTTAAATAAGCACTTTATCTCTAGAATTCTACTCAGATCATAGAAAATCAAGGAGAAGATGTAATAAGAATACCTAAAATTACAAGAAGAATTTATATAATTTATGCAGTCAAAATCTCCAGCATGTTTGTCTTATTTGTTACTAATTGGGTACCCAATGGGTACCCAGCACTGGGTCTGGGTAGAAGGAGGTAACCCAGAACCCAGTGCTGGGTTAAGATTTTGGACCCAGACCCGGACCCAGCCGGGTCCGGGTCCGGGTTGGGTCCGGGTTCTACTGGGTCGTGCGGAAGCCTAGGCCCGTTACACTCGCCTTTTCCGGGATGTACCTTTTCGATATACATTTTATAGATAAAGACTACGGGTTCGAGTTAAACGAAGATATAATGTCATAGATAAAGACTATGGGTTTAAGTCGAACGAAAGTATAATATCTATAGATAACTTATATATAGATTGTTGAGGTTAGACTTCCGCAAAGCCCAACTTTGGGCCCAGGTATCGGGCCCAAAGCCCAACCCACCATGGGCCGGGGGTCGAACCTCTGGGCCCAAAGCCCAACCCCCGGCCCATCATGGGCCCCCACTGGGCCCCCACGAAAGCCCATTTTTGCATAACTTCTTGGTCTTGGCGCTCATAAAGTAGCTGAATCATCAAAATAAATGACCGTTTTTTACGCCTGTTCTGGTCTATTCACTTAATTCTACCATTTTATCGCTTTATTAAGTGGGTATTTCTAAATAACTCTTTAACTTTAGACTTATTGTACCTTTTATTCTATTAATTACCAGTGAAGATCGAACTTAGAGATCTGTTGGTTGATTTAACTGATATTTAACATGAGTTTTGAGAAATATATATTTATCATAGACGGGAGTATATATACCCTCTGGGAGAAACATGCTTGATTATACAATTTTCCTAACCTTACTTTATTTGATTTAGTTTTTAATTCCAGAAGAAAGCTAATTCCTTCTTCTCTAGTCTGGCTAATTTAAATAGTTACTAAATAAGCTAATATATGGACTAGGTAAGTTTCTAAATATTTTTCATCTATCCAGGTGAAATATTTTAAGGGGAAAATTGGTTAAATGGGCTGGGAATGGGCTATTCGTGGGCTTTATGGGCTTTTTGTGGGTTTTGTGGATACTTTTGGGCTTTCGATGGGCTTTCGATGGGCTTTGTGGGCTTTTGATGGGCTGGCTCCACTTAAACTATAATTCCTATCCAATAAGCTAGCTACGACTATTTTCGTTTGACATGTAGATTTATCATTAATCTACTCTACTGTCACTACGAAGGCAGCCTTCTATAATGTACTCTCTATCTCCCCTTTCTTCTAATCCTCCTACTACTTACTTTCATAATCTTTGCTAACCTTATAATGTCATAAAGCCAGCACTCCGACTTCGCATCGTCTTTATATGATGTTGAGTTCGATAATTCAGCATATCTCACCCCTTCAAACTTCCTAGCTACTCTAATAGAGAGCCAATAGATCATTAATACCCTTAAATATTCCTTCCTCTGACCGGTAATTCCTTCTTTAACCCTACCTACGTTTAAACGAGTCGGACCTGATCGAAGAAAGCTATACTTCCTCTATGACGGAATGGCTCATAGCGACTAGGTAGAATGGTGGTTATAAACTGACTATGGATCTAAGAGTAAGATCAGTTAGGACTTAAACCATCTTTCGGATATTTGGAAACACTACGTTTAGGTCGCCTATAGTGTCGATGGCGCTGTAAAGGTAATGTATAAGCGTTGCTCCGCGATCCTTAAACACCCTTATACTATCAGAAAGGATGCCAATAGAAAGGATAGACGCCATGGGACTATAACTATGGCAAGGCATATCAAAACCACTTCTTATCAAAAAGCCACGGGCGCACGCCAGCAAAAGGGGGAAATAATAAAATTCCTTTAAATAACGGTATATTAAGCCCATTATTATCCTTTAATTTCGATTACTAACTTTAATTTCCCTAGGATCATACTCCGGCCGATATAGCGTTCTCGTAAGAGAAATGGGAAGATAATCTATTACAATTCATCACGATTAATCGGCTTCCATTCCATCTTGTTGAGCATCCAACATTTCAACGCTTAATATCATAAGCCTAATCCGCCCCAAACCCTCTAATAATCCCCTCTGCTAATATAATTCGCCGTCGACTATCTATTCGAGTGCGGGAAAGACAATAATCGACTCTGAAAATGCTTCCAGCAGAATCAAAGATATCAATTACATTAGATTGCTGGACCTCTCCATTCGGACAGGCGTTTATGGCTATCACTGGCTATTTTATCGACTTTGATTGGGTATACCGTGAGGTTCTTCTTAGGTTCAAACCTCTTCATGGGGCTCATATAGGAGCCAATATAAGTACAGTCCTCTTAGAGACACTAATTAATCATGGGATTCAAGACTAAGTATTTAGGTTAACTACTAATAACGCGTCAAACAACAAGACCCTTATTAACTCTCTACAGCAGGCTCTGCCTAGTGATGTTAATATTATTCGAACTCCCTATCTTACACATATTATTCAGCTTAGCTTAAATCAGCTTCTTGATCGGTTAAAAGCAGTCCCGCTTAATGACACCGCTGAGACGAAATGGACCGACCGCTAATCAGCATTAGCTAAAGCAAATGCACAATCTCAGGACCGAGAGATCGCCTATACCTTAAATAAGGTCCGATATCTCGCAATTTACATCCGCGCGAGTCCTCAGCGACGGGAGGCATTCACTAGTAGACCTCGGACCGAGTCGCGACTTTCTAGGTCCGGTCCGGGTTTAGAACCGCCAAGACCGGTTCCGGTTCCAACTCTTTGGAGTCGCGATCCGGTTCCAACTTCTTTAGAACCGGACCTGCAGGTCCGGTTCGAACCTGCAGGTTCCTCAAACAGTGCAAACTAGTTGAACCTCGTAATATACATTAATTGTGCAGTTTCGCTCTGTATTTTTGAGTATTCATCTTATATTAATTAGGAATGGAATCGATAGAATATAGACTGATAGTAATACCTAGACTATAGTGAGTGTTAAATAAGAGGATTTAGAGTATCAATTCGTATATCCTACGGTTTAGAATATACAAATATTTCTTCATCTTTTCGTGAACGCTTTAGGACCCTTCTAGATATACGCCTCTGAGTAGCGCTATTCTCTGGAAGCGGGATCTCACCTTCCTCATCCTCGTCATCTAATTGAATAGGCAGCGAGTGGTTATGAGAAGGGATCGATACTGATGATTCAACCCTTGGTCTCTTACTAAGTGTGCTCCCACTAGCTAGCTGGGTCAGCTTTAACGCGAGACCAGTAGCAACCTCATTATCCTCATCATCCTCATCATTATCAGCTTAGTCCTCTTCCTCTTCATTATCACTGATTAGGTCAAAGACCTCCTCCTTCTTTTTCTGAGCATCTGCTTCTTCCTTCCTTACATACAGCTCTTGGGCAGTCAGGTATTCGTCAATAAAGGATAACTCGTCTGATTTCATATCAAATCGGGTTGTACACATCATCATCATCAAATCCTGAATAGTCTTTGATTTCAAAGACCCTCGACGGTAGTGGCAGACGTCGCGAGCAGAATTAAATAAGCGCTTAACGCCTGAACCAGAAGCAGGTGTAGAAAGGACATCGCGTGCGAGGCTTACGAGGATAGGAAGTTCATATTGGTGATCCTTCTAGAAGACGCGTGGGTTAACAAGATGAGTACCTATCAGAAGTATTAGTATATGAGAAGTGAGAGATAGAATAAATACTTACTATTACCTAGATAACGCCGGAGCTCATCATCAGCACCCGTCGAAGACTGGCTGGTTTTGGTAACAGAAACCATTAACTCAAGGTTAGTGATCTGGGTATCCGAAGGAATATCGTGATCCCTTGGCTGAGACTGCGAGTGTCGCTTCTTATATAGAACAAGATACTTCTCAAGACTCCTCTTATAGCGGGGGGCCCATATTGACTCCCACTCTGGCTTCTGGAAGAATTCGAGCTTATTCTGCGGCGCCATGATAGTTACAATTGCATAGAGATCGTCGCCAACCTCATCAGTTGCAGTATAGTATTGCGAAAGCTTCTTCCTGGCATACTCTAGTGCCCTAAGCATGACAGTCTTCCATGGAACCTTCTTTCGCACCAGCTGCCTCTTTGACTTCTCCAGATGGGCAAAGAGGGCGTTATAGATACCAAAGACCGTATGGATAGTAATATCCCTACTCTTTGATACCTCATTGGTAAAGGCCCAGAAAGGTTGGGTAATCGATAGGAGATAGTCAACCTGGCGCCATTCTTCCTTGCTTAGTTGAAGGTCTGACTGGTTGTATACACGACAGAAGTCATCAAAGGTCGATTGGAGGCGTTTCGCACGTCGAAGCATCAGAAATGTAGAATTCCAGCGGGTCTTCACGTCTTGTATTGGTACAAGTTTTGGCTCTTTGGTCTGAAGCTCAAGGAAGTGCTCTCGGCGCTGGGGGCTCTTGTTGACATAGACGGCAAGCTTTCGAATCTAGTAAAATAAATAGTTAGTAGGGATAATTAGAGAGATAAGTGAGAGATAATCACCTTATTTAAGGTGTAGATAATCTTATGATTTGTCTGCTGAGAAGAACCAGTTCCTCCGGTGAAATCCATCTCTTCCCTCTCATTCTTCGGATTCGCTTCCATCTGACCAAGAAGCTCCTTCAGACTAAGCTGAATCACATGTGCGATACATGGCATGCGGATAATAGGTATATTACCTGGTAGCTCTAGCTCCTGGATAGATCCCTTTAGACTCTCTACTAGCGTTGAGTTATTAGACGCGTTGTCAGTAGTAATAGTCAACACACGGTCCTCAATCTCATGCTTCTGTAGTAGTGGAAAGAGAACTGCGCCAAGGTTCATGCCAGAATGTGACCCATAAACTGGTTCAAACCTAAGGAGGATTTCGCGGTAGTTCCACTCTCGATCAATGAAATAGCCAGTGACTGCCATAAAGGCCTGACGGAATGGAGACGTCCAGCAATCTAATGCAATAGATATCTTAGCGCCATTAGGGAGTGTTTGGAGAAGATTCTGCTGTCGTTCCTCGACGATTAGGCGTAACCGTTGGCGGATAGTCTTTGATGAAGGGATTTCTGGCATTGATGGAGTAAGGCGGCTTGCTTCGATTAGGGCACGGAACTGAGGGTGCTCAATAATCTGAAACGGTAGCTGTAAGCTAGTTATAAAGGTAAGCACCCTCTCTTGCCAGTCCTCGTTTATTAGGATAACTTTCGGTGGTGTAAGATAGGCCTATTATAAAGAGATCTTAGTAAGAAAGTAAGAGAGAAGAAAGAGATAGAAGGAATACTTACCCCTTGTCTGATTAGCTTTCGAATATCATTTAACGGTGGTGTCATCTTTCGGCAGTTAATCCTCGATGAGTAGTGTTTATTCATAGTAGATGTTCCACGATGACCGTCCCTAGGGTGATGTAGAGTAGGCCTCGGACTTACCCTCCGCGGGTGAGGAAATCTGGAACCTCCACCCTCAGCGGGTGAGGAGGGTTGGACCCTCCACCCTCTGAGGGTCACCCTCAACCTACCCTCTACCCGCGGCGGGTGACCCTCATTCACCCTCACTCACCCGCCAAGGCCAGAAATTTTGCATAACTAACCTCTTTCGGATAGATAGAAATGATGATTCATCCGACAAAATTAACACGTAACTACTGGTTTTTTTCGCTGTTCTGGTCTGTCTGGTTACATATTGATGTTTTTAGCATATCCTTTATGAAATTTCAGGAAACCCTACTGTATCTAGTAATAGTCGCACTAGAAATATACCTTTTCCTCTATTACTTAATATTTTAAGACGTTGGTGGTTAGTAATAGTCAGTCGGGGTGTTCATAGTGTGTATTGTTGTAGAACTATATATCTAACACTAAAGGAAGTAGGTGCACTCTCAGTGTCACCTCACTAAAAAAATTCAATACGTCAATTTAGTGAAATATCGAGGCTTTTAAGTTCCTATAGGCTTTTCTGATTTTTTTTTATTTTATTTTAACTATTTAAAGTTCTATTTCATTCTAAGTATATGTTATAGATCGACAGAAAGCTCCGGGATGTTGCAAATATTCAAGGCGCAAAGGAAAACGGGTGAACCTCAATTTGCGGGTGAACCTGAGGGTGAACCTCAAATTCGGAGGTTTACCCTCATAAGTCAACCAATTATACTACTCTATGTGGGTCACTCATCACATTACACTCATCACATTATGATGAATCGTCGCCTTTGTTCAGCTCTCAGGGGTAGACGAATCCCCTATTTGTTATTAGCTCTAAGGAAAGGCCAGAAAATTTTCTGTAAGTCTCAGGCTTCCCTCTCATTATGGCTAGCCACAGGTCTCAATTCTCGGACATCTGTTCCTCCTCAGTTTATGAAGGGGACAGGATCGAGCCGATCGACTATATGCCCTTTGATCTGCCTTCTGAGTTACAGCTCTACACACCTGGTCCCTCTAGCAGTCAGCAGACTACAATATCAGTACTTGATTCTGACTTCACTCGACCAGATCCACCACCTCCAATCCCTGATATCCTTGAGCGTGTTGGCCCAAACCGAGCTAAGGCGTACGTTCTTTACCCTAGGATGTTAAAGCAGGCATTCGTCAATTGGTGGCTACAGACAGACTTTGGCAAGAAGAAGCACATCCGCTGGGATAGCAAACATTATGCAGAGTGCTGGAAGCAATTCGAATAGGTGGCAGATGGGAAAATAGGGAAGCCTGGGGTTATGTATATGCACTGTAACTCGGTCCTTGAGCATCCTACCGCCGGTCATACTGGAACATCTTCGATGAATAAGCATATCAGTGGGCCAAATTGTCGGAAGTCTTCCACGAAGAAGCCAAATATCTAATAGGCGATGCAGTATGCGGTATGTTAGACAGTCTTAGTTGATTTTTAGTACGATACTAACTTATTACTTCTCTTAAATAAGGCATAGAACGCTTCTGCCACTACACGAGGCTTTACGCAGGAAATATTTGAAGATAAGCTCCTTCAATTTATTGCTATCTCACGGCTTCCCTTCCAGCTCGTTGAGCACCCTAAGTTCCATGAAGTGATTAATTACGCCCGTCTCGCATAAATACCCCCTCGGTTTCCATGCGCAAAGATAGTTCGACAGAGGCTACAGTCCTCAGTGACTGATAAATAAAAAAGCCTTCTCCAGAAGCTTCCCCCTGGTGCGAAAATGTCACTTGCATTAGACTGTTGGACATCGCCATTCCGATAAGCATTTATGGCTGTGACAGGCTATTTTATTAATTAAGACTGGGAGTATCGCGAGATTCTTCTTGGATTTGAGCCACTTTATGGAGACGCCCACACTGGCGCCCATCTAAGCTCTGTTCTGCTTAGTTTGCTTCACCAATACGAGATCACTGATCGAGTGCTTACTATCACAACTGATAACGCATTAAATAACAACACTATGATGTCAAGCACCCAAGAAGCAATCCAGTCAATTGGCCTTGATAACACCCTTATGGTTCGGTTACCATGTCTGGCGCATGTTATTCAGCTTAGCCTGAATGACCTTCTGAAGGAGATGAAAGCAAACCCGGGCAACGAGGTTATTGAGACCGTCTGGTCTGATAGTCGCCTTTTATCCTCTCGTGTAAGGCAGAATAAAAGGGAGATTATTGATACACTGAACAAGGTATGAGCCCATCCTTTATATTGATTAGCTTTCTGACGTTCTTTGAAGGTGCGCAACTTGGCAGTCTACATCAATGCAAGCCCTCAGCGCCTGGACAACTTCTGCAGGCTTCAGACTGAAGAGAAAAAGTTATACCCAATTCAAGACGTCAAGACCCGCTGGAACTCAACCTTTTTGATGCTACGACGTGCGAAGCGACTACAGAAGAAGTTTGATGAGTTCTGCGCATCATACAATGTCCCCCAATTGAAGCTCAGTCAAGAAGAGTGGCGACAAATCGACTACCTCCTTTGCATTACCCAGCCATTTTTTAAGTGGACTTCTCTTCTGTCTCAGACCACGGATATCAGTATCCATCTGGTCTTTGGGATTTATAACAGACTTTTTGATCATCTTGAGAAATCAATTCGACAGCTTCAACGGAAGAAGGTACATTAGAAGCAGTTGATGCTTAAGGCTCTCGAGGCTGCAAAGGTGAAACTTTCTCACTATTACGGCATGACGGATCAAATTCCTGGTGATCTATATGCAATCGCTACGATCCTCGCGCCACAGCATAAGCTTAAATTCTTCTCCACAAAGGAATGGAACGACCCAGACCAAGATTGGCAAGCAAGGTATCGCAGCAGCCTTGAAAAATACCTTGAGCCCTACTATGAACGTCTATAGGCTACTTCAGGCCGAGAGTCACTAGCAAGAGCTGACGTCTCGGCCACTGCATTATCAGAGATTGAACGTGAAATGGCCAATATACCTGGAGACTCTTAGCAATCATTAATGTCAACTGCTCAGCTAGATGAGCTTACACAATATCTTGAATCTAGTAAGTACTTGATACTCTTCTAGTCCCTCTATCTAATAATAATCTAGGCGGTGTGCAATCTCCACCTCGGGTCTTCTGGAAAGCCCATTAAGAGGAATTCCCGGCTCTTACAAGCGTTACTCGTGATGTTCTCTCGATTCCTGTAACTGGCGCAGGCGTTGAGCGACTCTTTAACTGCGCGCGTGATGTCTGTCACTACCGTCGAGGCTCTTTGAAACCAAAGACGATCCAAGACCTTATGATGTTTATGTATACATCTAAGTTCGAGATGCAGGAATCCCAGCGCACTTTACTTAAGGAGTACCTATCGAATGAAGAGATCGAGGCATTATCTGAGGAAAAGGCTTCAACACAGGTCGATTTGGATCCGATCAGTGATAATGAAGAGGAAAATATTGCGCAGTCTACTCCGGATATACTAAGTGAACGTTCTTTAGGCAAGCGTCGAAGGAGGACTAGGTCTGCACCGGATGAAGAACCCGCTGAGCAACTAGAAGATCATGAGAATGGTGATACTGATGATGATGATGATGCCTATCCACTACCTGAAACCCAATTGCGAATTTCGGGGAGGGCTCGGAAGAAGCCCAGGCTTCTAGAGGGGTTCGAGGTTGGTGATGTATAGCTTTGTATATAGAATAAGCCTTCAAATACGGCTTTAATTTGACTGAAACTTGTATCTCTTCCTTATTTCCAAATTCTTCTGAAACCAAGTCACTCAGTGACATAGCATGTAAAGCAAATACTCAATCTTACAGCCCCAAACTACATAACTTATACAAGTCACGAGCTTCCTGTGTTTGTTCGGTTTGTCCACCCTCGCGGGTGACCCTTACCCTCCGCGGGTGAGGAGGTTCGGACCCTCCACCCTCTGAGGGTGAGCTACCTTGGACCCTCCACCCTCAAAATGCGGGTGGGCGGGTCACCCGTTGAGGGTCACCCGCGGGTGAGTCCGAGGCCTAATGTAGAGCATGGTCGCATGACTTGCATAGAACCTTTGGAGCTCCATCTTTTATAGCAGCAACCTGGTGGAAGTGCTTCCAGCACTCTGCCTGGCGCCTGCCATCAAAGATATTGCGCTTGATACGGCTGCCAAACTCCGTCTTTAACCACCAGGCGACGAACTCTTTATTTGCCATCTCTGTCTAGAGGACGTAGTTCTGCTTTCTCGGGGGCCCGATTCGCTGGAGCGTGTCCGGAGGAGGTAGTGTTTCTAGGATCTGCCTAGAACTTAGATCAGGTGTAGAAGGGGAGTTGTATACGTATAGAGTATCAGATGAGAGGAAGTTGAGATTATTCGGAGGGGTTTCCTCAAAGATAGAAGAGGGGTAGTGATCTGAGACCTGAGAGTGTTGGCTTTGGGACATTTTAGATAGTAGAGATAGAGGATAGTAGTAAGTGTATAGAAGAGACTTACAATGATTTAGACGGAAGATAGTAGGATTAGGATAGAGCTCTTAACGTGACTAGAAGAGCGCGTAGATACATCAATTTAGAAAGACACTAGGCCTAATACTACTAGTCTACTATGCGTTCTTATTGGCTAGATAGGCCTACATCGTCCGGTTCCGCTAGGTTCAAACCGGATAGAACCTGCATTTGAACCGGACAGAACCTGCATTTAAACCGGATCGAACCTAGAGACTACCCCTGAGAGGATTTTGGGGGTTCCGGCTACCCCCTAGAAGGGGTTTTCAGCAGGAAATAGTTCCCTTTTATGTAGAGAAGGGGCGGTCAGCTACATAATCGGCAGAATGCCCTCTTCGAATATTTACCTAAGTCCTCTAGCCATTAACTATTAATTCACAACAAAACCGTATATTTTATTACTAACCCTTATTATAGAAGTAATTAATATAAAAAGCGAGAGTGAATACTCTCACTTTGATCTAATTTTGACCTTGTAACTGAATATAGCAGGGTAGTTTAAGGAGGTTATGTCTCAGTGATAAGAGATTAAAGGGTAGTAGAATAAAAATATACATCTCCTACCCCGTACACTACTTCATCTCCAGAATGTATATGTAGTCTGCTAACTCATAATAAGTAGATTCTAGGTCAAAAATCAGTCAAAACTAATCTCTTAAGTACTCGGAACTTATATATTGCCTGATTTTATTAAATTTCATGTAGGAAGTAGCTAAACTTAACTAAAGTCGGCCATTAGTATAGGGAGATACTAGAACATATGTAAATAACAGTAAAAAAAAAGAGATGAATCAGCAAAATATCCATCCTAAATAGGAATTATCTTGGCAGAATTATGCAAATCAGGTTCCTGCAGGTGCGAACCGGACCGGACCTGAGATTTCTAGGTCCGGTTCAGGTTCTAAAATTTTGGAACCTGAAAACCTCAGGTCCGGTTCGAGGTTCCAGTTCTTGGAACCGGAGTCGGACCACGCCGAGGTCTATTCACTAGCCTACAACCTCAAGAACAAGCGCTTATGCCACTCCAAGACGTACGAACACGATGGAATTCAAAATTTCTTATGCTTCGCCGGGCAAAAAGACTCCGTGATTTCTTTGGGCCCTTCTATGCCGATTACAACTGCCCTGAGATGGCCCTTGATGATGATGAATGGCGACAGATTGACTACCTTCTTTGCATCACTAAGCCATTCTTTAATTACACACTCGCGCTTTCAAAGACTCGAGATATAACGGCCTATCTTATATTACGGATTTACAATGTACTTTTTGAGCATCTAGAGAATTCCATTAGCCAGCTTCGACGGAAGCGTATAGTATAGAAGCAGCAGATGCTTATATCTCTAGAAGCTGGCCGATCAAAGCTTGATGAGTACTATTCGCAGATAGATAATATTCACGGATATATCTATATAATTAGTACTATGCTAGCACCGGATAGCAAATTCTAATTCTTTCTTTCCGATGACTGGGATAAAGAATGGCGAGATCAATATCGAACCTCATTCCAAACGACGCTCGCTCCTTACCAAGAACGTCTCGCTATCTCTTAAGGCCCCCAAAGCTCCTCCTCCAGAGCACGACCAAGCTCAGTACTTCATAACCTACTTCACAGCCATAAGCCTAAAGCAAAGCCAGCAGGAGATGAAATGACTTAGTATCTTGATAGTGGTATGTTTAAGCATTATTCTCTTTACGCAGTACTAATTCTATACTAGATATCACTAATTCCGAGCCGCTTATTTTCTGGAAAGAGAACCAAAGCCGCTTTCCAGCAATCTCTCTCCTTACACGGGATATTCTCTCTATCCTAGCAACAGGTGCTGGTATAGAACGACTATTCAATACTGCACGCGATATCTGCCATTATCGCCGTGGTCGTATGAAGTCTGAAACCATTCAAGAGCTTATGATGTTTCTTTGTACATCAAGATTCGACCTCGAAGTACAGGAGGCGAAAGAGCTTGAACGGTTCTTCTCTTTCGAAGAGATTGAAGCTTTAAGAGAAGAGAAGAATGAGAAGCCTGATGATATTAAGATAGATATGATTAGTGATACTGAAGAGCAGGCTCATGTTTCTGATAATCTAAGTGAGGTTGATAATGTGGATGATGATACTGGGGATAAGAATCATGAGACTGAGCCGCAACTACCAGAGAGTAACGTATTTCACGGTCGGCCCGGTCACACGGTCGGTCCGGTCACCCCAACAGAAAACGCGTCTTCCGTGCTACCCTACCACCTTCAACTACCCACTATGCCACCAAAACGTACCCAAAAAGCTCAAAAATCTATTGAGCAGGAGGGTAGGATCTTACTAGCTATCCAAGCTCTCAAAAACGACGAATTCACGTCTATCCGCCAAGCTGCACGCATATTTAGCGTACCGAACTCCACTCTACGCGACCGGCTACTGGGGAGTAAAAGTCAAGCTGATATACGCGCAAATGGTCATAAATTGACCGAAAACGAAGAGATATCGCTTCTTAAATGGATATTATCTATGGATGATCGTGGATCTGCCCCACGACCTAGTATGGTGGCAGATATGGCCAATTTACTACTAGCGAAGCGTGGTGAGACACCTATCCAAACCGTCGGGGTAAATTGGACCACAACCTTCGTGAAACGACACCCTATCCTCTCATCTCGATATTCAAGACGACTTAATTACGAACGTGCGAAAAATGAAGATCCACAGCTTATACAAGCGTGGTTTGACCTTGTGCAAAAGACCATACTCCAATATGGTATCACCCCGTCCGATATCTACAATTTCGACGAAACAGGCTTCGCAATGGGCCTTACTGCGACTGCGAAAGTGATCACACGGGCGGAATATTACGGAAAACGTGCTCTTTTACAACCTGGTAATCGTGAATGGGTTACTGTGATCGAGTGTATCTGCTCTGATGGATATGCGCTTCCACCCTATATCATCTTTAAGAATAAGAATACGAACTTAAACTTAGGATGGGCACATAACCTTCCATCACATTGGATATTCGATGCTAGCGCAAATGGATGGACTACAGACGAAATTAGCCTACGTTGGCTTCAAAAGGGTTTGATTCCGAATCTATCACGTTCGCAAGGTGGATATCGACTTCTTATCCTCGACGGACATGGTAGCCATTTAACACCTCAATTCGACGAATTATGCACTGCAAATAATATTATACCAATTTGCATGCCTCCACACTCCTCACACCTTTTACAGCCTTTGGATGTGGGCTGTTTTGCTGTTTTAAAGCGAGCATATGGTCGATTAGTCGAATCGAAGACGCGCCTCGGGATTAACCATATTGATAAATTCGACTTTCTTATGGCATATCCAAGCGCGCGGGCAGATACATTCAAGCCTATTATCATCCAAAATAGCTTCCGAGCGACTGGGCTATCTCCATATAGCCCTGAAGAGGTACTTTCAAAGCTTAATATCCGTCTAAAGACCCCTACCCCCCCAGGTAGCGCTAGCAGCATATTCTCGCCTAAAACGCCACAAAATCTCTCACAGCTACAAAAACAAGCTTCGTCTATTAAAGCGCTTATTAAAAAGCGCTCAGAAAGTCCACCCACACCTACAGATCGTATGTTCAATCAGCTTATTAAGGGCTACGAATTATCGATAAATCACAACATCTTCCTAGCACACGAAAATAAGCTTTTACGTGCAGAAATGGAGAAAAAGAAGCAAAAAAGGGGTCAGAAGAGTAAATGGGTCGAAAATCCAGGTGGAATTAGTGCTGGAGAGGCCTTACAGGCCCTAAACGCATCCCTAGAGGTCGTTGAAGCGGATATACTACCCCCGGTAGAAGCGCCCGAAGCACCTTTACAGCAGCGAACAAGACGCTTACCTAAGTGTTCTGACTGTGGGATTATAGGGCATAAATGTACATATTGTCCAAATAGGCGTAATTAGGTTATTATTAATATATTGGCGTTTTGGTGATAGTATATGCTTTTAAAAATGATATATATGGGTGGGGGTGACCGGACCGACCGTGTGACCGGGCCGACCGTGAAATACGTTAGTACCCAGCTACTTACATCAGGGAGGAAGAGAAAGACCATTGAAGATGATTTATATGAGCGTTACTAGTGGATAGATAATTCAGAAAATGATATATCCTATGATCATTACTTAATTCCATTAAAGAAGGATTAGGACTGTAAGAAAATTACTGAAAATTACTACTTAAATGCGCATTAATTATGCAATCACGAGAAACTAGTATGTTTGCACTGTTTGGCAGAAAATGGGCCCCCATTGGGCCCCCATAATGGGCTATGGGCCCAGGTAGAAAGCCCAAAGCCCATTATGGGCCGGAGAACTAGGCCCAAAGCCCAGCCCACTCGTGGGTTGGGCTGGGCTGGGCCGTGGGCTTTATGGGCTCTGCGGAAGTCTAGTTGAGGTTCTTTCCTAGTGTTTCTGCTATTTTTGGTGCTGATTTTAAAAGACTACGGGTTTGAGTAGCTTTATGTTTATAGCACGTGATTTTAATAGATATCTTTATATATATAGTCGGAGATTGGGGTTTACGCTGCGGGGGTGTGTTAGAGTTATATAACCGCCTCTAGTGCTATATTAGCGCTTCTCCCTCTTATTCTCTTCTTCTCTCTTCGATATGCCCTTATATATAATATATCGTTCTGTCTCCTCTTTTCCTCTATAGCGTCACCGCTGATAACTTTGATCGCTAGTCATATTATTCATTTTATGCATTCGTATATTATCTGTGAATTTGAGTAAAAATACGGTATTCCCTGGTCAGGATTACCTCCACCTAGTCTGTGCCATAACCCGCAAATGGGTAGGTCAAGTCAACCCGCAACCCGAACCCGCAAACCCGATGGGTAGGTCGAGTCAACCCGCAACCCATGCGGGTTGCGGGTTGGGTCGCGGGTTACCCACGCTAGCCCATCTTGCATAAAATTCTAACACTATCCCTAATTAGGATGGATAAATTTGATTATTTATAGAATTAATTACTGTTATTTACACATATTTTGGTCACGCTTTTGAATTTCTGGTTATTCAATCATAGGTATCATGAATTCACAAGAAATTAGGTTATATATCAAAAGGGGGGGTCCGGTAATAAGATCACCTTTAAAATTCAATATATTTAAAGTAGGTTGTGGTTATTGAAAAGAGTTTAGGTAGGAAATGGTTAGTCAGGGTGGAAATATATATATTTCATGCGGAACACTTTAAGTGTATTTTCTGGAAGATCATATGAACTTCTCCACCCTACCTAAATCAGCTTAATTTTAACAGTTTTATTATCAAACTATAGATTATTTAGGGTAAATAGGTTATTAACCACTGAAATTTCAGGCTAGTTAGCTATTTCTGCAGAAATCAGCAACACTTTTATAGCCTGAAAAATCAGGAGATCAACCATTTCTGCAGAAATCATTAACCCCTGAAATCTCAGGCCTATAGTAACCCATATATTCAATGGGTAATTGGGGGTTTCTTATGGGTTTTTGCGGGTTCTTGCGGGTTACTTACGGGTTACCCGATAACCCATGAATAGGCTTCCGCAGGACCCAGGTCTGGGTCCAATACTTGGACCCAGACCCAGACCCGGGCTGGGTCTGGGTCGAGGCAAGGCAACCCGGACCCTATCCAGGACCCAGACTGGGTACCCATTGGGTACCCAGGAAAACCCAACTTTGCATAAATTCAAGGTCTTGGCGTTCATAAACCTGCTAACTAATCAATATGTAATCGTAGTATTTTTTGCTGTTCTAGTAAAAACTAACATAAATGAACTTCTTAGATAGTAATAACACTTAATTTAAAAAAGATCATAGCGTATATAAATCAATAAGATATCCTTACTAGTTAATCACGCATTAGGATGTCTAAATTTTATAGTTATGGTGGTGTTTAAGAAGTTAGGTGAACTGACATGCTTAAAGTTGTAGAAATATATTTTGAATCCAGCACTAAGTAAATATAACTCTTTAACTCTAAAATCTTATACTACTAGCTAACCTTGATCTAATTAAAAAAAATTCTAGGATATTGAGATATCATATTAAATGAATTATTTAACTCTTTACATTTTTATTAATATGAAAGTATTTAATACTACTTAAAGTGCTGGTTTAATGGTTGCTAGTTCATCTGGGGGTGGCCCCCCGATTAGAATTAAGGGCTAGGTTGAAATTTTTTGAGGTCCCTTTTGTGGAATTAGGGTGGGAATTGGGTTATTTCTGGGTTTTCCTGGGTTATTACTGGGTTATTACTGGGTTTTGTTGGGTTTTATTGGGTTTTCCTGGGTCCGGCTGGGTCCTGTTGGGTCCCGTTGGGTTATACCCACTTCTACCCGCTATACCCACCAATTATATTAAAGTAGTATATTTGCTTTTAATAAGTTGACTCGTTTATTCAGCTCTCTACTAGCTATAAAGCTACTGTATCTTCTAATTTTTGTAGGTATTGCCTTCCTCTCCTACCCTTTACTTTCTATCAAAACATTTATTCATTCATTCTATTACCATATCCCAAAGTCAGCAATCTAACCTTACATCATCTATCTATGATGGAGATATAGGCAATCTTGGTTACCTTACCCCTTTAAACCGCCTAGGCACTCCTGATCCATCTATTAGCCAGCAAACATTCGATCTTAACTCTATCGACCCCGAATTCCTTCGTCCAGTTATTCCCTTAGCACCCCCTACCTCCCTTATACGCGTTGGACCTGATCGGAGAAAGGCGTACGTTCTTTACGACGAAATGACTCATACGGAATAGGTAGATTAGTGGCTACAGACCGATTTTGGAATGAAGAAGAAGATCCACTAGGATTCAAGCCACCAGGCTAAGATCTAGAGCAAATTCGACCAGGTTGCATATGCTATAGACGGAGCGCCAAAGGTTATGTGTAAGAATTGTGGCCAGATTCTTGAGCATCCCTATGTTCTCCATACTCGTGCAGCCGATCAGAAAGCACAGTATCATGGCACATCCTCTATGTTAAAGCATATTAAGAGTGCAGCATGTCAAAAGGCCAAGCGTGGATCTAAAGCAGAGTAGACATTGACATGGACAGTCCATGGACAAAAGGGGTCTGTCCATTGTCCGTCCATGGAAGTCCACCGGTGGACAGCCTTTTTTTTGTCCGTCCATGGACAAAGTGGGTCTGTCCATGTCCGTCCATGGACGGTCCATCGACGCCTAATTTGGCCTGAATTGGCCTGAATTGGCCTGAATTTTTTGCATAACTCGCTGATTCATCTCTGTTTCTTACGTCTGTTTTGGTCCGAACGCTTATAACTACTACTTCTTTTACCCTTCCACTATGTATTTTTATGAAATCTATTTGTTTATAGACATTTTGATACCTATTCTATTGATCGCATAAGTGGATAAGAGTACTTGTCTTAATACTTAAGAGTGGTAGTTGGGATTTATGCGGTGAAGCTAGAAAATATATATTTCTCTACGTGTATTTACTACCATATTCAACTAGAGATCATTCTTTTATTTTTCATTCATCTAAACCACATATTTAAGCACTTTTTTTTTCTATCATAATATCTTTATAGCTTATTCTATCTATATCCACAATTTTAGTCCCTATACTTTATAATTGAGCGCGTGGCTAAGGTAGAAAGGTCAAACTGAGGCTAGACAGGAAAAATCGATTCTGCGGAATAGCGGGTATAGATTTAGACTAATAGGGTTAGACTAGTAGACTTACTTTTAGATACTTTGCCTTCTTTCGATCTATCATATTAGGCTTCGCCTTAGGTAGAAGGCCTCTCGCCCCTTCTATGATGATCTTTCTTCTCCTCACTTCGCTCTCACTTCGCTCTCTCTTTCACGTTACTTTCGCATCAAGATGGCATTCCCCTCATCCTCTTTCGCCCTATCTATTAATAGTGATAATATCGACCCTCTTCTATCTGATTGCTTCTCCGTCGCACCCTCTGAGGCTACCGAAAGCCAGTCTACCGCGCCTATTATTTGCGTACCACCCCCACTGTCTATTGAACGCGTTGGGCCTGATCAGATCAAAGAGTGGGCGCTTTGGTCTGATATGTCTAAAATTGAGTTTATTGAATGGTGGCTTACAACTCAGTATGGGATGAAGCCAAAGCGAGACCGTCCTCAGTGGGATAAAAGGGGCTATACATCTGAAGCATGGCGCTACTTCGACCAGGTTGCGCATATTAAAACAGGTCAACCAAAGGCTATATGTAAAGCATGCAGTCTAATCATAGACCACCCTGTGATACCTAATAAGAAAGGGATCAAGCCTGGGACCAATGCGCTTACAAGGCATATAAAAGACAAATGCAGAGGCAAGCAAAGAAACATCCAGGATTTAATGAAAAAGGCGGTAAGTTAAGATCTAAAGCCTAAGAGAGGGAAAAGTGAGAGCAAAATAAGGGTATTTTACACCTATTTTGCTCTTACTTTGCCCTTACCTTCTCTTTATGAAAGCGCAAAGAATAATCATATTTTATCCCTACTTTAGGCTACTAATCCACCTAAACCACGTCTACCTTGGTCTGAAGATGCCTGGGAGCAGCAGCTTATGACCACTATCACTAGCCTACGACTACCCTTTCAGATCGTTGAGAATCGACACTTCCAGGACCTTCTACGTCTAGCGACAACATGCCCACCACCTTTAGTCCTATCCTTCCCTTCGGGCCGAACAATACAGCGTCATCTACAATCTATCGTCGAAGCTCGGCAGGTAGATATTCTTACGATGCTTCCAAAACACGCAAAGCTCTCAATCGGTCTAGACTGCTGGACATCTCCTTTTAAGCAGGCTTTTATGGCAATCACTGGCTATTTCCTTGATCAACATTGGGAGTATAGAGAGGTATTGCTTGGATTCGAGCCCCTAGAGGGCACCCACTCTGGAGAAAACCTTGCTTTAGTCTTATCTACAATCCTAAAGCAACATCAGATTATTGATAGAATTATGGCTATCACTACTGATAATGCATCGAACAATAGCACAATGATCACAAAGATTCAAAAGGACTATCCAGATGCCCGCTTTATCCGACTTCCATGTATGGCGCATGTTATTCAGCTTAGCCTGAACCAGCTGCTTGAGCGGATAAAAGGAAATCCTCTGAATGACACTGTGGACATGGTTTGGACTAAAGAACGGAGTAAGGCCGCTAGAGAGCGACCTAAGAAGCGGGATATTGCAACGACCCTAACCAAGGCTCGTGACCTTGCAATCTATATCAATGCAAGCCCGCAGAGACAGGAGAAGTTCAAGGATGTTCAGAAGACTATCAGAAACCCCCAATTGGTCCCAATCCAGGATGTTCGGACAAGATGGAACTCTACCTATCTGATGCTCCAACGGGCCAAAAGGCTTCAATCTGAGCTAGATAGGTACTGCCGTCTATATGATGTCGACTATATGATGCTGAATTCAGATGAATGGCGACAGATTGACTATCTTCTTTGTCTTACAAAGCCATTCTATATCTACACTACCGCGCTCTCAAAGACCAAAGATGTAACCATTCATAATGTCTTTACTCTATATAATGAGCTATTCAAACATCTTGAGGTTTCAAAGCGACAATTGCAGCGAAAAAGGGTTTGTCTTATCCTTTACTTTCGTCTCACCTTAGTCTTACTTTCCTCTTACCTTTGCTAACCTCTTAATTAGGTTGGATGGAAGTAACAGATGCTCGAAGCCCTTGAATTTAGTGAATCTAAGCTCCGCGAGTACTATGCGAAGACAGATGCTAAGGAACTTAGTGATGTCTATGCGCATGGTACAATCCTTGCTCCACAGCATAAGCTACAGTTCTTTAAGAGCAAAGACTGGGCTGGAGGATGGGATGCGTCTTATCTTAAAAGTCTACAAGACCGGATCAAAGGCTATCAATCTACAGATGATTCGATATCAAGGACTCGGGCCTTGACATACGTATCTGAGCTTGATAGAGTCCTTGCATCTACGTCTGGATTCCACCAAGATAAAGATGAATTAACACAGTTTCTTGAAGGAGGTAAGGCTTTAGATTTTCTCACCCTTTTTGTCTATTACTTTGCTCTCGCTTTCTCCTCACTTTCCTCTTCCTTTTGCTAATCCTATACTTTTATCTAGGCTTAGTCAATATTGCCCCTACACAATTTTGGAAGGACCATCAATATGAGTTTCCTACCCTAGCACGGGTAGCCCGCGACACCTTTTCTATCCCAGCCACTGGTGCTGGTGTTGAACGGCTGTTTAATTCAGCCCGCGATATTTGCCACTACCGCAGAGGTCGTCTGAATCCTACCACAATCAAGGATCTTATGCTATTTAGCTATACGACCCAGTTTGAGATAGAAGAGGAGCAGCTTCAATTATCCCGATCTCTAGAGATTCCTGAGGAAGGGGAAACAGAGGAAATATCACCTCAGATCGACGATGTAGACCCTATTAGTGATATTGAAGAAGATGAAGAGGATCTAAGGTAATCTGTGAGGGCTGGGAAGAGACGAAAGAGCGTTGTATCTGAAGATGAGGGTGACCTGATTGATGGTAGTGAGGATGATGATGATGATGGATTACCTATAATGCAGAGCCAAATACGCGAATCTGGACGGGCAAGAAAGCGTCTAAAGGGATTCGAGGACTACGAGATTAGGATTAATTAGAAATTAATCGAATGAATCCTTACTTTTGTCTGAATTAAGCCTCACTTTTATTCTAAAATATTACTAAATGAATACCAAAATTACTGCATAATAAAGCATTAATTTATCCTACTATGTATTATGGACATGATGGACAGTCCATGGACAGCTGTCCATGGACAGCCTAACATTTGTCCGTCCATGGACAGAGCCGCCTTGTCCATGTCCGTCCATGGACAGTCCATGGACGGACACGGTGGACAGTCCATGGACAATGTCAATGTCTAAAGCAGAGATAACCAAGTTTCTCAAAAAAGTGGTAAGTTCTCTAGAATTTCAAGACTTATACTTGCTTGCTGAATTCCTTAAGGATGACAATACGATCATGGCTTCTTTCTCGCAAGAAGCCTAGGAAGAAGAGATTTTATCATTCTTATCTCTTAATCGACTTCCATTCCATCTTATCGAGCACCCTAAGTTCTAGAGCTTAATTCAGATGGCTCGCACTTCCCAATCTACTCCATTTATCCCCTCTGCGGATACTATTCGTCGCCGGCTACAAACTTCAGTTATTAGTCGGCAAAAGCGTGTGCTTAAGCTACTTCCAGCCAGCTCAAAGATCTCTATTGCCCTCGATTGCTGGACGTCTCCATTTTCACAGGCATTTATGGCCATTACTGGCTACTTTATTGATCGTGACTGGGTATATCGGGAAGTACTCTTGGATTTCAAACCTATTTATGGGACGCATTCTGGTGCAAACCTAAGTAACGCCCTAATGGAAACCCTTCTTGAGCATGGAATTAAAGACCGGGTATTTGGCTTAACTACAGATAATGCATCAAACAATAAGACCCTCGTTAAGAGCCTTCAGCAGGTTTTATCAGAGGGTATTATAATTATTCGAATCCCTTACCTAGCCCACGTCATTCAGCTTAGCCTTAACCAGCTTCTTAGGCATATTAAGGTAGTTCCAAAAAATGATACTGCAGAAACAAAGTGGACTGACCAGCAATCCAGAATGGCGCAAGAGAATGCACGACAACAGCAGCGAGGGATCTCTTCTATACTCAACAAGATACGCTACCTCGTAATTTACATCAACGCTAGTCCCCAGCGCCGAGAGACGTTCTATGGCCTATAGACCCAAAACGTAAAGCTTGCCCCGATCTAAGACGTAAAGACCCGATGGAACTCCATATTTCTTATACTCCGTCGCGCGAAGAGACTATAGTCTATCTTTGGCCCTTTTTATGAAGAGTATACTCGTCTTAATCTATTACTAGACACTGAAGAGTGGCGCTAAATCGACTATCTTCTTTATATCACGGAGCCATTCTTTGATTATACTTTATAACTTTCAAAGACTCGGGATATTACTGCATATTACACTTTCAAGATCTATAATAAGCTGTTTGAGCATCTTGAGTAATCCATAAAGCAGCTTAGGCGAAAGCGTGTTTTATGGAAGACTGAGATGCTTAATGCGCTTACAGTAAGTCGATTAAAACTCGATGAGTATTACGCGCAGACTGATCATGTTCGAGGGCATGTCTTTGCGATCTGCATAATGCTTGCACCTATTAATAAGTTTCAATTCTTTCTTACTGATGATTAGGAATAAGAGTGGCGTGACTAGTATCGAAAGTCTTTCTAAAAGGCTCTTACACTATACTAAGCTCAGTTTTCCGATAGTTAAGAGTCCCTAGCTTTAAAGGATCTACCTAGATCAAGCTCGAAGCTTAATAAGATGTTGAATGGTGGTAAACAACAGCCAACGGGAGTCATAGATGAGTTAACATAATACCTTGATAGTGGTTAGTGAAGCTTATTATGTTCTTTTTCTCTTACTAACTGGTTAATAGATATAGTTTATATCCACCCTCTTAGCTTCTGGAGGGACAATCAACACCGCTTCCCAGCAATTGCAGCTCTTGCAAGAGACGTTCTCTCAGTGCCAGCAACAGGTGCTGGTGTAGAGAGACTATTTAATACAGCCCGAGACGTCTGCTACTACCGCAGAGGAAGAATGAAGTCCGAAACAATTCAAGAGCTTATGATGTTCCTTTATACTTCAAGATTCGATCTTGAAGAGCAGGATGCGAAGCGCCTTAAAGAATTATTCACTCGAGATGAGATTGAAGCAGCAAGAGAGGAGAAAGATGAGAAACATGACGAGATTGAGATGGAGCCAATAAGTGATACTGAAGAGCCTGATGGATTAGAAAAGGAGGTTACGGTGATAGGTGATATCGAGGATGAGGATTCTGAACCTCAACTGCCAGAGAGTAGTACGCAGCTACGAGCATCAGGACGGAAGCGTAAACAGCGAGAGGATGATACTTTCGAATATCACTAGATAGCTAATTCAAGGCCTTTTCTCCTTAATCAATGCTGGCTTAAATAAGCACTTCATCTCTAGAATTCTACTCAGATCATAGAAAATCAAGGAGAAGATATAATAAGAATACCTAAAATTACAAGAAGAATTTGTATAATTTATGCAGTTAAAATCTCTAGCATATTTATCTTATTTATTACTAATTAGGTACCCAATGGGTACCCAGCACTGGGTCTGGGTAGAAGGAGGTAACCCAGAACCCAGTGCTGGGTCAAGATTTTGGACCCAGACCCGGACCCAGCCGGGTCCGGGTCCGGGTTGGGTCCGGGTTCCACTGGGTCGTGCGGAAGCCTACCCATGAATCCTATCTAATAGGAATCATACATTATAAGTCAAGTTGTGATAGATCAACACACTCAATTTTTCACTATGCAGTATGGTTAAACCCCCTGTTTATTACTGAATTCCCTTATTTACAGTCTTAAAAAATTCCTCGTAAGTGCCTATAGTTCTCATATTCTTCTAAAGCATCTATTACCCCTCTTTACTTTCTATATATCTTAACTCCAATACTCTGATGCTGATGGCTTCTCATTATCTATCTACGATGGTGATATAGATAATCTTCCTTATCTTCCACCAGAGGACTTACATCTTTTATATATACCCGAAGTCTTAGTTAGCCAGTAGACAATTAATTCCTTTAATTAAGAGTTTCTTCGACCATCCGCCCCTCTCACGATCCCTTCCTCTCTAACACGCGTTAGCTAGATCGTCGAAAGGGCTACGTTCTCTATAAGAACATAATATATAGTGATTAGGTGGATTGGTGGCTTCAGACTGACTTTAGGAAACAAAGTAGGGTACGATGGGACTTAAAACACTATTCTTGTAACGGGCCAAGGCCACATTAAGGCCCGGGCTCTGCCCGTGTAGACGTCGAAACCCATGGGTTTCGACGGTCCTTAAAGATCTGCCGCCAAGGCTATATAGCCTCACCGCCTCGAAGCACGACCGTACCACAACGGTCCCCCCCCCCTTTTGTTGACAGATCCTTAAGATCTATGTAAACAGCATGCAGACACCGTCCAATTGAATCAATTCGACTGTAGCCCTTCACATACATAGATCTTCCTCTTTCACATAGAGTACTAACGGAATAACATCGGAAAGTCCTCGAATCGACGAGGCATATTGGAAGTCTGCGAGATCGTCCGCAGCATATCGCACATCAGAAGCCCTCGAATTAATAGAGGCACACATCGGAACAAGTCCTCCTTAACGAAAAGGCTGAGGCATATCGGAACGTATACGAATCGACATCGAAAGCATGTCGAACCAGGAAGGATACCCAAACCCTTCCCCGTTGGGGTCACCCCCTGAATGGGCACAAATGATGATGCATAAACTAGAAGCTCTCTCCACCGAACTCGCACAGGAGAAGCTATTACGAACGGAACAAGCTCACCAACTCGAGCAACTAAGAGGCGCCGGTGTGGCGTGGGAGACCCCTCGTCTAGCACCCGAAACTATTACGAGCCATACCCCAGCGCCAACGGAACACTTAGAGGCGACTATCAGGCGCCCCCGTGCGAGGCTGCCAGACCTAGCGAAGTTCGCTGGCTCGACGTCAGATTGGCCATCGTGGAAGATCACCATGATTAGCAAACTACAAGTCGATGGAGAAGCAATTGGGTCCGACTCGGACCAGTTAATCTATATCTTCACCCGCCTCGAAAAGCTCGCATGGAAGAACACGACTGCGTTTATGCAACAGCGAAAAGATACTACGTCCCCACACGAATTACTAGCGTATCTAGAGCGGATCTATAGAAACCCGAACATCCAAGCCCAGGTAGCACGTAGACTACACGTGCTTAGACAAAAAAGCGACCAGCCATTTTCTAAGTTTTTACCCCAGCTAGAACGTGAATTCGCAGACGCTGGAGCGATTGAATGGGCAGACGAACCTAAGCGACAGATCGTCCTGAACTCTCTAAACGAAACGATGACGGATGCCCTACGACACCGTGGCGTTCCGAAGACGTTTCAAGGTCTAATCGACCAGCTACATGAGATCAGCACGGACTATGATACATTGGATGCACCACGAAGCCGCGCTAAGAAGACCTGGAAATCCCAGAAACGAGAAGAATACTACGACCCTATGGACTGGACGCCATCTAGTAGTACGGTGAAAGCGAACCGATTCGCTCGCGATTCACCCCCGAGTCGAAGCAAAGACCAGCGCCTTACTAGTAAGCGCGCTAAATGGGTCGAACCGGAAGAGCTCGATAGGCGACGCGAAGAGGGACTCTGTATACGTTGTGGACGGCCTGGCTGCCGTATCGCGACCTGTCCCCTTAAACCAGCGAAGCGTCCCGAAGAGACAAGAAGGCACCTTAATACCAACAAGCCGGAGAAGACGCACCGAAACGGGTCCGTTTCGACTAAGAAGAGCAGAAGGCGCGAAGCTGATACGGCAGAATCATCTAGCGAAGCCGAATTCGCTACTGCTTCCGAATCATCCGGGTCGGAAAAAGAGTAGCTCTTGTTCTCAGTCGCGAACAAGAGCTCGAAGGAGTCAAGAAATTGGAGAAGAGCACCGAGCCTCTATTCTACGTTGATGCGTGCCTAAATGGCGAACGATTCGTCCGAGGCCTCATCGATAGCGGATGTGATAGCTATGCTACAATTAATGAAAAACTCTCCCTCTCCCTTGAACTCCCGCGCATTAAACTTCCTAAGCCCTTGATACTAGACGGCGTGCTAGGGAAACAGGGTCGAATCACACACGTTACTTGCTTCAATCTCGACATACATGGCCATGAACAAAAAGGCGTGTTCGCGTACGTGATACCAGGATAAGTCGATGACCTTATCCTAGGTAAACCCTGGGAAACGGACGTAAAACGGAAGAGTTCCGCGAATAGCGGGTATATCGATATCTTCTCGAAGGAGGGAACTAGAACACGGTGTTGGAACCGTAGAGATGCATCAATCGGCCCCCCATACGTAAAACGTCTGCGAGTGCAGAAAGCAAGCGCCCGGCAATGCGGACAGATTTGCGAAGGCGCATCGAACGACCACCGGCTACGAATCGGCCGCGTCTCGATGGCCGATATCGAGAAAGCACTACGGCCGAAGGAACTAGTGGACCCAAAGACGAAGCTACCTAAATAATACTGGCCTTGGCTAGACGTTTTTAGCCAACGACTAGCGGACGAATTGCCTCCGAACCGTCCTGGAACCGATCACCGAATCCAGCTAAAAACCGACGATAACGGGAACGAACTCCCACCCCCGTACGGACCCTTATACGGAATGAACCGAGAAGAACTACTAGTACTGCGTAAGACGCTCACCGACCTACTAGATAAGAACTTCATCCGTGTGAGTCGATCACCAGCCGCTTCGCCAGTGCTTCTGGTACGAAAGCCAGGAGGTGGCATCCGGTTTTGTATCGACTACCGGGGCCTAAACGAGTTAACGGTTAAAGACCGATACCCATTACCCTTGATCCGTGAGACGCTCCGCAACATGTCGAGGGCACGGTGGTTCACAAAGCTAGACGTTATAGCTGCATTCCACAAGATCCGAGTACAACCAGGTGATGAGTATAAGACTGCGTTTCGCACACGATACGGGCTTTATGAATGGAACGTGATGCCATTCGGGCTAACAGGCGCCCCAGCTACCTTCCAAAGGCATATCAACCACGTGCTACGAGAGTATCTAGACGATTTTGTCTCAGCTTACGTAGATGATATCATCATCTATTCGAACGGCTCGATAGCGGATCACCGCCGAAAAGTGAACGAGGTCCTATCGAAACTACAAAAAGCCGGACTTCAATGCGACATTAAGAAGTCGGAATTCGAACAACACGCTATGAAATATCTAGGCTATATCGTGAAGGCAGGCGAGGGTCTATGCGTCGATCCCGAGAAAGTCGAAGCGATTAAGTCATAGAAGGCACCTAGGACCGTGAAAGACGTGCGAAGCTTCCTAGGGTTCGCTAACTTCTATCGACCGTTTATACCCCGGTTCGCTGAACTTGCGACGCCCCTAACGAGGTTAACTAAGAAAGACGAAGTCTTTAAATGGGATGACAACTGTCAACAGAATTTTGAAGAACTAAAGTACCTCTTCGTTTCGGCACCAATTCTGGTGCATTTCGAGGAAGAACGGGAGACGATAGTGGAAGCGGACGCATCAGGCTGGGCCACAGGCGCAGTGCTATCGCAGAGATAAGACGACGGAACCCTCGCACCGTGCGCGTACCTCTCCCAGAGGCTATCACCAGCGGAGGTAAACTACGAGATTCACGACAAAGAACTCCTAGCTATTATACGGGCCCTTAAAGAGTGGCGACCAGAACTAAAGATGGTTCCCCGATTCACTATCGTAACGGACCATAAGAACCTCCGATACTTCCATAAGCTAAGGCAGTTATCCGAACGACAGATGCGATGGTCAGACGTGCTAGCAGAGTTCGATTTCGAACTACAGTATCGGCCTAGGAAGCAAGCAGTAAGACCGGACGCGCTATCACGAAGAGAACAGGATGTCCCGTAAAATGCCAACGACGAGCGCGTTTTATCTAGGTTTCGGGCCATATTCGGTGACGTTACGGTCCGGATTGGCAGAGCGCAACGAGAGCCCGAGGGAGAAGAGTTAGACCTTAAGACACTAGTGCGAATGTTCGAGGATCCCGAGATGCAGCAGTTATGGGAAGATGCTCGAAGGACCGATATGATTTATCGAGCCTTCTCTACCGCGATATTCAAGGAAGATCGTCGAATACCAGCCGGTACGGATACGAAAGTGAGCCTAGCTGAATGCGAGCTAGACGAACGTCGACTACTACGGTTCCGTGGTCGTCTATGGGTTCCTAACTCCGAGCCTCTAAGGACAAGGATTCTCCAGCAAGTGCACGATTCCTACATGACTGGTCACCCAGGACGAGACGCCACCTATGCGATACTGTCTCGGCAGTGGTTCTGGCCTGGAGCGGCAAAGGATGTACGTCAGTTCCTACGGAACTGCGGCGTATGCGGAAGAAGCACGATCTGGAGAGAAACGAAGCACGGTCTATTAAAACCCCTTCCGATTCCCCAGCGTATCTGGGCAGAGATATCAATGGACTTCATCACTGGTTTTCCAGCTACAGAAGAGAGTAAAGCGACAAACTGCCTAGTCGTTACCGATAGGTTAACGAAGAGCGTGATCCTCGTTGGTATGGACTCAATTACCGCAGACGCGCTAGCCGAGGTCTTCCTAGTGCATTTTTATATGCACCACGGTCTGCCAACCGCTATCACAAGTGACCGAGGAACCCAGTTCGTGAGCGAATTTTGGAGAAGGGTGTGTGAAAGGCTACAGATTCGGCGTCGATTATCTACCGCTTTCCACCCGCAGTCAGATGGTTCAACTGAGAGAGCGAACCAGGAAGTCGAAAGGATTTTAAGAGCATTCACGTGCTACACGCAGGAAGACTGGATGAAGCTGCTGCCAGTAGCAGCAGTAGCGATCAACAATCGGAACGCAGCGTCAACTGGAGTGTCTCCATTCTTCTTCACGCATGGATACCACGTCGACCCGATACAGGCCGAAAGTGAAGGAACCCAAGAAGAGTTATTAGGACCGGGGAAAGCAGGCGAGGCGCTAGTGGATCAACTCCGATCCGCCACCGAATGGGCATAAGCGTCTATCGCGTTCGCATAAGATCGGCAACAGCTTCAGGCGAACAGAACGCGCCAAGCCGCACCAGTGTACAAAACAGGCGATAAGGTATGGCTGAACCTACGAAACGTAAGGTCGATGCGGCCGTATAAGAAGCTTGATTGGCTTCATGCCCGCTACACAGTACTAGAGGCACCGTCTTCCCACACAGTACGATTGGACGTTCCTACTGGAATTCATCCGGTATTCCATGTCGAGCTAGTTCGGCCCGCAGCTAAAGACCCACTTCCCTCACAAATCGTGGACGATTCGCAGCCGCCACCCCTAGAGATCGATGGAGAATTGGAATACGAAGTGGAAGAGATCCTAGCTACCCGCACGAAGAGAGTGGGTCGAGGCTCTAGGGAGAGAAGTGCTGGTTCGCTGGACCGGCTACTCAGAATGCACATGGGAACCACTGGCATCTGTGGGAGACTGCAGCGCACTGGACAGATTCGAGGAACGTTTCGGGACCGTTTCAGCCACGGATAGGCCCCCTACCAGAGGCCGAAACTCTAACGGTCGTCGAAAATACAGCGCCCGTTGAGCGTCTATAGGTCTAAGCCTAAGGAGGGGGGTATTGTAACGGGCCAAGGCCACATTAAGGCCCGGGCTCTGCCCGTGTAGACGTCGAAACCCATGGGTTTCGACGGTCCTTAAAGATCTGCCGCCAAGGCTATATAGCCTCACCGCCTCGAAGCACGACCGTACCACAACGGTCCCCCCCCCTTTTGTTGACAGATCCTTAAGATCTATGTAAACAGCATGCAGACACCGTCCAATTGAATCAATTCGACTGTAGCCCTTCACAATTCTGAAGTTTAGAACCAGTTCGATTAGGTAGTAAATGCCGCTGATGGTACGCTAAAGGTAATATATAAACGTTACGGGTAAATCCTCGAGTATCCTTAATCTCTATGCGCTGGAACGAGTATGCGCTATGGAACTTCGACGATGAATAAGCATTTAAAGGGTATTAATTATCGTAATTATACCAAAAATAAGACGTAAGTATCTAGTATTACCTAGTTTATATAAATAGCTATAAGTATAACTATTTATCTTTTCTTCTATTTCTTTAACTTTTTCTTCGATCATTAAGAGACGTGCTTTTGTGCATAAAAACATATTTAACTTTTTCATTGATATTTACACTTAACGCTTAACTTTCAACGCTCTCTAACTACTTTAACATTGATTTTCATAGAGCAGAAACCCTTTAACCAATCAGAAATTTACACAGGATATATAGGAACAGAAGCTTCTTACTTTCCTTATAGTCGCACGGCTTCCATTCCGACTAGTCGAGCACCCTGAATTTCATAGCCTTATCAGAATGGCCCAAACCGCCCTAACATGCCCTGAGATCCCGTCATAAAAACGTATTCGAAACTGGCTATATACTATAGTGAAAGAGAGATAAGAAGATATACTACGAAGGCTACCTAGTACCTACTAGGTCTAAGATATCAATTACGCTTAATTGCTAGATATCTCCATTCTCACAGGCGTTCATGGCTATTAGTGGCTATTTTATTGATGAGGACTGGCAGTATCGTGAGATCCTTCTTAGATTCGAACCACTTTATAGAACACACTCTAGTGCGAATCTAAGTGTAGTACTCCTTAAGACCCTTTAGCGATATAAAATTAAGGATCGAGTTCTTATAATTATTACTGATAATGCATCAAATAATAAGACCTTAGTCGATACCCTTTAGCAATCTATGTTAGATGATATTACCCTGATTCGGGTTCCCTGCATCGCTTATGTTATTTAACTTAGTCTAAATAAGCTTCTTGGTTCTATGAAGGCGGACCCTATGAATGAGATAACTAAAGTACGGTGGACTAAGCAGCGGTCCTAGTTAGCTTATATAAATATAAAGTACTATAGACGAGAAATTATAAGAACGTTAAATAAGGTAAGTGATATTACTTAATCTAAATAATATTACTATTACTAACTAAATTTTCAGATTCGTAGTCTTACTATCTATATTAACGCTAGTCCTTAACGCCGGGAAGCATTCTATAAACTTTAATCTAAATTAGTCAAACTTACGCCTATTTAAGATATTAAAATACGTTAGAACTCTATATTCCTTATGCTTCGCCGTATAAAGCGCCTCTAATCTATCTTTAACCCTTTCTATAAGGAATACGATCGGATAGACTTAATATTAGATAATAAGGAGTAGCGGTAGATTAAATATCTCCTTTAGATCACATAGCCATTCTTTAAGTTCAGTGTTCACTAATGAACTTTCGAAGACAAAAGATGTTATAGCCTATGATATCTTTAAGATTTATAATAAACTATTTAAACATCTTAAGCTATTAATTTCCTAACTCTAAAGAAAGAAGGCTACTTAGAAAAAGAAGATGCTTAAAGCGCTTCAGGCTGGCCAGCAGAAGCTTCGAGATTATTACTCTAAGATAGATAATATCCGAGGTGACCTTTATATAATTAGCACTATCATTACGCCAGAGAATAAGCTTTAGTTCTTTATGACCGACGACTAGTCGAATAAATAGCGCTAAAGATATCGATAAAGCTTTAAGGATTACTTTATCCCCTACTAAAACTATCTTACTAATAGATATAATTCTACTCCCTCCTAGTTATCTACTAGGGTAGGATCACGCCTAGATATAATGCTTAAAGGGAAAAGGTAATAGGTAATACCGCGTGACGAAGTTATATAGTATCTTAATAGTGGTAAGTTTTATCTCTCTTATACTTGATTATTATTAATATTCTCTTTAAATATCGTTAAAGTTACTCCTCTAGCGTTTTAGAGAGAGAATCAGTACCGATTTCCAGCACTTATAAATCTCGCTCGGGATGTCCTTTTAGTTCCAGCATCTGGTGCTGGTGTTAAACGACTATTTAATACTACTCGTGATATTTACCACTACCGTAGAGGGAGACTAAATGCCATAACTATCCAGGAATTAATGATGTTCCTTTATACTTTAAGGTTTGATATATAAGAAGAGCAGTTTAAGTTCTTGAAGGAGTTCTTCTCTTATGATGAGATTTGTTAAGGGATTCTGAAGGAGGCTTCCCTGAATCTATTCAAAGAGGGGCACGTGACAATGCAGGACCCCAACCTGATGTTACATCGATTGCCGTTCGATATAATATCGATGACTACTCGATATGATATCGATTACCAGTTGATAAGATATCGATTACCACTTGATACGATATCAATTACTGTTTGATTGCTTGATGAGATCGTGATTACCTCGCTTTTCTATGTATAAATATCTCTATTATTCTTGGTAAAGAAGGACCAAGAATCAGTCTCTGAATATATCAGATCTGCTTAGGCTTCGGCAAATGGGTTGGGGTTATGGGTTGGGTTGGGGTGGGCCCAAAATGGGCCCCCCATTTACTTTCAAAATGGGCCCGGGCCCATGATGGGGGCCCATTTGGGCCCATGAAAGTGGGTCCAAAATTATGTGTATTTTACATAAAATATGCAGAAAAATTGGTTTTTTAGGGGTAAGATACCACTTTAAATACCGCATATATTATATATAGATAATAAAAAGTCTGTCTTTGAAGGTATGAACTCTATGGTTCTACCCTATTTTTTCTATTTTTTTTGTTATTTTTATATATAATAATAAGACCAATTCCTAACACCTAAACTGTGACGCGGCAAGTCTGTAATGGAAAATCATTCAGGATCCTATCAACAAGAGAAAACTAGACAAGGGGGAAAAGAAGGAAAGAACAAGAGAAACCACCATAATCCTCCTTCAAATAGTCCCCAGAGATCACATGACGTTTCCATAAGGGAATTCCCGGCAAACGAGCAACAGCAGCAAACGAGCAACACAAACCACATGTTTCCTCTAAGCTAACTGGTAACCAGGTCAATCTCATCACATAAACCACCATAACGCCTATAATCAAACAAAGCATATATAATCAAACAAAGCATACATAATCAATCTTATCAATCAGTGATATGCCCATTCTGCATCATCCCGTGTCCGTCTAGCCCTTCTAGAAACCCTGATAGAAGGTAATTCTCCATCATCTGACCTTTCATCTGAAGATTCTTCAGACGAAACCACCCTTTTCCTCTTCTCAGGACGCCTAATTAGGTCTAGCTCTTCAATATCTGAGTTATTAAGGTCTAAGTCCTCGATATCACTAATATCCTCGAGTAATACTCGAGTCTCTGAGTCCTTTGATCCCGCCTCTTCTTCAATCTCAAGAGTTTGGACCAATTGACTAAGCTCCTCTGTATCCATATCAACTTTATAGTACGGTTATACACCATAAGGTCTTTGATTATAGAAGAGCTAAGCCTACCACGTCGGTAGTGGCAGATATCACGTGCAGTATTGAATAAACGCTCTACACCTGCACCAGTTGCTGGAATAGAGAAGAGATCTCTAGTAATCCGGGCTAGTGTAGGGTATTTGGTCTGGTTATTACGCCAGAAGATAGATGGTTCCTCGTCAATTAGCCCTAATTAGGTTAATAAAGGGTAGGCAGGGTAGGCAGGGCAGGGCAGGGCAGGCAGGGCAGGGTAGGCAGGAGGCTTACCAGCTTGGAGGTAATCTATCAACTCATCTGCTTGCATAGATAATTTGCCAGGTTTTTGAGGCATCATAGACTGGACTGCTAGCTCTATAGCAGTATATCTCCGGGCTTGTGGACTCGAGATCGGGTCATCTTGGTGATAAGATCTAATCAGATCCTGTAAGCTTGATCTATACATCTCTGCATAGTCAATGGTCTCATCTTGCCATTCTTCAGATTGAAAGAATTGAAGCTTATACTGTGGGGCAAGGATCGTCCCATGTGCATATATACTGCCTAGGGCAGGGTCTATGGTCCGAGAGTAATACTCTCGAAGCTTAGACTCGGCTGATTGGAGGGCCAAAAGCATGTCTTTTTTCCATGGAAGCTAGGGTTATATCATATATGGTTAGTAATAGATTAGATAAGATTAAAGAAGGTTAAATAAGGTCAAACCTACCTTCTTTTGATCAAGCTTAGTAATAGAAGACTCGATATGCTGGAACAAAGCATTATAGATATTAAACACACTATAGATAGTGATATCCTTTGTCTTACATAATGCAGTAGTAAAGATAAAGAAAGGCTTTGTAATATGCAGAAGATAGGTAATTTGACGCCATTCGTCCGATCCTATCCGCATTTTGACCTAATTAAGCCTGCAGTAGCTATCTAGGGCTTGTTTGATGCGAAGAGCTCGTTCTAGCATCAAAAAGGTCGAATTCCACCGAGTCCGGACGTCCTGAATTGGATAAAGTGGGTCTTTCATCCCATCTTTTGACTGCTCTACCCAGAAGTCATCCCTTCTCTGTGGGCTAGCATTAATATAGACCGCTAAATTCCGCACTTTCTGCAGGGTGCGAGCAATGCCACTTAGATGGGTGATTTCCCTATGTTTTTGGAGCTCTTCGGACCAAACTAGCTCTATATTGTCATTGTTAGGGTTAACTTTGATCGTCCCAAGTAGCTGCTTTAGGGATAGCTGGATCACATGTGCCATACAAGGGACTCGAGTAATCGAGCTCTCTGGGTAAGCTTGTTAAAGAGATAACACCAAATTGTTATTATTTGAGGCATTATCTGTGGTGATAGCCATGATCCGGTCTGATATATCATGCTTTGCCAGTATTGGGGTGAGCATATGTGCAAGGTTGGAGCCTAGATATATATATATTAGTATTATAGTATAGAGATATGGAGATATATTATATATGATATAGAGATATGGAGATATATCGTATATCATATATCGTATATCATATAGAGATATGGAGATGTGTCGTATATGATATATCATATAGAGATATAGAGATATAGGGTAGGCTTACCTGTATGGGCCCCATGTAGGGGTTCAAACCCTAGCAAGACCTCCCTATAGTTCCAGTCTAGGTCTAGAAAATAGCCTGTGATAGCTATAAAAGCTTGTTGGAATGGAGACGTCCAGCAATCTAGGGCAATCGATAGCTTGGAATCTTCCGGAAGGGCCTGTAAAGCGTTTGTTTGTTGATTCAAGCTCATATCTCGAAGGTGACGAGATAGGCTTCGAGGAGAGGGTATAGATGGGACCAAAGCAAGCCGGGCAGTTCCATCTATAAAATTCTTGAATTGCTGACTAGTCAAGATATTGAAAGGTAGGTGGTGGGTGGTAAAGAAGGTTATAAGTAGCTTAAACCATGCTTTATAGGAGATATGCTTAGATGGTTGCACTGCCTAGATTAGGTAATATAATGTTAGTATATAGAAGGGTAGGAGGTAGGGTAGGAGCTAGGGTATGGTAGGGCTCACTGTAGCAAAGGCAAAGCTACTCTTAATTGAACTCTGACTAGGGTTTCTAACCCTAGGATCACAGGATCTCTCAATATGGCGGCGAATTGTAGAGGTCCCATTAATAGAGGTCCCACTAGATCTCCAGTTGGGATGATTGAATAGTAGATTGCATACTATACAGCGTACTTTTGGCAGTCCAGTCTGAACTTCTGCAAGCTGCTCAATATGGGACCAAATCTTTGAGTGTCCCCTTCTAGCCCAATTTAGGGCTGGTTTGATATCCTTTAACCCGTTTGGGGTTGTTTTCCACCACTTTAGGAAGGCGTTATGGTTCAATAGAGACCAGATAGCAAAATTACCTGATTCAGGCGTAGAAAACTGGAGAATTCCAGTAGGTAGGGTAGGTAGGGTGCTCTGGTTAGGGCAGATTGTTGATATTGACTCAGAAGGGGTAATTGGATCACTCTAGAGAGGGTTTCCATACCCTAATTGAGACATACTGGGTATACAGAACCTAGAAGTTACGATGAAAGGATTTTTGAAGATATAACCTTCTAGAACCGGATTGGTCCGATATGATATGTGGGTCTGATCCCTTTACCCTAATTGGTTACTGCTATAGTGGCTTACCCGGACGCCGTAGCATCAGGAACACCAATTAATTATATCTACATTTCTATAGAATTCTTACCTAAATTGATTGAAATATAGTCTATAACCTTAAATATAAGCTTAATACGTAATAATATAGCTTATTCTTTGTTAAAATTATATATTAAGGGTAGTTAGGGTGAAGACCTAGTTAGTAGTGTGGTGAAGCTGCATAGATCACATATATATATCTCTCCCATCAGCAGAGCATATCGACCACTTCCAAAATTACAACCTTATATTATATCTAACCATCTTAAATTTAGGGATAACTAGGGTATTATAGCTCAATAAGCTTATATTAAGCTATATTACATATAATTACGCTATATATTATGGAATTGAAGGGAAATAGTGGTTTTCATACATATACAGACGGGAACAGACGTAATTAAATAGGAAGGCTTGGCAAAAGATATGCAAAATCAGGCAGAAATCAGGCAGCGATCAGGCCAATATCAGGCAACTATATAAAAAAATGGGCCCATGGGCCCCCAATGGGCCCCCATGGGCCCAGGAAAAAATTATGGGTTGGGGTGGGCCCTGGAATTTAGAAATGGGGGCCCATTTGCCGAAGCCTAGATCTGCTTGCTTTCATATCTCTCTATATTGCATCGATCTAATTAGATTACTTTCACTCTTGCTTCCTTACCTGATCGACAGGCATTCTACCCTGCTAGTAGATCTTACAAGATTGAAGCAGCAAATGAAGAGAGAGATGATTCACTAGATCAGTTTGATCTTGATCCAATCAGTGATAATAAGGAGGAGGAGGATATATAAGGGTAAGAGGAGACTTAGAGGTCTAAATCACCTAAAGACCAGAGTGAGCATGATTTACCTAATTTACCTATGATGGAAGGGGTAGATACTTAAAAACGCACATCAGGGAGAGTGCGTAAGCGTGTTAGACGTGAAGATAGTGATTTCCTGTATGATTAGCCATTTATTCAATATATTCACTTTATATACTATCTACTTAATATATTTACTTTATATACTATCTACTTCAGCGATTCATAAATCAAGATTCTGTTTCGAAAACTACAAAGCTATACTAGGAATACTCAAAAATACAAGTAAATACTACATAATTTATGCAGAGAGAGCTATTTCTATGTTTGTCCTGTTTGACGACCCATTGGGTAACCCATAAACCCGCGCGGGTTTCCCATAAGAACCCGCAACCCGCATGCGGGTTGAACAGACCGACCCATTTCCCTACCCATAGGGAGGATGGGGCGGGTTCGGGTGCGGGTTCCTGCGGGTTATGGCACAGCCTACCTCCACCTCTGGTTTGCCTGCTTTCCATATATCTGGATAGATAATGAGACTAATAAACTGGTCTATGACTATCATTGTTAAGACAAAGATAGAAACTAGGTAAGGAGCAAGAGGTAGACGTGTAAGGTGATCAAAAGAGTCTTCCGAATTAATACAGAGACTAATCCTTGAGGAATCAGTCAATTCCTCAAGTGCATCAAATATATACATAAGGGGGTAAAACCCTGATTAAGCGAATCATGCAGATCCTTTCCTAACATTCAGGCAAGGCCGTAATAGCTACGCCGTAACAATCATCTTCTGATAGATTAAAGTTAATAGATAATAAGAGGTTATATTTATTTATATTAATATATTTACTACTTATTTCTTTCCTAATCGTCTCTTCCTCTAGATAAGGATATAATAATAAGCTCTAAAGTAAATATTTATAAAATTCATTCTCATTATTTAATATTAATAGAACTATTCCTATCTATATATATAAGGAGTACGGGGATCTAGCTAGGGCCCCTTATCAGAATCGCAACATTAGATAAGGTACTTTAGTCGGTAGCTAGTGGCTACTATCGAACCTTTCCTTTTTATGCCGAAGCTCCTAGGATCCTGAACGAGGATCCTTATAAGCGGGAAGGTGCTACATAGGATCCAGCTAAGTATGCTTCACGGATTCTGCGATCATCTCATTTCTTCCGGTCACTGCGTAATTTTCGAGGCGTACCAATTTGAAAATACAAATAGCAAAGGAAAAAAAGGAAAAGAAATCCAAAATTATGAGTAGCTTTGTAATAGATCGAATATCTTCTCACTTCGCTGCGTTTGTCGCCAACACCCGCTTAAGCCTGTTCTCCCCTGGGGCATACGGCTCATCTGCCTCCTCGCGAGCCATATCGTTGATCCAGCGTCCATTAGGCCGAAGTACCACGCCTTTCGACAACTTCGATGCCAGGTACAGCCACGACAACATGTTGCCGACGGTGTTCACCTCATCACTTACACTGTTTGCTGCGTAGCTGCTCATGCGATTATACAGTTCCTGATCCATCCACAGTTCAAAGAGATGGTTTGCTACCGCTTCGGTGTCGCCGACACCGACCAGGAACCCGTTCTTTCCATGCTGGATTTGCAGCGGGATTCCGCCGGCTAGAGTCGCGATCACCGGTTTGCCCATGTGCAGCGCCTCGGATACCTTGACCTCAAACCCCTCGCGGGTGGAGAGCTGTAGGGCGATCTTTGCCTTTGACAGAAGGGCGCTGAGCACCTGGTCACTGGGGCCGACACGCATAATGCAGATCAGTGGCCGAATATGCTCGAGATGTTGCTCGACAAAACCTAAGGCGGCCTCATAGACGATCGAGCCGTCCGGATCATCGACGGATCCGTGTCCGCAGATGAGCAGTTTAGGAGGTTTAACGTCCGGATGTTCCTCGACGAGACGCCTGTGAAACAATTCATAGGAGGCGAGGACGTCTTCGATCCCTTTTGAAGGGTCGAATCGGGCAACCTGTATAATGTAGTCCTCTAGCTTGATATCAGCTTATTGATTTTTAGGTAGAGTAGGGTAGAACCCCCCCTGGAGTAGCTGACCTTCTGGAAATGCAATATTCGGCATGTACCGTTCCCGGCACTTCGAGTTAAAGAACCGTCCATAGTAACAGGTGCTCCAGTCCGCCATGGGCTTATTCAGTCCGTCCAGCCAGTCTGTTGAGGCTGGCAGATATCCAAGCTTTTCCGGAGGCACATTCTCTGGCACAAAGGCGCGTACGGGATGACTAATAAAGAGATCTGCTTGTTTGATTGCCTCCCACAAGAATTTCCAGGTCTCAGCCTGCGGGGTGCCAGGCGTGTCGACAAGATCGCTTCGGATCTGGATGTGACTACGGTAAATGACCGGTCGGCCCGGACTCTGTTCCTTGATAAGTGGAATTAACCATGGCAGCTGCGGGTCGTCAACGACAATCACGTCTGCACCGCCCTCCCACGGTGGTACTAAAGGGCCGTTCTTTTGAAGCCAAGGCGGAGGCGGCGGGCCATGTTCTTGGAGCAATGGATAGGCGTAGGAGCGAAGATTCTCAAACCATTGGGGAGCTAGGAGTCTCGTCCCCTTAAACCAGTAGCGTTCCGCATTCTCAAGGACCCAATCATGGAGGAGGTCCCTATCTTTCTGAGTAAATCGAGTGCCGGGAGGTGCGACGCCTTGTAGGATATTATGGTTGTTCTTAGTAATTCGGAAGATACCATGCCTCGGCTTCGGGACATACCTAAATTGATAGTGAGCGAAGATAGATACTTGGTACTGCGATCGAGGCTAGCAAGAACCTACCACCTAAGGTCGACACCTAGTACTTTTGCGAATCGAACCATGGCATGGCGCATTAGGGCGACACCACCACCCTGGGGAGTAGCACTGAAGAAGGCTATCTTCACCCTGCGTTTCTTCAGATCATTGGCATATTTATTAATTGCCGCCCAAGTTGGAACTCCCACTGTTTTCTCATAGTCCGCAAGCCGGGTCAATTTTACATGGAATGCGGCGTCGACCTCAACAAGGCCTCGGACACCGATCTCTGGGACGGGAGCCTGGCTGGGACCGAAGAACCTATCGAGAAGTGAGAAACAAGCTGGATAAAGCTGAAAGATAAAACTAACCTGATACATTTCCTTGCGATCGACTCGGCGTGTTCGTCCAATGACTTAAACGATAGGTTCTCTTCGTATAAACCCCAACTTACTTTTTCCTCCGAATTGCGCAGCACAATCGGGATGATATCTAGCTCAGCCCAAAGGCGCGAACAGAGATCGGGGCACCGTTCAGATAGCTCGGTCGACATCGCTAAGCCGACGAACTTCTGACTGTGGTTCTCCTGGTAGTCTCTAGCCTTCCCTAAAATGAACTCCGTGAGCCCAGCCCAGCCATCTCGACGACTGCTACTCTGGAATTCAAATTGTGCAAAGTCCAGCGGGTACGAGGTATCGCGCACGGCGAGGGCAAGGGTCGCTCCACCCAGGAGGTGGAATTGAACAGCCGCACCTGCGTAGATAGCCTGCGAGGGGTCAATGCCAATATGCAACTTCTGCGCACGTGAAATGGCTCCATACACTGAATGGCGGCCCAGTCCAGTCGTCTTTCCCCAGCTGGGTCTTCAGTGGGCGCTGATATACAGACGTCCGTTTCTCAACTTCGTTGCCGCTCACAGAGATGTCGCCAGACATGGTGGACACGTGTCAGTCAAGTAGCGTGTGGTCTCGTCAAGACAGAAAAACCATGAAGCGATTGTAACAGTTTTGAAGGCAGCTGTCGGTCATGATGCCAGTTCTATTCAAGCCGACAGTTCATTGGTTCGGAGAGGTGGCGTGAAATCTGAGTTATAGTTTATGAATTAAAGAATCATCTGGACCCAGCCTCCTACGTCAACGACCGGATAGAGCAACACAAAATCAATGTAAGAGCATCCAATTATGGTTATTAAAAAGCGTATAAAGCCAATATCAAAGAGAAGAAAAGAATATGAAGAACAGAAATAGAAAATGAATGAGTCCAGACACCTCAGTCGTATGATGTAGACTTCTCCTCACAGGAAATCAAAAAGAACGTTCTACTCTACGCTGACGAATGTGCTAATAGAAAACATCAGTAATTGGTATAAAACAATTGATTCAACTTCTCGGAAATCTCTCAATATCTTGTACTACCGACTTACTTGCTGTCTCTCAAATCCATTCATTGACAGTGGACTTATTTTCAAAGTACAAACCGCGCATGGCAGAAGATGACAAAATCAGCCTTGAAAGCAGTCGTAACGTGTGGCTTAATTGGACTCGCTCATTTGCATCCCTCGTAGTTGCTAACGACGTGTTAGGCTGCCAACCTACTATGACACTATCGGAACGGACCGGTATTCAATATTCATATTCCATTCATGTCGAGCGCCTTGTCTACATACTATTGAAGAGGCCTGCAGTGGGATGATATCGTTTATTCCCCGTAGCACTATAACCTTTTGTGCAGTTGAAATGGACCAGTGTCAGGAAATATCCATCGCCGCACGGGTAGACAGGACGGCATTGGTTTTGTATTGGCAAGGGAAAGAAGTGGAGAGGCATTATGGTGGCTGTTTAGAACAGCTCGAGTATTTGACATCTAGGGCTTTGTGTGGATTGCACAACCTGTGAAGAGATGCATGTAATGCAAAGTTTCACATCGTGGCTTTCTCTTGCTGTGGCAAATCATTCCATATCAATATCTTTCATCATTTTCTACTGCGAAGCAAAGCCTAAGACTCCGTTGTTAGGGGATACACAGAGTTTCAATTTCCGATCTGTACCTTTATTCTCTTGTCATCAACAATTTTCGAGAAACGTGGGTACGTTGTCTGGGTCTGGAACGTATGACGAATTCTAGTCGCGAAACCTTTTTGTCGTAATCGTAATCCCGATATCGCTGGACATTTTAGATTTTGCATCAATACATTGAAGCAACAAAACAGGGAACAAGCACAAAACACACACAAAACTCTCTTCTGAACTGGAACACGTAGCAGTCCCAAGATCAAGATGAGAATTGATAAAATACAGATGAGAAACACGACTTTGGACTGGAAACGAATTTAATTGAGATGATGGTAAAAACTGAAAGAGAATAGTCAGGAAGTAGTTCCGATCTTGTCCTGCCACCGCCTCCACAGTCAGGTGATTCCCAGCCTCCGAAACCCGATCCCGCAAAATCATCCTGCAACATGCACCGTTTCCAATAGTAATGTGCCGTCAATCATCATCGCCTCGTGAAGATAGTTATGTATTGCTCATGAATATCCGACTCTGCCATTTCATCCCATTTCAATTTTAAATTCGGAAACTTGGTATGTTATTAAATTGATCATTATAATCAGACCCAAATCCACTGAGCCTAATATTTGAAAAGATTGTCGTGTTCTAACATCCTCAAAGGTCGGCCCCCTTCTATTACAGTAAGGTATATATCAGCAGAATTACAGTATCATGAAAAAGGTAGTGATACAATCGCTTGATTGCATAATCATTGCAAAAATCTTATATCATAAATTGGATACTAGTAATTCTATAGGGGCAAGAAAACTGACTACGTAGTCAGTTTCGGAAAATCAAGCATTGAAACTAACATGCTCTATGAATACTTCTTTCTTATATCCCATGCTGCATCGTCAAATATCCACAAGATTCGAATATGAGGAAGGAAATATTCCTGGACCAAATATAAACTTCCCCTTTCCCTCTATATGTTATGAATCCCCAGAATTCAATCACGTCGTAGTAGCAGATGCATGCGAAATTATCGACCGTTGCGGGGTTAAGAGATAATGAGCCATGGTAATTCAAGAACAACGCTTGAATTCTAGCGTAGCCTAGCCCTTAGGTCATGCGTGCTGGGTGGCAAATTATGGGTTGATTTTCGTTACCCATACACCCGCGGCACTACCACTAAGTCTGTCCTGGTAGCTCTAAGTCGTGGAGTTAGTGACAACATATTTTCATGCACATACTTGTAGATTTCTACACAAAATTTTCTTAATAAAAAATGCACCTAACAAACTCGCGCACTCGAGAAATATCAGATTAAGAAGACTATCAATAGGTGACTTCCGAGCAATATTTGATGTTATAAAAGTGGCTAGATTGACGATGAAATCAATTACGGTCAGCTTGAAAATATGAATATATCTTGAGATTATCAACTGAAATCCCATTTGAGGTGTAATACTGTAATGCTCAAATTAAGTCTTAATATTGGGAACACACTTATCGTTCCACTCCCACTCCATGAAATGAATACAAAGGAACTTCAGCCACAATTTATCTGAGTTGATTCCTGTGTGGACGGGTGGTTGGAAGCCTTCGGCGTCCTGGTTCTTCTCGAAGTGCTCAGCTGAGGCCTGGGCGCGTTGCTGGATATCTTGAGGAAATTTCATAGCATTGACAGTCCGATTGAACCAACATTCTCCGCATTCTGTAGGTCGATTATGAGCGAATGAAGCAAATTGGCATGACCAACTATGAGACGAAGATCGTGGTTTACCCGGAAGCTTTCCTGCCTGAGCTTCTGCCGGACGGTCTGGGCTAGAACGGATCTTTCCGAGAACTTCATCTCTTAAACATCGTCAAAACTTTCGTGTAACGGTTTTCAAAAATCGAGAAGGGTCGAGTTAGGGTAGTTGGAAAAATTCCCAAGAATGAATTTCAAACGGAGCTTCTCGTATAAATGTGTGCTTTTTGACAAAGATCAGTGACTTGGATCATCAAAAATTATTTCAAATTTATTCAATCAAATGTTGAGCCCATTGTTCGCCAGTGCCAGAGCTCGGAAACAGCCTGGCCATAATTGTCACACGCTTGACCACTAGTTACGAATCAAGTGCATGGTAGCTGGACTTTAACCCACCGGTAGCATAATCTGACGGGGACACAATCGGCAAGTTAAACCAGTCATTTGGAAAATAAAATTTACTGATACCCTCAGTTCGGTAGTATTAAGCTTCCTTACGACCGAAGCAGACATGACTCCACAGCCTATTGATTTTTGTTGGAATCCTGTACTCTTGTCACATGACGATCTCACCCGGGCTAGACCCCTCCAAAAAGGGCTTGCCCACGTATAATATAATCACACGAAATCTAGCACGATTCAATAAAACGAGAGTGTTTAGGCATGAGATTAAATAGTCCCCAGCAGGGAGGGCGCTAGCACGGTCGCGTATTTTTCTTAGTTTAGTGTACACTTCGAAAGCATTCCACCGGTCCCTGAATACGCTTTGCGCTAATTCGAACTTGATTCTCATTAGCTAGAAGCCGCAGTGGTGCTTATTTTATGTTAGAGCGACGCTTAGAGGCTGTTTGGTAGCGGTAGCATTCTTTAGCTTTGGAGAAAAATAGTTCCATCACCCAGGGCAGAAAACCCATATAAAAGCAATTTCGCATGCGTTGTCTTCATTACGCCAGTTTTTATTTACCAGTGTCTGTAAAACAAAGATAAGAATCCCGAGAAAATAGGATACTATGTATTGCAAATGAGTAAGGCCGGAGATCGTAGGATAAACATGCAAAGCCAGTTCCCCGCAAGTACTTGGTTACGCCTTAAGACGTGGACGGGCTTTAAAAAAGTTTCTAAGCACGTTCCACCCGTGTCAATAGGCATTGAAAGTTCATCACGACCACGTGTAGCTCTTAATAGTTCCATTAGTGCTAACGAAATCACGATAACGCAATCGGTGAATGACCCCTCTTCATATTGCCGCTCAAACTGGTCTGACGCAGTACGCCGCACACCTGATTCAGAAAGGAGATATCGGGCTTGAGGTAAAAACTTCGAACGGCACGACCCCGCTTTTTTCGCTGCGCAATTTAACCATACAGGTGTTGCCCGAGTATTACTCGAAAATGGAGCTGATCCGGATGGGGAGACTAGCAATGGGCTTAAGCCACTTCATGCAGCTGCCGAACGCAACAATGCTGAAGTAGTCAAAATCTTGCTTGCTGCTGGAGCTGACCCACTTACTCCCAAGACAAAAGAAACGATCGACGGTTTACGCAGACGCGGTAGGAATATGCCTACAACCGTGGGGGAGACGCCATTCATGTATGCATGCAAAAATGGTCATGTCGAGACAGTAACCGAGTTTTTGCCTTACTTGAACTCCATCAAAATTTTCAGCCAGGCCCTTTCCTGGGCAGCAGAATCAGGACCTGCAGCACTTGTGGATTTAATCCTTCGGCATTCTGGGGTTGATGTGAATGAGCAGATCGGAGACGGGACTGCCATTTTCAAAGCTTGTAAATTCGGGGACCACAAGACGATCGAAGTGTTGTTACAAGCGAAGGCCGACCCAAACAAATATACAAATATTCCTTGAATTCTGGAAAGATCTTTGCTGGTATTGAAGTCCAAGGGCGAAGCAGAAGAACCGTCAATCTTCAAGAACAGAGAGGTTTTACAGCTTGGCATGCCCTTTGTGGAGCTCATCATTACCGGAAAAACATCCAGGATACGCTAAAGAGCCTGCAGATTTTGCTCAATGCAGGAGCTGATGTCAATCTGAAGGCTTTGGGTGGATTAACAGCCTTGCATCTTGCTTGTAAAGAGAACATTGAGCTGATCAAACCGCTGTTGGAGGCAGGTGCAGATCCAAACATGGAGACTGATTCTGGAACCACTATACTGCACACGGACGGATCAACAGACAAGGAGCTGCTGCCCCTACTTATGAAAACAGGGCGTATGGATATCAATAAGGCTTTAAAATGGACTGGAAAAAGGCCCTTGCATTTTCGGCTTTCAGGTACTGACCCAGAGTCACTGATTATGTTCTTGTCGTATAAACCCAATGTCAATGCCACAGACATCAAAGGCGATAGTGCACTGCATATGGCCCGTTCCACCGAAGAGGCACTCTTGAATGCTTTGTTAGCTGCGGGTGCCGACGTGGATTTGCAGAACAACGAAGGGGATACTCCGTTACATGTGCTTGCTAATAGGCGTGAGAAGATATCCTGGCTACTGAATGCGGGGGTAAACCTTGAGGCTCGGAATCACAAAGACCAAACACCGCTCTTCAAAAATATCGCTGATATTGATTGTTTTTAGTGGCTGATCAAGCACGGTACTCGTCTTGATACATGGGACTATAAGGGCTGAACTCTTTTGCATCGGTGCGTTGAGAAGTCCCATGATATGAGCCGTCTGGGCCGTGTGATAGATTGGCCTAGACCCTACCTTTGTGGATTACGAGGGCAACACCGTTTTAGTCGAATTAGCCTTGAAATGCCCCACTATAAATATCGGGGCTTATGAATATTTGTTGAGATTGGGCTTGGATATCGACCAAGCAAACAATGCCGGTAGAACTGTGCTGCATATCCTGTGCGGTTACGAACATGATCGAGAGAGCTGGAACCCCAAATGGCAGCTTCTCAAATATGTCATTCAAGTCTGTGCGAATTTGAATCCTCGTGATCATGATGGCATCCAACCTTTGCACATTGCTGCTTCAATTTCTGAAGTATCCGTCTTCAAACTTCTCAATGCCGGGGCAGATTTATTCGGCGCCACGAAGGAAGGTATGACGATACTCCATATTGCGGCTCGGGCACGCCAGTCTGGTACTATTGGAATTGTTCTCTCCAGAATTGCAGATCTTGAAGAAACAAAGCGCAAGGCATTCATAAATCAGCAAAACCATGAAGGGAATGCAGCTCTCCACTATGCTTGCCGATCTGGTCGTCCTGAAACTGTTAAAGCATTGCTTGAAGCCGGTGCGGATCCCAATTTGCTTGACAAAGATGGCAATTCTCCTTTCGGGGCATGTGCCCATTTCGAAGCAGAGCAAAAGGGCGATCTGGAAATGGAGCATGATACAACACGTCTGGGAGAGATATTTGAAATCCTGATTCTCCATGGTGCCGTTGTCAACGGAGATGATGGATCTCTTCAGAGCACATTCAACGCAGCTGTATCATATCAGCATGAGTATACTGTTGATTGCCTCTTGCGGCTGTCAGATCGCATCCCTGATTTGGAGCCCGTCAAGCACTCGATGACCGAGGACTACCTCCTGTGCTCGTATCGCCTGGAAGCGACAAAGCGAGCGTTGAGAGAAAGCGGGAGATACCTGAGAGATGACAAGATCTCAGAGAAGTCGCTTGCTGAAATGGATTTCGACTATGCGGAAGAGCTGGTTTCTTTAAGGCACTACGATCTGCTTGAAGAGAGAGTTTCGGAAGGACTTGATCTCGCCAGACTCAACAAGAAAAAGGATTCTTTCTTGCATCTTCTTGTCAGCTTCGGCTATAAAGGCCTTCTCGTCCGTTATTGTTCTCGTGATGCTGCTCTGAAATTTGATGACCATGACTGGTGCCAACTGACAGGAAAAGACAAAGAAAATGCAGCAGGTCGCCGTCAAACTTTCGTCCAATCCTTGCTGTTTGCTGCGTGCAAGCGTCAGCTGCCCAATATGGACGTTCTCAAATTTCTCGTCGAGGATATTGGCGTCAATATAAACGTGCAACACAGGAAATACAAAGGTCTGGGCGGCAGTGTTCTTCATAGCCTCGCTGCCGGGTTTCATTGGTGGCATGTCGTCCAAGCTTTGCCATATCTCATCAAAATGGGTGCGAATATAGAACTGCGCGACCGAAAGGAAGAACACCCTTGCACATTGCATTGGACTTTTACAAGAATGGGCCGTTCTATAAGGAAACCGCGAGAATTTTGGTTGAGAACGGGGCAGATGTCAATGCCGCAGATCTTGACGGAAAATCATGTTTATCAACGGCTGGACGTGACGTGGAGATGACCAAGCTGCTACTCAGTCAGGGTGCCAAGGTTAATGCAGTGGCTATCCTTGAAGCAGTTCAATACAGACAAATTGAGGTCTTCAAAGAACTGCTCTCTCGAGGTGACAATGCCAACTTGAAGATACCTGGGCCTGAGACAACCGAGGCGCGCGAAAGAAGAGAAAAGTTGAACTCGGACATGATCATTGAAACTCAAATTTTCCCCTTGTTAAAAGCCTCTTTGTATAGACCTGCGACATACGCGGGGGTGGACAAAAATGTCGATCCGAGGCAAGTCATGTTGGTACTTCTCAACCACGGCGCAGACCCATATGCTACGTTTTTCAAACACTTCAGAGTCGAAGTAGCCGGTGAGAAGTCTCACAAAACCATCCAGAATTCCGACTCGCAGATGTCAGGTTCAACATGGAAACAAGAAACACGCATTGTGATTCATGAAATTTTTGCAGAAGGAGAAATAGTCGAACCATTTTTCCACCTCCCAACCTTGCAACTTGAACTTCGAGACCCTACGGGTCGCACTTTGCTCCTTGCTGCTTTCGAGGGCAAGACTCTGGGTCACACAATTGATTACGGAGAGGGAGTCACAAAAACCGTCTTGCAAGAGCTCCTAGATCGTGGAGCAGATGTATCGGCGCAAGACAATGATGGTAAAACAATCCTTCATTGCATCGAGGGTTTAGGTCCTAGGACCGATATTTTCAAGATCCTCAAAGCTCTCCTCAACAAGGCTCCAAGCCTCATCCACCTAGCCGGGCCGGTGATACAGCCTTGCACTATGCGCTCCGTCGTCCACGTTTATTATATCAACCCACCCTTCTTCTATGGTCAACATCCTGATGTACGCTTCGCCGACTACCCAGAATTACTTCTGGATCATGGTGCCGATCCTCTCCAGCCCGACCATAAGGGCAATACGGCGCTTCATCACCTAGCCAAGGGACACCACCTCCGAGGCATCAAGGACTTATTCCAGCGATTCCTGGATGCCGGCGTAGATATCAACGACCGAAACGAGGATGGTATATCGCCTCTCTTCTACTATGTCCAGGAGTGTGCTCTCACAGCAGACTGGATCCCTCGAGGCGATGAAAATTCAAGTCATGGAGAGTGGCACGACCCCTTTTTCGATGTGTTTAAAGATGCAGGGGCAGACTTATTCGTGAGCAATGACGAAGGAACTACTTTGCTTCATCTACTGGCTGCCAGGCAGCCTAATACGAGTGGGCCGCGCAACCCACAGAAAGATAGAGATGCAATCGTGGGACGCTTCAAATATTTGATGGAGTTAGGGCTGGATCCTATGGCGGAGGATGCGCAGCAGAGGACAAGCTTAGATATTGCTGCGGCTTATGGGAGTGAGCATATCATTAAACTGTTTAAGCGGGAAACAATGGAATAGGAAACACAGGGTTTAGTATATACAGTCCCCGGTCATTAAGTGGACAAATCGCTGGGTCGCCTTGCTTGGTTATATTAGAAGTTTATCGTAACTGACTTTCCATGTTATCGGATTGCTTCTTCTTGATTCGCTCCGTAAATAGAAATAAAACAATGCTAGATACGTACTCAGTCTAATTCTGGTCCCTACTTCCTACGTACTCAGCACCCACTTCCTTTTGTCGCAAGATAGGCAGCCTCCCTCAAGACAATACAGTCCATAGCGAAAACAGCTTCCTCCCAAAAGACTACTTTCCTTTCCTTGGGACCCATTGCCAAGGCCTTAGCGCAGATCCTTTATTGAGCGCTCACAATCAGTTGAGGGTCTTTGTTCAAAACAACATGTATGTTATTGTACGGTAATTTTCGAAACCAGTTATACCTCTGCTCTACACTCTTACAACTTGGGTTTCCTTGAATACATTAACCTTACGATCTGACATGATCCAAGAACTATTCAATGTTTTCGAGCCACTTTTCAACGTGCATTTTCTTTGGATCACGCTGTACTTCCAAGTCAGATTCTATATCGTTGGGCTCTTCTTCTTCGTCGGTGCCTTCCAGATCAAACCAAGAATGTTGGTATATAGGTCGTTCACTGCAAGGGTACCCTGTTGATCTTAGCCATTCAAATATCCCACGTGTGGCTCCTTCGGAGAGGGCTTGTGAATAGAAGTCATAGTTATAATCATGAAGCCCAGCCAATGTCTTGTTAGCGGATGAAGGTGATGAACGCTGGACAGGAGGCTGGCTCTTTGCTGCTTCGGAACATGGAATTGAGCTATTGTTCGTCAAAATCCATTCCCATGATTCGTATTTTAGGCAGTGACAGGCACATCGAGCATGCTGTCGGACTGAGAGCTCTGTATCACCAAGCTGTGTAGATCCGAAGGGCTTCCAAGGCCAGATTGGAGGTCGTTCATGGCCTTCGCAGGCTGTAATAAAAAGCAGTCGACATTCGTCATCGCGGCGTATCGATTCGCCATAGGTGCTCTCCATTTCTGAAGTCAAGAATGTCTGTGTTATTCCTGCCCAGGCAGAAGCTGGAAGATCTAGAGCCGTCATGCCTGCTCGTACATCACGCAAGATAGAGTTTGCTAGGTCTGTGAGGATTGCACCAAGCCAGAGGATGCCGAGTCGAGGCTGTCGGTTTGCCATAAAAGTAGCAAATGAACTCTTGTTTTGGATGATTGAGTTAATAATAGCAAAAGCCGGATTTAGCCACGCACTCACGAGATTACACTCGATATCTGCATTGAAAAATGTGCTGTACAGTAGAGAGCGTAAACCCCACGTGTTCAAACTTAGAGTCATGTACTTAGGAATGATTTCGCTGTGGTTGTTGAGCAGATCCGGGATAGAAGGAAGAGAGTCACTAGCGAGATTCTTTCTTCCGAACGGAGAATTTTGTTTTGGAAATGGGAGGGAAAGTGTTCTGTTCCTAAGAAATGGAATGTAGAGTACCCCGGCAAGGGCAACTGAGCACTGTGCGTATAGGCGATGGTGCACACAGAAACGAGAGAGGTATTTAAGAGCGGTCGCTGAGTCTGGCAGCTTTGACTCAGCACCCCAACCATTTGTGGCTAGAGTAAATCCCATATTCTTTGCCGAAACCGACCATGGCGACAAATAAATCTGGCCTTTGTACTTAGTCGTCGCATCCCAGCCATCACCAGAACATAAAATGGTACGCCACCAGAAGATTTCTTCTTCACAAGCGTCGTTCCCGATATCAATTTCAAAAACGGGTTGCTTGGTCGACTTCGGTAATGAATTCTCCGCCCCAAGCGTAGTTAAGACCATAGAACATTCATGATCAGCAGAGCAACCAGGCAACTCAACCCATCGAGCAGATAAAATATATGCCCATGCAAAAAAAAGTACTGATAAATAGTTTCCTTGATCGTAGCTTGGAAGCCCCTGAACTCCGGGCCAGTCTGAAAAGGGCGAGTCTTCTGATAGCCTCACATCCAATCGACCGCCAACTGCTAATAGGAGTTGCTTAGGTATCACCTTTGATCCTGAATCGCAACCCTCGTCGGAAGTTCTCCAAGTTGATCTGCCATTGACAACAAGACTGCCTTGTGACTGTGTTGATGGCTTCTCCTCGCAAGCGAACGAGGTGGTCTTGTCCAGGCGAGCAAAGCCACCCCCGAGGAATGGAGGGGTTTGACTGACAAGAGGTCCCAGGTCTATGGCGTGCCGGGGTAATAGGTGATCCTCGCTTACATAGCATGACCAGGTATCGAGACTCTCCTTAAGGACCTGGCTGAATTTATCATCACTTGGGCGTGCAGCATCGCTCATGATCATATACCCGCAGGCTGGGAAGGTTGCGTAATTGTTCAGGACTCAGAAGTCAGATGCCGGGGCATAAAGCCGCTGCTGCCCTTTCGTCAAGACTAGGAAGATAGAGAGAATGGAGGATCTGAAGCCAAAGGAGGGGAATAAGGGAGAGGAGATCAAAAAGGCTATTGACCTAGCCGGGCACGACGAGCCTCCCGATTTACTATTTGTGGATTTCGGGTGGCTTGTCATGTAGCAAATCCATAGAAATAATAGAAACGCCTATCCTTGCCAGGGGAAAGGGCCAAACGGGGCTGGTGTGAAGGGGAAAAGCAGGTTCGACAATTCAACAAGATCGGCGGATCAGCCGATTCTCTGTGATCCTAGGTATTGATCCTGTATTATTGTAATTTCCTGTAAGCTGACACATCTCCTTTGGATGAAGGGCGGTAAACGTGGATGGTGGCGGTATTAGATACAGAGTATATTACAAGGGCCCTCAACTTCGCGCACTAAGGTGAATGAAGGGTCTGCGCTAATTTATGGCCAGATGCCATCACCAAAACCAGTATTTTGGCGTCCATCACCTCCGATTCGAAACGGATGCTTAACTAATCAAAGAAAGACTTAAGTTAGGTTAACTAACTTAAGTCACAATTTTCGATTTCTAGATTAGAAAGCAGACTTTATGCCTCCATCGTAACAACTCTGATCAACACTCATAATAATTGATATTGAATTTGTAACCGAATATGATCCTACGCTATGTCGTAAACAGAAGCCACACCATATATTCCGTTATTCTCTGGGTAAAAGAGATACATATCATAGTTCCGCTAATTTGAGACAAAACATGTGCACATGGAGCGATAGATGCAAACTTAGAAGTGGTCTATCGGGACTTGATGCGTGAAGGGTGTAGATATCATCATCATGAGGGGCGTACAAAATCCACGCAAAGGGCTAGGCTAACGACGAGCATAATATGGACCTTGGTTTTGCATCGAAAGAAGCGAGTCAGCACGCTGGAAGACATCGCCTTCGAAGAACTTGTCACTGTATGCACTAGCCGGGGTGGAGGGGACGGTAGCTTGCGCTGCAGGACCGAGGGCTGCACTGAGGGGGGTGGAAGGAACAGTGACGGATTGAGGGGACATGCTTGCGCCCGGGTAATGGGAATGGGAGGCGAGAGCAGATGTTGAGACGGAGGTTTGATGTTGGGCGTGTGGGGTTTGCAGCGGCGGGCCGTAGAGATTAGTTGGCGCGTTGGTTGCTGGGTCTGCGAGGAAGGACCAAGGAGATGCTTCGATCAGACGACCGGCTTCCCGGCTAGCCTTTTGTACTGGTCGTAGGATGATGATGATATCCTGGGGGAGAAGATTCATGCTGCGCACTTCTCGCATGTCTGTTATAAGGTCCACGAATGACTGCATGAAACCCTTGCACAGCTGCCAGAATTCGCGCTGATTCCGTAGTCCGCCATTTGGCTCTTTGACTTTCATGGTGGATAGGCGCATGCCCAGTGCTTCGGATACCTCGAGACAGCTTCGGCACCGGCGGATGAGGTTACTCCAAAGCATTTGGATCCCCTCGGCCTCTCGGGATTGTTCGGCCACTTCAAGGCAACGAGATAACTGCCGTCGAGCCAGTGGGAGTGCTTGAAGTGCCGCACTGTATGCGGAAGTAAGCTGATAGAAGATCTTCTCAAAGAGTCGTTCTTCCTCAAACTCGTCTAATCCCGTTAAAGGATTAATTCGAGGGCCATTACCCATAGGCATGGGAGGGAATGACTCCCCAGAGCGAGGCGTAGCCAATGATGTGGGCATGGAAGTATTGATCATGTTTGTCCGGCTGCTAGATCTACTGCGCGCGTAGTTGAAGGCCGGTGTTGCAAAGCCAGGTGAGTCAGTAGCTGCTGTCTGGTTCATGAGTGGCACAGGAACTTGAGGGTGTCGGATAGTGGTATCGCTACGTAGTCGTCGAGTAGGTGCTGCCGTATCCCGGGGGGGCGTGACCAAGGGACGCAAGGGCCGTTCTGAAGCCAAAGGCCCTTTGCTTACTTCGGGGATGATTGGCTTGGGCGCCGAAACCCGCCGTTTTTGAGTCGGTCGGAGCGAGACATTGAGGCTGGCGCAGGCATTTCGCAACTCCACCAGGCCACCAAACATCATCAACATAAGCGAGCGCACGTATCGTGAGTCACCATTGGAGACAATTTTAGCAGCGTTATTTCGCAGCTGGGTGCCCACATGTGTATAGGCCATGATGCATGTTTCACACTCTCGCTTTACGCTTTCGTTCAGTGCCCGAGCCGAATCTGGCTCATCGGAAAGAGGGTTTTCTGCATTCTCAAGAGCTTCGTTAAGTCGTTCAACATGACTTGAAGCATTGTAGAACACAAGTTCAAGACTGTGGCGTCGCGTGTCATCGCGCTGGATGACATTAATCAGTGTAGATATGTGGGAATGCACCTGGAAAAGAGAGAACAAGATGCCCTTGGCGCTCTCGATAACTGGCTCGGTCGACGCTCTTTCTCCCTTGTGCTCAGGAAGACTCGACATGCGATTGACCCAGCCATCTCGCGGGCGTCGACGGTCTCTAGGGCTGCTGGGGCTCGAGGAGCTACTATCGCTTACAGGGGTCGGTCCTGCCGGGCGTGTTCGAAGGACAGAGCCATGGCTGAGACCTCGCAAATGGCTGTTTCGGTACGGTCGTGTCTCATCCAAGGTCCCCAGGTCCGTGTTTTTGCGAGTTATAACCCCCATGCGCTTGCTGCGAGCTGCGAAGGATGCCTGGATGATACCCTCGCTATTACTTCGAATGCGCTCACTAACAGCGTGGGGCGTCACACTAGGTCGTCGGAGACTCTCCATATGGTATGTGCCACTTTGTTGCCCTGAGGCCATGCGATAATGCGTTTTCCCCGGCATTCCTGGTCCCCGGGAGATGGATGGAGATCGAGAAGATGTTGCTGAGCCATCACCAGTGCTTGGGATAACAGGAAATCGACTGCTAAGTTTACGCTTCACTGGAGCCGGTGGAGCCGGTCTTGGTGCTTCAAATGACGAGCTCTCGCTAGGTACAATTAGCCTCATACCTTTAAAGTGATTGATTTGACGTACCTTGCATCTGCACTAAACTCTGGCTCCGGAGTAGTCGCTGACTGTCGGTTTTTGAGAAATCTTTTCAACTCTGCAGTGATGGCCACCTCCTTCTCGTTGTCGGACATTGCTGATGGGGCCATTTCCGCTTCCAGTCCCTCCAAGACGCGTCGAAGTGGGGAGCGTAGAGGGTTTCCTGCAACTTTGAGGACCTGCAGCTTGTTCATATCTGACAATCCTGCTGGCAAGTCATCAAGCCGGTTTTGCATGACAGAAAGCACTCGTAATGATTTCAATTTGCCGATCTCATCGGGTAATAAGCCGATCTTGTTTCGACTTAGATCAAGAATCTCTAGCAGTGGTAATTTGTAAACCTGAGAATTATCAGTATAAGCATTTTGAGGAAAGGGTTATTTGCACGCACTCCTTTTGGAAATTCACGGAAGTTATTAGCTCTGATATTGAGGTACCGAAGATGACAACATTCAGCGAAGCGATAGGGAATGTGAAACAGATGGTTGTTGGAAAGAGAAAGTCTATGCAAAGTCAGTCATGTCGCACCAAATACACGCAGAGCTCCACAAAGCCATTCCAAGCAGACTACAGCAAAGAACATACCTTTCTACCTCGTCTTTGATTATATCCACTACAGGCTCTGGTATCCGCACAATATGTGCATGGCCCAGATCAATGGTCAACTTAGGCTTCACGACATCGGTGACAGCTTCGCTTCCTGCCAGCGACCGTTTTGTATCCTGGATCCCACTTTCCACAGCCTTTTTCGCCAACTCAATAGTGTCCTCGTGTGTTAACGGTTTCGGGCCAGACGATTTCCCAGAACTACCTGGCGCATCACCCATGGCTGTGCCTGGCCTTGATCCATCTCCCTCAAATCGTGGAAATCCTTCATTGTATGACAGCGGTGGGGGAACCAGGGAATCGTGCAGCCCTTTCTCATTATCGTCTTCCTCGGCCGGGTCTGGGTATGACCGGGGGCCACGGACCGTGTCTTCGGGTCGGGTCATCGTAGACATCATTGCTTGCTAGCGCTAAGGCGTGCACGCTTAAAATGGCAAATGCGCCAAAGACCAAGAATCCTCCTGTCTCTCAACCGTTACCAACAGGCAGCAAGCACACTCAACCCAAGCATCGTCGACCGGGTAGGTGAGCCTCGAAGGGTGGTTATGATTGCGTCGGCTCGGGTTTCGGGGCAAAGTGTGACTTTAGGACGGAGCGCGGCTAGGGTACAGTGATGGAGTTCAATAGGACAGCGGATCGACAACCTCAAATCTGTTAAGGCTGGAGAGAAGATCACCAAGGAGCGGGAATGGCGCAATGAAGCTCGGGGAAATGTTGGCTTGTGGCGAAGGTTCAGCCACAGTAGGGTCAAAGATTAACCTTGGAATGTATCGCAAGAAATGCCGAGGTGATCAGATGCAAGGTATGTGTACACGAATTTGTTTCTTGAGATCAAGACAGCCCTGGTGGTCCAGATTGAAAGGGAAGTTGGAGAGGCTGGAAGTGCTATGATTGGACGAGAGGCGCCCGAGCTTTGCGATCAACGGTGTTTTCGTGTTTCACTTAACGGTTGCACGGCCTTGGGCCCACTGGTTTGGACCAATTGGAAATGCACACTTACCATTTCATTTCAGCTATAAGACCTGTAGCTTATTTTAATAAGGTGTTCATGTCTAAGCAGTCAACTGGTATGATGCTGTTTTCTAATATAATACTTCTACAGTTGGTGGCGAGACGCAACGTTTATATCAAGTGAAACCATATAGTTTTGAGATATGGGAATACGTTCAACAGGAAAATAGACTAAATAATATACATGACCAACTGGAGTATCAAGGGACAAAAGATATACCAGATATGCAAATGACGAGCATCTATTGCTCCTCAGGCTGCTCAACATCAAGAGCCTGAGCCTCCCTCTCTGTATCATTCTCCGATGCAAGTTCCGGGGCACCGGAGAGGGCAGCTGACCGCTGACCGAGGACTTGAGCCTCCAATCTGGCCCAATCCTTCCACTTCTCGTGCTGTTGATTCTCTAGCTCCATACCAATCTCGAGGTAGGTCGGGCCAAACTGGGCACCGGTAGCCTCTGCCTCCTCCGCGGCAACTCGTCGCTCAATATCCTCCTGCAACCGAAGCTTGTAAAATTCTTGGCGAGCAATATCGTACGCGTGGCTCACGGTCATGTTGGGCGTGTTCTCCAGGAGATAAAGCTGTCGTTGAACCACACTAGGGGAAACGTCAGTATTTGGCGATTAAGGGCACAAGTGAATTTCATAACTCACCTTTCACCATCTAGCCTCCTTCCGGGCTGTCGGAGTTGGCTCCAATCGTAGCGTTCATGGTCTTTACCGGTGGACTCGACAAGCACGCGAGGCCGGGCAAGCTCCCAGGGATGATCTTTAAAGAACTGCTTTCGCAGCTCATCTTCCTCATATTTAAGCTCGACCGGCTGGAACAGGCGGCTAGGCTTCTTGGACTTCCGGCGCTTCTCTTGAACCTCGAACACGATTTGATTCTTGTCTTTGTCGTCGGTCTTCACTCGTTGTCGGACCAACTGGTGTTGCTGAGGAACGGTGCGGACTAAAACTTCCGAGGGAGGAATATCGCGAACAACATCAACCCATTGCGGTAGCTTGCGGATCTTTCCACTGGCGAATTGGTTGATCGCGGTCTGTCGCACCCGGAGGGCTGTGAGGTTGATTTTGCCCATGGTGGGGGGAACACACAGCCAGAAATAGCTGCGTGTAGACTATCCGCAGGAATAAAGAGGCCTGAAATATAGCCCGAGGGCTATTGAATAGGGAAACACGGGCTGAGATCGTGAAGATGCAGAAGGGTGAGAGACGCCGAAGTTCGAAAAAGATGGGATTGTCAATGCCGGGCTCCGATTGGCCAGCGCGGCTCCGCTGCAAAAGCCAGAAAGTCCGTTCATCAGAAAAACACCTTCTTCCACCCCGTTGATCAACCTACGTTCCCTCCACTACTGTTTCGTTTTCGAGGCCGCGGAGCAGTTCATTTGGTTCTCATGCCAGTGGCTTAGGCCTTTCTTTGCGACGCGCATGGCTAACCTAGTGCCACGATGTCTGTCATCTCATGCCTCATCCCAATAGGTTCCCCAGCTCACCGGGCCTGCGAGATCCCCCCAAGCAGGCCTTGGATGAGCTTCTCCTCTCCCGACCACATTCAATGTCTCATCCGAAACCTTCCTTCTCCCGCTCCTCTGTTCGAAGCTTCTCTACTCGGCGCCCCCGACCTTCTGTCGCGTCAATAGCAGACCTTTTTGTTGGCTCTCTTGTCCTGGCAGGTTTCTGCCACGAGCATTCACCACGAGGTCGAGGCTTGTCTACATTACATTTGAGGACATCAGAACCTAATATTCGGAGGTTTAGGGGCAAAGAGGGGGGAGATTGTGGTGAAAGCCCAGCACGGAGACGCTGGGAGTTCTCTGGATCTTCGGCCCAGCGATCGCGACAAAGATCATGGCTTTGCCATAGTCTGGAGCTAGTGGAGAAAGATAACACAGAGGAAAACAATTTGGCGTTTCAAGCAAGAGAGAGTGTGGAAAATAATGATCACGCGCTGCCCCGATTACCACAGGTTCCGGACAGCAAATCGCAAGAGCACTTCGAGGAACAATTTTTCGACTCAATACCCGACGTCCGTCGGTTAAGAGTTTCCCCGAAGAAAGATATAATCAACGATAATCCTTCAGAGGTCGCAATAGAGGCTTATAAAACGGAGAATCTATCCCTCACGCGGGATGAAAGAGTGCGGAATGCCGTCTCTGACATATTCCAGCGGTTATTTGGAGATAAATATGACTGGGAGGACGCTGTGGAGGCTATACTACCTAAACAAACATTTTTCCGAAAGGTGGACGACACACGGGATGCGATTGAAACTCCATCAGTTGCAAGGCTCGTCGAAGCACTGCCTAGCCAAGAACAGGCAACCACTCAGTTCCTTTTTCGTTTGTACAGAGACCTTCCAGAGCCCGGAGTTGCACACCTGTCCAAGGCCTCACGTGGCCGCCTTTTGAGGCGACTTGCATCGCCTCCGAATCGACGTTGGGTGGATGCGCGTCGTTATCTTGCCTTAGTGGACGATATGAATACTGCCGGACTTCCAATGTCACGCTCGCTATGGTCAACCGCAATTCATATGGCTGGCCGAAGCAATAATGGCAGAGTGTCGAAACAACAACTAGTTCAAGCAATTGGCCTTTGGCAGCAAATGGAGCATGTGGCTGGGATTCAGGCCGACGACGTGGTCTTTAATATATTATTCGATGTCGCTATCAAAGCCAACCAGTTCATCGTGGCCGATCGTCTGGAGGATGAAATGAGGAAGAGAGGGATTCGCTTTTCACGTTCTGGGCTAGTTTCGAAAATATTTTCTCGTGGCATGCGGAAAGATGTGGAGGGGATTCGTGGCACGTTCGATTACTTTGTCAAGTCAGGAGAGCTAGTCGATACTGTCGTGTTGAACTGTGTCATGGCCTCTTTTCTTCGAGCTGGCGATGTTGAGACTGCTGAGCAGCTGTATGGACGGATGCTCAACGCACAAGTTCAACATAAGAAGGATTCCTCAAGCTCGGGGACTTCTCCAGAAACGTCTCCCAGCCTCTCTCCAGAGTTCACATTTTACCGAGCGAAAACCAGGGAGCTTGGTCGCCTGTTGAAGAAGTCCAAGGCCCTCAAGAAAAGCCTACCTGCTTACCACCGTGCCCTTCAAGACTCTTTACCCATGACACCAGATACGCGGACCTTTTACATCTGGCTTCAGTTTTGCACGCGCGTCACTGGCGATCTAGACATGTTCATGAACGTTCTGCGGGACATGGAAAACACATTTTCAGTTCCACCTCGTCATCTGATCTATCTGTATCTTTTCGAGGGCTTTGGCCTTCATGGACGCCGAAGAAAGAACTGGTGGACAGCAGAGAAGCTCCGATTGACCTGGCTTTCTTTTATACAAGCCGTACGGGACTCAAAAGCGAGACATTCGGGATTTTACCGCGATGCTCCAGCTATGGTCTGGGAAAACCCATTGACAAGCGTTGACGTTGAAGCTGAGCTACCGGCTGTCGACACCTCTGCCAAGCCCGATGAGCTCTACATGAACTTTTCATCCATAGGCAAGGATGCCTCCTCGACCACCCCAGAAGGAGACTCACAATCCTCTGAGGGCCCTACCCAAGACCAATCTGACGAATTTGCTCGTGATGAGGATGATGTCTACGAAGAAGACGAATTCGAACATGAGGATGTTTCCGAGGACCAAGCCAATAACGACCTTGTGAATCTAAACCTTGACGCCGAGAGCATTTTCATGTCTCGCCCATTATCCCTCGACCAAGAAGGTGATCTCAACCACGATAATCTTGAATCCTTGTCACACCGTCTTGAGAACGGCGTCTTCGTTGGACGACGCATGATTATTCTCATTCTACGGGCCTTTGGTACCTGCTGTGGGCCCCAGGAGGTCATGGAAGCTTGGTTACAACTCGAACAGCTCTGGCCGCCCAATAAGCGCAAGGCAATTGATGTACTTGCGGTGAAGGAGGTGATTGATGAGCAAATGTCGCGGAATCCACGATCAATGTAAAATATTATGGGGAGAGTTGACGTTGTGATTTGATACTTGTACATTATTATACACTATATACCGATTCAATTTAGCGCAAATTGTGTAAATCATGTCTTTGCCGAGTGAAATTCGTAAAATATATCGCTTCCAGGTATGGTTGTTTCCATCAGGGTTTTTTCCATATACCTTCCTATCAACAAAAGAGACTGTCTGTACTTGGTGCTCTGTGAGCATGACTTCCACATTACCTAAAAAATGAGTTGATATAGCCAAACTCGACCAGGTCAGCGCCTTTTAATCATAGTCTACAAGCACCGTGGGTTGTGAACAGGTAACTGGCACCTGTTCCACCGTGCTACTGTAGCTGGGCAAAAACACCAATAAATTTATGTAATGAAATTCCCTTTTCTACGTCTGAATATGAAATTTGTAGTTTAACCCTTCGTGAATGTCATGAGGTTCGGCATGAGTCAGCCTTTAGCTCTTAAGTTAATTCGGGGAATGCTGGATCTAGAGCACGCACCAAGCACTCACTAAGCGTGATAATCGAGGTTTTGAGGTTATGCCGGTGTTTAATTAGTGATTTCAAACTTGAGGCCCATTGTAAAGCGACGGCAGACATTCTTATGATTGCATATATCCTAATTTGGAAGCCGTTTGCCATCACGTGAGCTCGCGTCTGCGGGAAGACGAGGACGCGACAACATGTGCGGCTCTGAAGTAAAACCAACGCCTTAAATTTGATGTTTCCCTTTTCTTTCAATACCCTTGCTGCTCTGCCGCCCGATGGCTGATCAAGGGTCATTTACACGGCGTAGACCGGATCTCGAGTTCTATCTGAACCGCGTCTTTCGCAAAAAGTCATTTCGGTTAGTGAACCAGCTCCTGTCAACATTGCTTGATACTGATGCCCCAACAGCCCGCTTCAACGAGAAGTCATCACAGCAGTTGTTGAGGGCCATGATGTGTTCCTCCAGGCATCTACATCTTTCGGGAAAAGTCTGTGCTTCCAGTTGCCGGCGGTCATCAACAATGGATGTAAGTAGTATTTGCAGGGTCTTAAACTCGATTCTAACCTGAACCTACAGTGACTATCGTCATTTGTCCTCTCCTCGCTTTGATGGTAAGTAAATTGGATCCTTTTTAGTTTACTTTATTAACAATTGCAGATGGATCAAGTCAATGCTCTCCAAGCTATAGGAGTAGCAGTTTCGACTATCAATTCCAACACACCATTAGCAGAACGGCGTTTGATTCTAGACGATATGCTCTCAGGACATCCGCGCACGCGTCTTCTCTACGTGACTCCTGAGCTATGTCAAACAGATAGCTTTCGACGAAACCTCCAAGTGGTTCATCGACAAGGGCAACTTGCCCGTATTGCCATCGACGAGGCCCACTGTATCAGCGAATGGGGCCATGACTTTCGTCCAGCCTACCAGGAGCTGGGGTGGTTCAAAAAGAACCTAGTCGACCCAGACGTCCCCATCACAGCACTCACAGCCACAGCCACACCGAGGGTTCGCACAGATATCATCAACATGCTTAACCTAAATCCAACCCAACTCAAACTCTTCAACACCCCATCCGCCCGCCCAAACATCCACTACGAGATCCGGTACCTCGAGGACTGTGGCGAAGATGGTGGTCATCAGGTAGAAAATCTACTTAAATACCTCCACGCCATCAAAAAGAGAAGAGAAGCCCGTTTGGGCGCAGAAGAAGCCGCTCGCCTACCACCAATCTCAGGCATCGTGTATGTCGGACTGCGTGCCATATCCGAGCACCTCGCAAGCTGTCTATCTCAAGATAAAAGCATCTCCGCAGTGGCATACCACGCCGGACTAGCGCCACAAGAACGAACACGCATCCAATCACTCTGGACCGCACCCCCACCATCTAAACAAACCAGCAACGGCAAACCTCCACCTACTTTCTCCATCATTGTCGCCACAAATGCCTTCGGTATGGGAATTGATAACTCATACGTCCGATTCGTGGTCCATTGGACACCGCCTCGCAGCTTTGAAGGGTTCGTTCAAGAATCAGGTCGAGCAGGTCGCGATGGCCATGCAGCTGCATCTCTTGTATACTATAACCTTCAAGAACGAGATCGTATCGTCGACCGCATGAATAGGGATGCGGAGAACATGCGGAATCGCGGCGGACCTAAACATCTCGTTGCTAGTACGATGAAGAATCAGGAAGCTCGCCTGGATAGCTTCAAGAAAGTCGTCCGGTACTGTGAAAGCGTGACGCGGTGTCGACATGATCTGATCAAGGATTTGTTCGGTGACTTTGAGTTGGAGGAGATGGGGTCTCAGCAGCCGCCGTCTTCGCAGGCGGCTAGGGGAAATGGACTCGGAGTGCCGGGCTCAACGCCATGTGACTACGCTTGTGATTTTTGCAAGGAGGGTCGTGTGGCTCTGGGAAAACGCAAGAGGAAGATGTACTCGTCGTCTGCTTATATGATTGATGAAGGGTATGTCTGACCATCATTGTGCTTGTTCTCTGTATATCACTGTCGACGTTTCTATGCCTTTTATGTTACTGGGAGGGGTTGAGTGTTTTACACATTGCATCCGGAGCATATGGTCATTTCATTTAGCATGATTCAAGGGGCGTTTTTATCTATATTATGATGCCATGCATCAAGACCACGTTGAGACATTTGATCTCCGAAGCTGAATGAATATATTAATTATCAAAGGAAATCAGATTGCCTAGATTCCTAGAAAGATGAGCACTTTGGTACATCCAGCTCTCAAGGGAAAGAACAAGAATGCGTTAAAAGGCGTTCCACTATGTTCTCCAATGACAGCGGAGTTGTCCTAGGAAGAGAGTTATATGTCGTTTCCAGGCTGTTTGCCTTAAGAAAAACCTGTAAACTGTAAAGGGACACCGAGAGAAATTACAAGATAAAGAGAGACTGCTATTTAGCAAAATATCACGACCCATGGAACTTGCACTAAACATCGAAATCGCTGTATCCTTTCTGCACTTTTCAAAAAAAAAATCAAGAACGAAACTTGCCAATTATTTTCAAATTGCCAGTGGCAAAGACAGGTCATTGCCCAGCAGCACTACAGACCAGGCGGGGGAGGAACCTGAGGAAGTCTCATCAGCCTCACATTCCAGACTATGACAAATCTGGGTTCACGTATTCAGGGTTACATACCGCACTGTAGCTACCTCCACCGGGAGGAGGGGGAGGAGATCCGGATCCAGGGGGAGGGGAGGAGGAGCTTCGCCAGCTGGTGGAGGAGGCGGGGGAGCGGTCTCTGACTGCTGTTGCTGCTGAGCAGCAGCGGCTTGCTGGTAATACTGGTAGTATGCCACATAGTTCTGGTACCCACCATAAGCAGCGTAGGGGTCACCTTGTTGTCCGTAGTACTGAGCGTATTGAGCGGCGTAATCGGCCATGCTGGTAGCACTGGCACCGGCACCGGCCGCGCCGGTCGGGCTGGCAGATGCACCTGGGGACTGCTGTTGCTGTTGCTGGTAATCGTTACGACGGTTGTAACCGCCGCCACCATAGCCCCCGCTGCCACCCCTACCACCCCCATCGCCGCTGCCGCCGCCCTGGTAGCGGTCACCGCGGTAGCCACCATAGTTGTGCTGTGGCGGGTTATCCTTAAAGTTTTGGTATTGCTCCTTGACGTTAGCCAGGAGATCTATGCAAAGCTCTTTAGCAGCCTGGACATCATTTGCATCAGGTCCACTAGGATAGTTGATTAGTTATGATCGCTATTGCACAAGGTGTTGATATTACTCACGCAACATGTAGGAACATCGGCTCGTCGCTCTCTCGGCCAGTGCTGGATTCAAGGAATCCAGATCCGCGGCCCTTGATCTGGACACGACAACGGGTCTTTTGCTGAATGTGCTTCACGTATGCACCACCTTGACCGACGACCTGGGCACGCAGGTTAAATCCAGGAATGGGTTCGAGGTCAATCGGAACACGCTCGTCGGGCCATTTGCGCTGTACATAATTAGCGGGGTGTCTTGAGTCTAGTGTATTGGAATGCAATGCCATACACGGCCATACTCATCCCGTTCCACGGGCTCGGGCTCTCGTCGGCGGAATCGTCGCTCGTCGATCAGGTTAGGCAGCTCCTTCTGCATGAGATCATCAATAATTTGGATGGCCTTCTCAAGACCCTCCTTGGTGGTGCTTGTGACATGGAGGTACAAAGGGGGGTGCTATATTGACGTGATCAGCAATCTATCTTCGTTGAATCGGAGCCATGACTTACTGCGGCAGTCGCCATGTTCTTATCCGGGTAGTAGCTTCCTCGGGTTGTAACATCTTGTATAAAAGTAAGCAATGAGCGTCTTTATCAATGTAATTCACAGAGGGCGTACCGGCGCCAGTTTCATCTTTAATCTAGAAGTCACGCAGCGGAGGTCAGCAGATGCAACAGAGGGGATGTAAGATGCTATGCGTTTAGTTGGTCTTGAGTAAGCTTCGTCCAACCACACAATTGACAAGACGAGATAAAAAGGGGCAATTTAAAGGGGATCGGGTCCAAGAGCAATGCACATTGCTTGGCCCGAGGAGAAAGGCATGTCTGGAAGATCAGCGAGCTGACAACAGGAGTGATTTACCATTTGCTGAGTAGATCCCTTCGTCAGGGTGTAGCGATTGCGCAAATCATTGATCTCAATGTCTTTAATGTAGTCGCCGTCGGTGACATAAACGTCTTTTCCTGTACCTTCGCCGGCCTCGTCGGACTTCGCGCCCGGGCTATCAGTCTATGAAAGCAGATTAGCTCACATAATCACCAGGGCCATCAAACAATATATTTACCGAACGGATTGGAGGCACATCGACATGCTGGATACCCTTCTTCGCCTGCAACTGGGCATTGATCCTTGCGGCGGCAGCAGCTATTGAGACCACACAGGTTAGCGTTACCCTGAAATTGACATTGAAGCGCAAGACATTGTGGGCGCATTGCGAGACATACCTGCTGCTGCTGCAGGGTCAGCCACAACTGGCTTTGGTGTTCCATCACCAGCGGGACTGCGCGCTTCGCGACTCAAAGGGCTGCGAGTACGTGTGGACTCCGATTGTCTTGCGGACGGAGATCGCGAACGGCGATCAAATCGGGAGCGACGGGGTTCGGGCTCAGTCTGATCAAAGCGGGATCGCTTGGCGCGGCGCTCGTCGTCGGCCATCGTGAATACTGAAGGCGAGGTAGCGGTGAGGGACCGAATGGATGCGTTAAAAGAAAAGTAAAAAAAAAAGCACCCGATAAATTGCGGGAAGGAGGTTGGGCCAGGAAACGGAGGTTTAGCGCGATGAAGGCAGGTACAGGGGTTCCTAAGAACAACCACAGTTCCACGGAACGTGCAATTCAAGTGAGCAAGTGCGCAAAAAATGCCACCTACGAAAAGGATGGACTACAAACTCGTGAAATTCCCAAGGCGGTAATTGATACCACAGAATCGCATCGAGAAAACACGCTAGGTCATGTGACTGTGTGCAGTACGTGAGACTAGTCCCAAGTTAGCCTAGTCTGTATGAGTCAGCGCTGGCCGAGGTCGGAGCTAACAAAAAGAATCCGGAGAGTCTAGAGGTGATTCATCGCACAACCCTTGGTGTTCTTGAACTCCAAAGATGGCTTTCAGGCACTCTCTGGCGCTGACTTCAGCGTCAGTGTCGACTCTATCGTCGACAGCAGCTGCCGCCCGGTCTCGCACCGCTGTCGCTCTGCCCCGATTCACCACCATCCGTGCCTCGTCGAGCTCGACTTCCGCCCTGGCCTACAAGGCATTGCACCGCCGGTCCCCTCTTCCATTGCCAGTCAATGAGACTTCTTCTCAATGGGATGCCCCGACTGCTGTCTCATCGATTCTATACGAGACTCCCGTGCCGCCTTCCAACCCTCCCAAGCGCCACGTCCTGAACTGCTTGGTCCAGAACGAGCCCGGTGTCCTGTCCCGTGTGTCCGGTATCCTGGCTGCCCGTGGCTTCAACATTGACAGTCTGGTCGTCTGCAACACTGAGGTCGAGGATCTGTCCCGCATGACCATTGTCCTTCAGGGCCAGAACGGTGTCGTCGAGCAGGCTCGCCGCCAGCTAGATGACCTCGTCCCTGTCTGGGCTGTGCTGGACTACACCGAGTCGGCTCTGGTTCAGCGCGAGCTGCTCCTCGCCAAGGTCTCTATCCTCGGTCCCGAGTTTTTCGAGGAGCTCCTGCAGCACCACCGTGAGATCACTACCCCTGGTGATCAAGAGACGGGTCACGGCGAGGCTACTGCTGTGGAGTACCACCCCCGCAACCTGCCGCTCAGCCAGGGTCTGCGCCACAAGCACGAGCACTTGGATGCCATCACCCGCCTGACCCACCAGTTCGGCGGTAAGGTTCTGGATATCAGCACCAACAACTGCATTGTGGAACTGTACGTATCTTCAACATCCTGTCAATATGACGTTGCTAATCTAATTCTGAAATAGGTCTGCTAAGCCCAGCCGTATCGACTCTTTCCTCAAGCTCGTTGGTCCCTTCGGTATCCTTGAGTCCACTCGCACTGGTCTCATGGCCCTGCCCCGCTCTCCCCTGACGGAGCAGGGCGAGGAGCTCGAGAAGGACGCCGCCGATGTCGTCGATGCCAGCACCCTTCCCCCTGGTTAAATTGATTTTTTTCCATCTGTCAATTCAAAAACTTACATACCCAATATGATGGTCCTCCGTTGCGCTTTGTTAGCTTGCTGCGGTCCTAGTTATTCGTTCTTATCCCAATGTCTTCTTTTTATCAATCTGTAAAATGCTATGTGTTTGATTATCCTTTCGGTTAAGTAGATGCGAATACGCTTGCATATTCTTGAGAACAATGGAGAATAACTTTGAATACGTTAGTGGGTCAGGCTAAGCGCACTTTCCGGGGTTGATAGCGCCTCGATTTCAAGGCTAAAACTGGTGACCCAATCCAAAGTAGCGGATAAGTATTATTCGGACTGAAGTCTACCTCCAAATATTGAAACTAACTAATGAAGGAATAACTCATGCCGCTAGAACGCCACGTCAGAATCTTCGCAGTTAAGATTTTAAGATAAACTTATAGTAAACCAGATTTCTGAATTCTAGGTTGACCCCAATGCCCTTATCGACCCATGAGCTTCTCCCGTGTACCCTGCCATCCCACCGGTCAATCTCTCGTCTACGCATACATCAAATGTCTGCAGGACAGAACCTAACTACCAAGTGATACCACGTGTATCTCTTCAATGGTGGACGAGGTCTCGCCGCCGCCAACCGGATACTGTTCGTACTAGATAAGTATTTGACCTGTGTAAACATGTAGACCTATTTTCAAGGTCAAGCGGCTCCCGATTGAAGACCTTCTCGGGTGCTGGGTAATACTCAGGCCAGCAGTAACAAGAGAATGGATAGCCGTTTTCGAAATTCCAAGGTTGCCGTTGATCACCGGGGCACCATCAGGACGTGCCAGGACCTCGGGAGCGATACATATTCTTGGATTGTACTTCCTGAACACTGTTTTTCACACATCCTCGAAGGTTGACACATCAAAAATCATGCCTATGATGATCGGAAATAATTCCGTATCATATTATCCCCTCAAAAATAGACAAACAAGCTCAGTCTCGATCAAAAAAAATCGAAGTTGACAAAAAAAAAGACTGAAAAAAGATATGGCGCTGCCCGGAATCGAACCGGGATCAACGCAGGTTGGGAGTTATGGGTACAAGCCACCATAGAAACCACAATGCGGTATTCTGCCATTAGACCACAGCACCAGATGATGCTACAAGGCCCCAATATTTGTCATATATACCAGTAGGCTCTTCATATACTTTTTACAGGTAAAATGTCTGATAATAATAGAGAGATCATACTCGGTCATGGCAGAGGCCCAGTATTAATTTAGTTCAAGATTATGGCCAGACTTATATTAACACTTTGAAGTGTTTCGAAAAATAAACAATTTGATACCCGAAAAAAACTCCATTTCATATTTATGTTATCTAATTTCATGAAAACATACTATTGACGGGGACATCTCCATCTGCAGGAATCCCTCGAATAGCAAATTGTCCCAGGCCAGTTGAGACCTTTGCATCTACCTTGGCATCCACATGCAAGACAACTTCCTTGCTGCCCCAAAGCATGTCCTGAACAAGGCGTGACAAAACCCCATCATTCGTGACCTGCAATGGTGTGTCCTTGACGGCAAATTCTACAAGCATCGCTGGAGAGCCATCCTCGTCTTTCACCTGCGTTGAGTTGGAATCTTGCCATTTGTCAATGTTCAATTTTCCGAGTTCTTTGCCGCCGTAGAAGACGTTTGTGAAGGCGCGAACATGAGGAACGTCCACGTGAAGGTTCATTTGCTCTGGGAGGGCCACTAGACACTTGACCAATGCAGAAACGGTAGGTTGCGCCTCGGGACTGTCTGGGTCCGCGAAGGGGCTAGGAAGGGAAAAGTGAGTGTCCGTCATGGTGAAGTTCTTCACTAGATTGTCCAAGGCATGGCCGGTGAAGGGCAGGGGAACTGTGACGCTGCGTAGAAGATCTACCAACCAGCCCGGGGTTTGAGGAGATGGTGAGTCTGCCCCACGCACATATATTGTGGTTTCGATGCCTTTAATATAACTGGACACCAATAAATCTAAGGGAGAGCCTTTCTCCCGGGACAGACGGAGGTCAACTCCTTGGGAAGAGTATTGACGAGACCCTCGACGTTCACACTGGTAAGTTGATTAGGTTCGACGTGAATTTCTCCACTCAGTGCATTGGCAGCGAGGATATACGGATCACCCGGCGAGCAATTGGGTACAAGGATATCGAACCCAAGAGGAGGGATCGTGATGGCAAAAGGCGAGTGTAGCATGGCACCCAATAGGGCCTCGACCTCCATCGTTCCATTGTTCCCATCGTGCACGTTTAATTGGACAAGGTTGATGTCTGGCAAGGTTGGAAAGTCGTTTTCTGCTCACCAGGATTAGTGTGCGGAATCAAGCAATTGGGCTGTCACAAAATACTCACCTTCAAATGTAATGGTATCTGTCAAGACTTGAGTTCCCAGGCGTAGTAAGCCTGATTTAAGATGTAGAGACGTCTTGCCCTTTACTCTAAGACGAGCCAGTCTACCTTCGATCCAATCCATTGCAATTGCATGAATCCGCTTTATGTCACCGGCCTTGAGGTCGCTCAAAAAGTCAAGCTTATTGTGGTGGCCGTTGCGAATGTTCACTTTGATGTTCGGCACCGCTGCGCTTCCAATCAAGACGTTCCCATACTCTGGTAGGTATACATCAACATCTGAAGGGCCGGTTTCGACCTCCCTTGCAATCCAAGTCATAAACCGGCCGAAGTTGCGGACCGTTTTGCTCTTCACACGGCTCGCGTCCATGACGAAGTCGCCCTGGATTCTGGCCCGCACCCCATCTGGAGTTGTCGATTCGATCGAGAGAGTACTAGGTTTAAACACAGCAGCTTCCTGGGAATAGTCCTTGACCACGGCTGGTGCCGCAAAGGCAAATACCAGAATAGTCAGGATCCCAGTAGTCAACAGTGAGAGGGATATAATTGTTGGCCATCGTACTCGACTCTTCTTGGTGGATTCATCATCCGGGGATCCATCTCCATGGGATGCAAAGGAAGATGAGCTAGAATGTCTGTGCTCTGTTCCATAGGTAGTAATAATATCATCACGGCGATGCAAAAGAGGCGTTGACTCGGATGACAATTCAAACGATCGATGTTGCTGATCTGGATGAGCGGGCCTGTTTGCGACCAGGTTGGATGAAGAGGACCTGGCCTGCCCGTCCAACAGATGCTGACTCGCCTCTTCAGACATAGCGGCTCGGTGAGATGAAGATATAGTAGTGGTGTTGGACGAGTATTCAGACGATCGATGTTGCTGATCCAGACGAGCGGACCTGTCCGTGACCAGGTCGGAAGAGGACCTGGTCTGCCCGTCCAACAAAGGCTGACTTGCCTGGTCAGCCATAGCGGCCGGGTAAAGTAAATATATAGTTTGGAACTTAATAAGCAATACCGTCTCCTTGCTTAGTTGGAGAGATATAGCAAGTTGAGAAGAGGGACGATGGGATGGGGAGATGACGAGATGACGATAAGCTAGTAAGATAACGGGATGTGGAGTTAGACACTAGACTATATTAGGAAATAATTAATACCCTTAAATTAAGGCACCAAGGCATGATTTAACGTAATCGGTAAGCGAGTGGCCATTGTAAGCGAGCGGCCACCTATACCCCATCAACTAATATTAAATATAGAATTATCACCCCAAACGCCATTTTATTAATAAAATAACCTATCTAGCTCTATCTGGACATGCTGTTCTTTTATGGCCCTGTATTCCACATAACCCACACTTTGGTAACGCTCTTGTACGCTGTTGTATAGGCGGTTCAATATCATTCTGCTGAGGTAGTGGAGGCCCTTGATTTGCATGCTCAATTTGCTCCAGCTTCAGCTTCTGGAGCTGTAAGACCACCTTCGTGAGATATCCGCCTTCTTGATATAGTCTGCTTTCGCTTTTGCTTTTGATTAGCAGCGCGTAAATCGTTAACTTCTTTCTCGAGAAGAGCAGCTGATTGCATAGTGATTTGGCAAGCTTTCAGGACCTGGTTTATCGCAGTATTTAACGGGCTTGGTGGGCTTTTTGAGCGTTGCTTTAATAAAGCTTTGATTGATGATGCTTGCTTTTGTAATTGGATATAATTCAAAGGTGTTTTTGGCTCCCATTCACTACCCCGGCTCGAAGGGGGTGTCGGTGTATTAAGCTTTGAAATCACTCGATTTGGGTCGTACGGGACTAGACCGGTTGCTGTGAAGCTATTCTTGATAGTTATATCTTTAAATGCTTCGATTCGTGCGAGAGGATACGCATCGAGGAAATCAAATTTGTCAATATGATTAACCCCAGCCCGCATTTTTGTTTCAACAAGTCGACCATACCCACGCTTTAAAACCGCAAAACAACCAACATCAAGAGGCTGTAAAAGGTGTGATGAGTGCGCAGGCATACAGATTGGAATCACATTATTTTGACTGCAAATTTCGTCGAATTTTGGAGTTAAATGGCTTCCATGACCATCAAGAACCAAAAGTCGATATTTTCCCTTCGTACGAGAAGAAGTCGAAGGAATAAAGACTTTTTGAAGCCAGTCGAGTCCAATTTCATGAGAAGTCCATCCATTATCGCTTTTTTGAAAGAGCCAATCTTTTGGGGAGCTATCAAACCAGCCCTTGATGAAGCTTTTAGCTTTGAAAATAATGCATGGAGGAAGAGCCCATCCAGACGCACTTATACACTCAATTGCGGTAACCCACTCGCGATTTCCAGGCTGTAGAAGTGATCCTCGACCATAATATTCTGCTCTTGTAATAACTCTTGCGGTCGCAATCAGACCCATCGCGAAACCAGTCTCATCAAAGTTATAAATATCGTCTGGATCGATGCCGTTTTCGAGGATTGTTTTTTGGACAAGATTAAACCATTCTTGAATGATTTTTAGGTCTTCGCACTTCGCACGTTCATAATTATAGCGTCTTGAAAAGCGAATTGATAGTCCTGGGTGTCGTTTAACAAAGTTATAAACCCATTTTTCGCCGACTGTTTGAACCTGGGTTGACCCACGCGCTGCGAGAAGAATATCTGCCATTTCTCGTACGGTAGTAGGCCGAGGAGGTGCACCAAGTATATCCATAGAGATAATCCATTTCTGAAGGGATTCCTCTTCAATCTGGGTCAGTTTATGACTATTAGCGCGGGTTTCGCTTCGATTGGTAGTCCCGTGGAGACGGCGGCGGAGGGTTGTACGCGGTATATTGAAATGGGTCGCTGCTTGCGAAATTGTCGAGATTTGTTGCTTTTTAATAGCCTGGATAGCTAATAAGGTCCTACCCCCCTGCTCTGAAGAATTTTGAGAGGATTGGGAGCGAATTGGTGGCATGGTGGGTGGTTGAAGAAAGAAGGTCTAATTAATTAACGCGTTTTCGCGTTCCGTGGCCGCTCGCTTACACTGGCCACTCGCTTACCGATTACGTTAACTAACTAGCTTTGGTGACCGCAATTCTATCTCTGGGTTCTGGTTGTTGAGTCATTGGCCATTCCCTCCACAGTCCCTGGTTCCGTCTCCCGCTTCCCTCTCCCCAATTGCACCTGCACATATACCCCAAACACCCATCTCCCTAACATTACCCTCAGCCCGTCATGGCTAGCGGTCTCAAAGCTGCCACCCGTTATGGCGCCCAAAGTGTAACTCAATTGGCCGGCTCCACCTCTTCCCTGCGTTCAACAGTCCAGGCTAATGGTCTCCGACGATTTGCCCACCAGACACAAACCTCTACTACCTCCCTCGGACCCCGTCACCTTCTGTCCATTGCAGACCTGACTCCGGCCGAGTTCGCGACCCTAGTGCGCAATGCCAAATCGCACAAGCAGGCCATCAAGTCCGGGGCCATCCCGCAGAGCCTCCTCGGCTCTCTGTCCGGCAAGACCGTCGCCATGATGTTCAACAAGCGGAGTACCCGCACCCGTGTCTCAACAGAGGCCGCCGCCGTCCAAATGGGCGGCCACCCCATGTTCCTGGGCAAGGATGATATTCAGCTTGGTGTGAATGAGTCACTATATGATACCTCTGTCGTTATCTCCTCAATGGTTTCCTGTATTGTCGCGCGAGTCGCCAAGCACTCCGACGTCGCCGAGCTGGCCAAGCACTCCTCTGTTCCCGTGATTAATGCGCTCTGTGACTCGTACCACCCCCTCCAAATTATCGCCGACTTTATGACTATCTACGAGTCTTTCACCCCCAAGGCTCACGATGTTTTCAGCTTGGGCCTTGAGGGCCTTAAGATCGCCTGGGTTGGGGACGCCAACAACGTTCTCTTCGATCTGGCTATCGGTGCTACTAAGATGGGTGTCGATGTCTCTGTCGCTACACCCAAGGGCTACGAAATCCCCGCGGATATGCTCAAGGTCATTCAGAGTGCCGGCGAAGGTGTGCCCACCCCCGGCAAGCTCACTCAGACCAATGTCCCGGAGGAAGCCGTTAAGGATGCCGACATTCTGGTGACTGATACCTGGGTCTCCATGGGCCAAGAGGAGGAGGCCAAGAAGCGCATGAAGGCGTTCGAGGGATTCCAGATCACCGCTGATCTGGCTAAGCGTGGAGGTGCCAAGGAGAACTGGAAGTTCATGCACTGCCTGCCCCGCCACCCCGAGGAAGTTGATGATGAGGTCTTCTACAGCTCGCGCTCTCTGGTGTTCCCCGAGGCAGAGAACCGTTTGTGGGCGGCCATCTCGGCTCTTGAGGGCTTCGTGGTCAACAAGGGCAAGATTGTGGAGTAAACTGTGCGCGGAAGGAGCATGACGTTTTCGGAATATACTCTGTCTTTGGATTGTAATTATTTCATACATAGCAAAAGTTAGAAAAACCGTGACCCGATGACCTCACCAACTTAAACCGTTTCATCCGGTATGTGGGATTGAGTGTATACTGGGTAAGCCAATAGGAAGCAAGATGATTGGTTTAAAGTTCGGGAGACTCGGCAATCCAATGTCTTGGGTGTTGGTTTCCGGTCCTATGCTGATAAGATTGTGCCCATCCGAAACATGGTGGGGCTTTCGGATGCTGCACATAATAGTGCAGCGCGGGGCTTCCGATCACAATAAAGCCCAATATGTATAATACACATTGTGACTGCACGTAGAGGTCATATGCATAGTGTCCGAGGGCGATAAATTTTTACAATTGAATATTCTAAAATAAAATAAAACATATCTTTAATGTAGGATTGTAGTATAATTTCCGTGTGATTGATTGGATAGGCTCATAGGGTAGAAATTCTCCGACACTCGGGCCTTTTGGCTTGCATTGATCGATGTATGTTAAATGTGGTTTCGCAAAGAATGCAAGAGCATATTCTATATTTAATCAAAGTAAGTCCTCTTAAGATCTACTGATAAATCCACAGACCCAAAATATCAACTCGGAAGAGCCAGCCAAGGCCCACCCCCACAGTCTCTCCACGCTCCGAAATGGTACGTTTGGCTTAATGTTTAATCGGATCCGCAACCCTGCTAGCGGGGAGAAGCCGACATCCCACCACATACATATAACCCAAGGGCGCTATCGTGTCTCTTCACTCTCGCTATTGCATTTAAGAGATTCTCTAGATATTTCTCATATTTCCATTCGTTTTTGAAAAACATTAACTAGCCCATATCAACACCCCCGCATTAGCATGGGCTTCGAAAACAAGCGCGTCGTCATTGTCGGCGGCGGCCTCGGTGGCATGTCGTTCCTGAACGCTGCCCTGTACGCTGGATTGAAAAACGTGCAACTTTATGAGCAAGCACCACAATTCGCCGAGGTCGGTGCCGGCGTCAACATCACGTCTAATGCGAACCGTGTCCTCGATGCCTTTGGTTTGCAAGAGAGCATGACTCACAAGTCTTCGCGTCAGCTGCCTTGCTATATGGAGTACCACAGCTACAAGAGTGGTGATTACCTGGGTCATATCGAAGAGTTCTCCCATCCCCCTGCCCGTCTGTTGCACCGTGCCCACTTGCTCGAGTCTCTCAAAGAGCGCATTCCCCAGTCTTGTCTGAACCTGGGCAAGCACCTTGCCTCGATCGACCGAAACACCAGCGATGCTGCCGCACCTTACACTCTGCACTTTGAAGACGGAAGCACTGCCGAGGCCGATATCGTGATTGGATGTGACGGCATCAAGTCTAACGTGCGTCGGGATATGGGTCTGGCTGACTCGCCTAACTACTCCGGTCAGGTCGTTTACCGTGGCTTTGTCGACTACAAGGACTTGCCCGAAGAGACTGCGCAGCTGCTCCGCAAGACTGTTAACTTCCGTGGACCCAACCGCCACGTTCTGATCTTGCCTATTGGTAATAAGGAGACGGGGACTGATCGTGCTGCCGTTATTGGTTTCATGTCGGAGTCACTCGATTCCTGGGACTCAGAGAGCTGGATGTCCCGCTCTGATATTGATAGTCTGCAAGAGCATGTCCGTGACTGGTGCCCGCAGGTTCAGGATATCATTGCTGGACTTCGCAAGAGCTCGCCGGACCAGAAGATGCTGAAGCAGGCGCTTTATGTGCGCGAGCCACTTGACAAGTGGTTTGAAATGAAGGAGGACCAAAAGGATGCTGGCATTATTCTTCTTGGTGACTCGGCTCACTCGACCCTTCCCCACCAAGGTACGTTTCTCGTTATATGATGTTCGCTTTGACAGATCTCAACTAACAATTAACAATAGGCCAGGGAACCTGCATGGCCATCGAGTCTGGTATTGCACTTGCAACCATCCTGCGTCATTGGAAGAATGATGATCTGCAGGGAGCTTTCCAATTCTACCAGGATCTGCGCAAGCCTCGGACAGACCGGGTTACACAGACCAGCTACGAAGCTGGTAAGCTTGCCAGCTCGGAGTCACCGGACGAAATGACTGATAAATTCAACCCCACCGCTCTTGGGGAGCGCATGAAGTGGATTATGGAGTACAACGTGCTGGAGGACTTGAAGGCCAAGGGAGCCGAGCTTCTGGACTTCCACGACTCCCGACTGTAAATAGCCATATATTTGATTTGCGATATGTAGATACATTAGCCTTGTACAAATTGATTTCGTGCGATTCATACTAAACAACTATCCGATTGACATAAGTATTGCCGCATGGACCGGTTATAACTCTATGTAGTCTTCATGTGGTGCCATCTTCAGCCGAAAGTACGGCCATTTTCACATGTCAATCGCACGTGCAGCACCTCCGCATTTCAACGTCAACTTTGTTCGTTCCTTTCTCCAGATTCTTGTCAATTTCCCAGTTCCACCATGGAGGTAAAACTACCCCGGAAATTGACTATATTCAAATATCCATCTAACACGTATCCACCAGTTCCACAACTCGGGCGGCTTTCCAAAGAGGCGTTCTTACCCCAACCTCCACCACATCTCCCTAGCTCCACTTACTCCCCGATTCCCCATCGACGACGACATAGAACCAACAGATTATTTTCATCAAAATGGAGAAGATACACTATCCGAATCGGGAGCCAGAACCACAACAAGATCATCATCGTACTTATCCAGCATCTCAGTACCAAGCACACCACCAATCCTCTCCCATTCACGCAGTTCATCACGAACCCGCCACCACACCCGAAGCAAGAGCTCAACCCGGGCCACGCCATCAAGCGATCCAAACCTACACAGCAAAAGTATTTCTTTCCCACTACACCACAACCTAGGACCTCAAAAGAAACGTCTCAGCGCACTGGACCACAACAATAATCATACAACCACCAAATCCGACGCAGAATGGATGCTCCGCGCCGGTATAGCTATCGCCTCCACCACCCGCGAAGAGAAAGGCCAAAGCTGGCTCTCCAAGCGCGAAAGCTCTACAAGCCTAGTCTCCGAGACGCCATTCGATGATCCCGCCTTACCACCCCATCACCGACACCAAGACCGCACTAGATCCGGTCCCTCATCGCGGAAGGCGCGCTCTGGCGCTTCAACTCCGGCCGCGTACTCGCGTCGTAGCTCACGGTCGCGTGGTACCAGTCGCCAGGGGAGTCGTGCCGGTCTTACTATGACCACCATCCCGCCATTATCATCGTCAGTTTCGGGGAAGATTCATAGCCCTAGTACGACGGGGGCTGTGACGCCTGAGACTCGGGGGCGGGGTGGTGAAGCGGGACTGGTTCCTGATTTTGTGGATGAGAGGATCAGGGCTGAGATGGAGTCTTTGCAGCAGGGGAATCAGGAACGGGATCATGACCATGATCAGGAACCCTTTAACGATGGCTTGGGGGAGCTTTGGGATGGGGAGGAGGACGATTTTGATTCGGAAGATGAGTTCTCTGATGAGATGCATGAGGAGTTTGACGAAGCGGACTTGCAGCGTCTTACGCGGGAGCGGGGGTTTGGGCTTGGAAGCTGGATTGATCGGTTGGTTGAGTGGACTTTGTTCGGCGTGGATGAGTTGCCTGTTGTACCTGTTACTTCTGCTGGTAGAATTGGCGGTGCTGCGACTGCCACTACTGTTACGTTTGAGGAACCGGCTCAGTATTCTCATGCAGACCCGCCTGAGAACCAAGATACCTCGTTATCATCTTCGGAGGGAGACCGCAATTCTTTATCTGACGATGCTGATGCTTTCTCGCATACGGATGGCGAGTCTATTGTTGATGTTGAGAAGCCGGGTGATCACGGTGGTTGGGAGGATGCAGGTTGGTTGTTCCGAGTCATGAAGCGAGCATTGGTATGATCTATTAAGAAAAGCGTTGTTTTGGTGGCATATAAGTTTGTCAATGTTTGAAGTTTGACCTGGATATGGAAAGAATTAATACGGTTTACATGAGATACATACTATATCTCCAGGAATTTGTTTCATGAATGTTTAAGATAGCGAATGCACCGAGATGTCTCTTATTTCAAATAAATTTCTTATTTCTGGTAAGCTAATGTAGGCAACCATTTCTTCCGACCCGTGGCAGTATACAAGACACTGCAAGCACTATATCTTTGGCAAGCGCAAAAGTCCACAGATGAACAAAATTGGCCGCATTGATAACAGAAAAAATATGGCCGCCGCGTATATCAGGCTATGCCTGTAACAGGAAACCATGCAATATTCATGCGAACTTCGAGAACAGAAAAGGCAACGCGGAAATGACATAAAGAGAAAAGAAATGGATGTACAGGACTCCGGTATCGCGGCAAAGAAGAAGGGAAGCGCGCCACCCGAGATTGCAATGGGATAAAGACAAGAGAAAAGGAAAGGGAACGACAGAGGTAAACATCAATCCATAGACGCACTTGATAGAACGATAAGACGATTGAAAAAAGAAAGAAAGAAACATGCATAAGGAAAGGGAATGATCGAAAAGAGGGCAGTACTGGGCTCGAGTGAGATCATTAAAGAGTTGAAAACAGCAGCTCAGGTTAAGAAACATTCATCTTCCAGAATACCAAGTCGAAAAAGGAAGATGAAATGAAGTAGGTTAATTGTCAGGTAATTCGCCTTTGCATAGTATAAACGCCAATCTGAGACCATGTGGGATTCTCTAAAGGTCATGCAGTAGGTATCGTGATCGTGGCATACGTTGAATTGTGCGGTTCGGAAGGTTATGGGACCGCCAGGAAGGCTCACGGGGGAGTCAATGCGAAGTTTTGGTTGTAGCGCGACGAGCGCAGTGGTATCGCTGTAAGGGGGAATTACCACCCAAATGTCGAGATGGGAAGGTATTCGTTATGAATCATCTGTTCACCAAGGTCCAACCTTGACAGGTGTACCCATGCCATAAGTGCCTGAAAGAAGCTGATCTCGTATAGAACCCATGTCATTGCCACCAGGGCCGTGGGACGGAGAGTCTGGTCCGTTCATCCATCCCAAGCTCGAGCCGAGCTCGTTAACCACGCCTTGCAGCTTGCCTCCCGAGGTTTGATTGTGCTTGGCCAGCTTCTGGTCCCAGCCTCCATACTGGAGTTGAATGCCTCCACCACGTTTGGCCGCCTCTCGGATCACCAGGACCCAGGCCTTACCAATCTCGTCATATGCCGAGTCCCGCTCTATGTTGTTCTGTGGCGTGCTCCAGCGAGGCAAAGCGTGAATAATGTCGGTTGCCCCGTCAAGGTAGGTGAGAGAGACTGACGGCTGAGTCTCATTTGGAGGAAGGAAGTTTGGTGTAAAGTCACTCAGGGCCTCGAGGAGGTTGGTGAGTGGCTGTCGAACTCGATTGTATGCGTAGTCGGACTCGGTGTTGCCACCCAGCGGGAACGAAGACTGCAGGGCAGCCTGGTAGTTTCGAAGCACCTGGAGGGTGGAGGAGACGCTGGGTCGAGGAGAGGTTTGGGCAACCTCATCAGCAAGCTGGGGGTGGCGCTCGCACATGGTACGCACGACCGTCCGTAAAGCATCGGTGTCGAGGGTCTCTAGCAAGCGAGGAAAGAGAGAGAGGTCTGCCAGAGATGTTCGGTCGGGTTCGCTTAAAGTTTCTGAAGGAAGGCAGCTGGCGAGGAGTAAAGGCTGGCGAGTTGGTGGGAGAGGCGGACATCCGTCCGTCATGGTCGTTGCCATCATCATCGGCTTTCCGCTTTCGGCTGGTGTAAGAAGAAGAGGGGGTGGACACTACAGATCGAAACCGGTCAGTTATTAAGTTTCCTAGAGGATTTCAAAAAGGAAAAGGAGAAGAGAAGATCAGGATGAGTCGTACTTATTAGGGAGGGAGAAAGCCGAGGGTTTTCGTAGAAATGAGGAGGAACGGGAGGCGTGGCCACCAGACTGTTCATGATGACAGCCGGATGGCAGCAGATGTATTCGAAACAGTTTCAAGGATAACGAGGAGCGAAAGAAAGAAGGAAAGGAGAGAAAAGTACGAGAAAGGGTGCCCAAGAGGATGAAGTGGGGAGGTAGAAGTGCAAAGAAGAGAGAAGCGGTGGAGAAAAAGACTCAAGGGTGTTGCGGGCGGCAACGCAGTCCCTCTGTGCAGCTTTCAACGTCACTTTACAACGTTGCAGATGAATAGTCCTTACGTCTAGAAAGAAAAACTGGGAAAAAATTGGATAATGTCTGAAATCATAGTTATTGATCAAGAAACTTATGTTTCAGCTCAGGTCAGCAAAACGAGCCTAGAAAATTATCTTTGGAAAAGATGACGAGTTCCATGCTATCGGGTGACCCAAAGTCAAAGCCACTTCGGGGATACTGATACTCTCCATACAGTTACATAGTTCTTTCTACGATGCAATGAAGTGCATAATTGTTGAAGTTTTGCTTTTTTCCCCATTGCATACACTAGGCTTCCATACACTTTCAGGGATATCATATCTACAGGTACAGGGACTGAGCAGCCACAATGTCACGACGCACTTTGCCGAGCGCAGTCTCAAACTTGCTCTCCAGGTCCTCACTACCCATGGCCTTGGCAGCCTGTGCCATTTGTCGTAAACACTCCTCCAAACGTCGGAAAACACGAATCAAGCTACCCTCATAGACATCGGTCATCGAGCTGTGGACGTTAGCCTATGTTCAAACAATCATATTACCAGACGTAGTACTTACCAGATTTCGCCAAAGGACTTGCCATGGGCCCATTCGTAAACCACTTCCATCAGCTCCCAGTGGAAGCTTGCGACGTATTCCTCCTCATTGACGGCCATTTTAGATTCCTGCGAAACCTTGGCGATGGTTCGAGCCATACTTTGGATTTCCTTGAGAGGCTTGGACAGCTCCTCCTTAGACAGAGCAGGGGCCTCTTTGACCTTCTCCTCGAATACAAAGACACTAATCATAGCCGCAATTTGCTCTGGGGTAAGATCGTTGAAGAAACCGTTGAACAGCAACTCGCTGAGCATCAGTTCGTCACCGGTGCTGATCTCACAAGCGACGCGAGCCTTCAACTGCACAACGCCAGCCTCGTTGATGAACCCCAGACGACGAAGCACTCGCTGACGATTCTTCAACTCATCAAGTTGGAGAATCGCCTGAGCATCCGAGATCTTCTTCTTAGCGGTCTTGATCTGTGTACCAATCTCCACCTTCGCAGCGTACTGGTCGTATAATTCTGCCAATCGCGGCGAGTTGTGTAACGGGTTACCCAAAAGTCGAGATTCCAGAACCTCAATTTTGCGGAGCAGCTTCTTGAAACTGTCATCTTTGATACCCATGTTCTCGATGGGATCGAGGACGGGAACCCCATCGGGGAACCGCCGCTGAATCTCATCCAATGTTTTCTTCACTCCGGAACGTGTTGAAGCTTGCGAAATATCCTTGGGTAACGGGAACCGGACGTGAGAGATTGAATTGACACAAGTGAGCATCATCGGTACAACCTCCATGCGGGACTTATCGCCTTCTTTCACGGGCTGCACACCAGTTGGAAGATCCTGGAAAGTCTTGGTACCAATAGCAGGTCCTTCGGCAATGTTGAGCAAGACGTCAATAACATAGGCTTGGTGGGGAGGAAACTCCTCGGAAGAATTCTTCATGGGTCTTCGTTGCTTCTGACTGACCACGGCACCCCAGCCAAAGTCCTGGTCCTTGAATTTGATGTGAACCAATCGACCAGCTTGGATGAAGGGAAGGATATAATTCGGATGAGTGATAACGGCGCGAACGTCCTCGGAGAATTGATCCAGCTGTTTGCGCAGTTCATAGTATTCACGGATGGTTCCTTCATCGTCAATGTTCATGTTGGCCTTCTTCTCCTCCAGTTCCTTCAACTCAAGCTCCAAGCCTGCAACGCTGCCTGTGCTTTGGAATTGCTTGAAACATTGCTGAAGCATAAACTCTGGAGAAATACCTTCCACGCGCATCAAATTGAGGACCATGTTGTAACCTAAGTGGAATGCTGAGTTGAGGCGGTCTTGCTCACCACGCACAATCTCCTTGGCAACCGCAGGGTCCATCTCCTCACCAACCATCATGATGACAATACCACGCTCGTCAAGACCTCTTCGTCCAGCACGACCTGACATCTGGATGAACTCTGAGGGAGTGAGCCAACGTTGACTTGTGCCATCAAACTTTCGAACGTTGGTGAATACCACAGTCTTGGCAGGCATGTTGAGACCAATGGAGAATGTTTCAGTAGCAAAGAGGACCTTAATCAGACCCTCCTGGAAAAGAATCTCAATAGTTTCCTTGAGGATAGGCAGCAAACCGGAGTGGTGAACACCAACACCCCTCCGGAGAAGAGGCAGAATGTTGGAAATCTGTGGCAGCTTCCGATCTTCCGGAGACAGCATCTCCATGGCACTATCAAAGACCTTGGAAACCATTTCCTTCTCAGAATCATCGTTGAAAGAAAGTTGCTTCAACTGAAGGGCACCACTTTCACATTCGCGCTTACTGAAGCTGAAGACAATGACTGGATGCATGTTCTTCATCATAACCATTCGCACGATCTTGAAGAGATCGGATGGTCCCTTCTCGCCTCCCTTGTTGATTTTCTTATCCTTGCCCTTTCCTTTAAGGCTTGCATTGGGGTTGGCGGGATCATCTCCCTTCTTGTCGGCAATTGCACTCATTGCCTTCTGGAAATTCTCTTCCCTGAAATCGCCATTCTCACCCACGACAAGATGCATACCTTCGGCTCCAGCAGGGAAGAAATAGTGTTGGAGAGGAGTTGGGCGGTAGTTAGTGTATACAACGTGGCAGGGTTGGTTGTGCATCTTCACGATCCACTCGGCGAATTGCATGGCGTTGGGAATAGTGGCAGACAAGAAGACATATCGCACCTTATCAGGCAACAAAATAATGGTCTCCTCCCATACCACACCACGGTTCTGGTCGCGCATGTAATGGATTTCATCGAAGATGACCCACTGGACTTCACGCATGATCTCCGAACCGCGATATAGCATAGAACGAAGAATCTCGGTGGTCATAACGAGACAGGTTGCGGTGGGGTTTATGGTCACGTCACCGGTCATCAATCCAACATCACCAAACTCCGCCGCAAACTCACGGTATTTCTGGTTGGATAGGGCTTTAATTGGACTTGTGTAGATGACTCTCTGGTTACGCTTGAGACTTTGCGCAATGGCGTATTCTGCAACCACCGTCTTTCCGGCACTAGTGTGCGCTGACACCAACACACTCTCCTCTCTTTGAATCGAATTGACGGCGAGCTGTTGGAAAGGATCGAGGGTGAAGGAATAGATCTTTGCTGGGTCTTCTGGTTGCTTGTGTTGCGAGATGGGCACGTAGGGATAGTCTGGGGGAATCGAAACTTGGTGGCGCACTTGGTGTGACACAATAAGTGATGAGGCATCTTGGTTTGGAAGGCCAGCGGCACCAGCAATCTCGACCTCTTGATCGGCTTCGAAGGTATCGGCAACAACGGGTGTGGGTGCTTCTTCGATGCGGGGTCGTTTCGTAGCTGGCTGTGCTTTTTCGGAGGCGGCGAGTTCGTCTGACTCTGCAGCTTTCGAATCCTCCATTATTTGGTTCTCCGGGCTATCCTCCCTTCTCACTGTTGCCGTGTCTCCATTTCCCTTGACATCGCCGTTTGCTTGACGCTTCTTGAACTTGTCTTTCTTTTCCTTCTTGGGCCGCTTGGGGGCACCAGCGAGAGGTGCTGGCGCCTGAGGCGGAGCCTCAAAGACGTCAAAAAGCTCATCCATCTCCAGTGGTCGAATGGAGGAAGGGACAAGCGCTGGGGAGAGCGTCTGGAACTTTTTTTTCTCGGAGAAAATTGAGGGCGGTGAGGCGCAATCAAGAATCATTATCTGACGCTAATCCACCCAAGGAGGTCACGTGATACACGGTAACCCCGGCTCGAATGAAGCCGTTATCCTGCATGTTCATTGAATCAAGCGAGGTCATATGTTCTTTTATAACCGAGAAATCAGATAGCATTTATCTGAGTTACAATTCCTGTATGACAGAAAATGTGTTTCGAGGGAAGTTCTACTAAATTTTGTGGTGTTCAATTAAAGACGCCCCAAGAATCAGTTCCATAACTTGCACTGAGGGCTGCATAGTAGTACATAGCCTCAGTTCATTCCAGTACAGTTTTTCCATTCAGTGGTTGAATGGCGCCTGAATAATGAGGAGTCTCATTCGAAAACAGCTGATCTGTAGTCTAAAGCCTGTGTTGAAATAAGATATCTTGACATTGCCCTCGAAAGTTAACCCGTGGACTCGGATATTGGATCCTAAGAATAGAGACAGGGCTTGTTGAATCTCAAACGTTTCATATTTGATGGCTTCCGAGGTCCTCGTTATGATGCGAATGTGTCTTGGGTACTCGAGTACCTAGTCCATTTATGCATTACTGTTGTCTTCCTTACCTGAGTTCGATCCGCAACTAATTAGCCGTATTAAAACAGAGAGTCTGAAAAGCGAGGAACAACGAAATAGATTTGAAACAACTTTGGAAGTAATTAACACCATCATGGCATATTATTGACATTAGAATGAATGATAATAAGGACAATAGGCAGGATAAGGTTTGTAGGGCCACAAGCTATTATGGGGAAAGGAAATAGGGAACGATAAAATGCAGCCAGATACATAAGACCAATAGATGTAGAACAAAGACATACATCAATAGTCGAGTAAAGTACCATCAATCGATATAACTTGAATCCCTGGCCTCTGATTGGCTTATCTTTTTAAGGCTCGGATGTGCACGTGATCAATATCATGTGACCATGATCGTCCCATTCCGCAACCTTGCGATGTCCATCCTGGCTTCGTCCGTCCAATTCCGATCGTTCATTCCCTCCCCTTTGTACCACAAGGTGGGTGATACTAAATCCTACAGTTTTGTCTGTCACAGCAGCAAGCTCACACCGTCCCAGATGTACGCCTCCTCCGCCATCATCCGTGCCCGTCTGGCCACCGCCGCTGCCCGTCGTGGCTTCTCTACCACCCGCACTCAGTTCGGCAGCCCCTACCACTACGCTGAGGGACCTCGCACCAACATCCCCTTCAACCCCCTGACCAAGCACTTCTTCTGGCGCTACTGGGCCTTCATGAGTTTGTGACCCACAAAAACCCGACCGCAGACCGCAGAACTAACGCAGATTCTCCTTAGCTGTTGGTTTCGGCTCCCCCTTCGCCATTGCCGGTAAGCTTCCAATGGCTCTGAAGATGTGTCTTGTGGTACTAACGAACCGTCTCTTCTAGTCTGGCAAACCTACAAGACCAAATAAGCTCGCATTCGTCTTTCTTGCACGGCAGTTCGGACAGCTTGATGGTGCAAAACTTGAAATTGGTTCTCGAAGAAGATGGATATCATGTACAAAGTTAGAGAATAAGTTGGAATTTTGATTACACGCCAGATCTCCTCAATTGTAGTTGTGTAGAAGCTGTAAGGTGTAGCTGGGGCGACGTTGAAATATAAATGAAGTCATTGGCTGAGCGGATGTGGAAAATCAAAAATCTTTGGTTCGGCGGTTGACTTTGTATCAGTCTCGGAGCCACATCCTTGTCACAAATACCACCACCCCAGGAAATTTTAGTCTTTGAGACTGATCCGTAATAAGAACAGTCTTGGGGTCTTTTTGATCGCGCCTTCATATACTTAAGATCTCACCGTCCCATGGCGGGGTAGAGATTCGGGACCCGATACAAAAAAAAGTTGAGACCCACCATCGAAGATGCGCAACCTCAAAAACGTGCGTCTTCAGGAGACGCGAGTCGAGGGTGATCTCCCCTTGACTGCTACTGCCTGGGACACTTCTTCGGATTCCATCGTGTGTACCTTTGGTCCCTCCCAGTACAGCCCAGTCATCGAGCTCAGACGGAAGCGCTCTGAGGTCGTTTCCGCGGAGCCACTGAGCCCCAATGATTTTGAGTGTATTGCATCCTGGGATGCACCATGCCCATTGCCGGATCTGCCATGTGACAGAGTCCTCTCCCTGCATTACTTTGCGGATAACTTGACCGCTTGTTTGGTGTTGGAGGGCGGTGATATTATCATGGTGCGCGAGGAGCCCCTCGAAGGAGAGGACAAGATCGAAATCCTAGGTTCAGTCGACGTGGGAATCTCAGCTGCGGCATGGTCCCCAGATGAGGAGCTGCTGGCTATCACGACCCGAGCAAACACTTTCCTGTACATGACCAGGGAGTTCGAAAATGTGGCTGAAATCACCTTCTCCCAGGCTGATATGCAGGCATCGCAGCATGTGTCTGTTGGATGGGGTAAAAGGGAGACACAGTTCCAAGGTAAAAGGGCCAAGGCCATGCGGGACCCTACTGTGCCAGAGAAGGTGGACGAAGGCATTCTAAGCGCCTGCGATGATGCCAGCACGACAATTAGCTGGCGCGGTGATGGGGCTTATGTCGCTGTGAATACTGTCGAAGAGGGTGCCCGCCGCGTTATCAGAGTGTACTCCAGAGAAGGCACTTTGGATAGCGTTAGCGAACCGGTCGACGGTCTCGAGGGGGCTCTCAGCTGGCGTCCGTCAGGAAACCTCATTGCAGGAATCCAAAGATTAGAGGACAGAATCGATGTTGTATTCTTTGAAAGAAACGGTCTTCGCCATGGTCAGTTTACCCTTCGCTTGACCGAGGAGGAACGCCAAACCTGGGCTTCGCGCATTCTTTTGTCATGGAATATCGACTCCACAGTGCTTGCAGTCCGGTTCACAGACCGAGTTCAGCTCTGGACAACGGGAAATTACCACTACTATCTTAAGCAGGAGATCCCTCTCGTGGTTGATCCCGTGTCAATGACCCAATACTCCTTTGACTGGCACCAAGAAAAGGCTCTGCGGGTAGTTGCTGGGTCATCTGGTATGACTTTTCCAAAGACTGTTAACCAAGAACTGGAGCTAACAATAACTAGGTTCTATCTTGGACATGGATTATGTGTTTGATATCCACCATGGCTCTACTGTGATTCCAGATGACGTTGGTGCCGTGGCTGTGATTGATGGGAGTGAGTCTTACATATCAAAAATTAGCACATAACTTTCAGAATAAAGTCTAACTGGATGTTCACAGAAAACTTGAAACTTACTCCTCTGAGACTGGCTGGTGTGCCACCTCCCATGGCCCACAATGAATTGAAACTAGACTCCAACGTTATTGACGTGGCATTCAGCAAGTCGGGTAACCGAATTGCGGTGCTAATGCAATCGAGCTTCTCGATTTTCCTCTGGTCTCTCAAGAGTCGCCCAGTCCCTCTGCCGATTCTTGAATCTAGCTATCCCTTATCCTACGCTGCTGATAGCAGACCTCGACAAATCGCCTTCGTGGAAGACAACGAGGTGTATGTGCTGAAGGACAGTGCGCCAAACACGACTCATATTGAGCAGACCAGCTTGGAAACCCGGGAAACTCGTGTTGTCTACCAGGCATCCGACTCCGAGCAGCTATCATCCATGTTTGCTGGAATTGGACACCGGGCTTTGTGGTTTTCACATGCCCGTCAGCCCAATCATCCTGTTACCTACTCAAGTATCGAGCTGATTGAGGGTGGTGAGATCACTACTCCTTGGGCCGAGGGCCCTAACGTTGATACCCACTGGGCCAAAGCTGTCTCAATTTCAGCTACCGAGGTAATGCTGCCCATGACTTGGGATCGTAACAACTTGCTGACAATATTAGCGAATCTTGATAACGATGACACGGACCGGTGGTCTATACGCCAATAAGCGAATTCTTGCGAAGAACTGCACCTCCTTCTTGGTGACCCCATCGCATCTCTTGTTCACCACATCTCAACATCTACTGAAGTTTGTTCATCTGAACCATGTGGACGGTATGTCGAATCTATTATCGCGATAACCTGGGTATTTCAGCTACTGATGGAATGGCCATAGATATGGAAGTGCCCGAAGATACCCCGGAAACGGATGAGAGATGCCGAAGCCTTGAGCGTGGATCAAAACTCGTGTCTGCGATGCCGTCGGTGTTCGGTGTCGTCCTTCAGGCGCCCCGAGGCAACATCGAGACTATATACCCCCGTGCTCTAGTCTTGGCCGGTATCCGTACCTTCATCGACCAGAAGAAATACCGCTCTGCATTCTTGGCTTGTCGTAGCCAGATGGTGGACATGAACATCCTCCACGACTACGCCCCCCAGCAATTCCTGGAAAACATTCAGCTTTTTGTCGAGCAGGTCAAAAAGGTTGAATTTATCGATGACTTCCTCTCTCGTCTCAGGTAAGAAAAATATTAAAAGACAAGGAATATAAGCTAACTTTTTCTAGTGAGGAGGATGTCTCACAGACATTGTACAAAGATACACTCAAGATCTCCACAAATGAGTCCGCAGTAGTGGCTCAGCCAAATGCTCCTGCTGTGCCTGCTGCTCTCAAACCCACCAGCAAAGAAGGCAAGATCAACACAATCTGCAATGCTTTCCTGGAGGTTCTGAAAAATCGCCTGGACACAAATCTGCAAAATGTGATCACTGCCCACGTGTGCAAGTCACCACCTGATTTGGAAGCCAGCTTGGGGCTTGTCGCACGTCTTCGGACCGAAAATCCAGAGCAGGCCGATGGTGCCATTGAGCATATGTGTTTCTTGACGGATGCGAACCGTCTCTACTCTCATGCCCTTGGAATTTACGACCTCGAGCTCACTCTTCTGGTTGCCCAACAGGCCCAGATGGACCCCAGAGAATATCTTCCTTTCCTACGAAAGCTGCAGCAATTGCCCGAGACTCGCCGTCAATTCGAGATCGACAACCACCTCTCCCGCTTCACCAAGGCCCTGAAGCACCTATTCACTCTGGGAGCGCACGAAGAGATTCTCGGATATGTTACCAAGCACGTCTTGTATAAAGAGGCTCTTGAGATCTACAGATACCATCCAGAGCAGCAGAAAGAGATCACGCATCTTTATGCCGACTACCTCTCGGGTGAATCTAAACACAAGGATGCCGCAATTGCCTACGAATCACTCGAGGTGTACGATGAGGCCTACAAATCTTACCACCTGGCTCATATGTGGCGAGAGTCTCTGTACTGTGCCATGAGGGCCTCACTGTCCGAGCAGGAGTTGGCTTCGCATATCAACGACCTCATTCTGACCCTTGAAGAGGCTCGCGATTTTGTGTCCGCAGCAACAGTCCATGCCGATCACCTGCATGACATTGAAACAGCTGCTCAGCTTCTGTGCCGGGGCTCGAAGTTTGCCGATGCCGCCCGTCTGCTTACGCTGCACGGCAAAAAGAACCTGGTCGCAGGGATCGTCGACACTGGACTAGCAGAGGCAATGGGCTCAATGACTGATCTGCTTGCTGACTGCAAATCTCAGCTCAATGCCCAGGTGCCTCGTGTCCGCGAATTGCGTCTGCTCCGCGCCGCAGATCCTCTGGCCTTCTACGGCGGTGATCCTACAGGTGGCGAAGGCGGCGTCGATATCCCCGATAATGTTTCTCTGGCCCCCACGGAAGCGACCACATTGGCTGGGCGCACCATGTTTACTCGCTACACCGGGAAAACTTCATCGTCCCGTCACACGTCCAAGACTCGTCGCCGCGAGGAGCGCAAGCGGGCCAAGGGTAAGAAGGGTACGGTGTACGAAGAGGAATACCTGGTCAACAGTATCCGACGACTCATGGAACGAGTCAACTCCGCTGTCAACGAGGCAGAGGCACTTGTAGATGCCCTCCTGCGTCGCGGCATGCGCGAACGCGCAGCCGCCGTTGAGAAAGCACTGGAAGATGTATTGAAGATGTGCGCAGACTGCCGCGAGGACGTCTTTGAAATCGCGGCTGCGCCACCGAAGAAGGATGAGGATGAGGATGAGGAGGGACCGGAAATACAGATTACTTCCGGGTCTCGCGTACTTGAGGAGAGTATGGCAGCGATTGCCACAGGTGGGGTTGCCCGGAAAGAGGCGCCTGTTGTGAAGGAGATTAAAAAGTCTTCCCTGCTTGTTTAGCGCGTGGGATTGCTATCTGCATGGATTTATGTCGTACATGGTATATATGTTTTTCTTCAATTGTCAGGGCCATCGAATCTAGATACAAACCACGCGTAGTGTACTTCACCCTGGTCAGAACCGACTCGGAAAGCACGGGGAGTGTGATAATTGTCAGTTGAACACCTCACTAACCACATCTAGCGTAGCGCGGTAATTATAATCCAGACAAAATGCTACTGTCCCTATTTCCAGGTATTAAACAGCATTTGACCTCGCTTGATTCAAGCCAACATGCAAGATAAGGCTTCACTCGAGCCGAAATATACACTAGAATTTCAATTCTAGGTAAGAAAGAAAAAGCACCAGCCCGGTGGGTATCACTTCTTACTCGCTATCACATTCCATGGTAGCCTATTGTGAATAACCAGGTACCTGGATATGTATGTAATCGTTTAGGCCTAAACTTCGAATACTGCACCTTGCCCTGCACCTTGCCTAATACCGTTAATGTGGTGTTCTATAAACAGCCCCCAACCATGCGGGAATTAAGTGAATCCCAACCCAATCAGGTATACTTGTACATCGCTATCGTGGTTTATCGCCACGAATTGCCTCTGCAAGGGGCAACGAACAAATCCCGCTGGTACCCCGGGTATCCGAACTTCTTACCCGTCGGAACTCCGCCCTTGCAGAACTTAGATTACACTAAGCAATTAGCGTCAATTAGCGTCGTTTCCCCTGTGATAACGATGGAGAACCAGCCAACACTGCGAAGAAATCCTGGTCCTGCCAGAGCGGGGTTGATAAGACCATACCTATCTTGGTAATTTCACCTCTGCAGCTGCTAACAAAGCGGATCTAACTACAATAGTCGGCCAATTACGGAAGGCTTTATCGCGCCCCATGCATAGGAGGCTTATACTAGCTCGGAGCTACGCGTGGGCATGTCGGCATGTTGATATGTGTCATACCCCATGTAGAGACCGTGCCACTAGAGATCCAATCGGGCCACGAGGATGCCATGATACCTTGGAATTGGCTTATCCCGCCTTTTGGGGAGTGGGGACGCTTGTTTTTCGCTAGCTATGCCGTGGTGATATGGCGGGACTGTTGCATTGGTGTATTTGAAGGGCCCTGTTTCCCCTCTTGGTTGTGATTCCAGTGTGGGCATTTTGGATTTATCATTATGCTGGTGCGTCAGGTTTGTGTCGCTTTGGCCATTGCGGCTTTGACTGGGGCTGCGCCCGCTACCGTTAAACATGTTTTGCATGAGAAGCGAGACCGACAGTCTTATGACTGGGTGAAGGGTGGTCGGGTTGACAGTGATGCGGTCTTGCCTGTCCGTATTGGTTTGAGCCAAAATAACCTGGAAAAGGGTTACGATCATCTTATGGAAGTGTGAGTGACTGCTATAGTTCATGTCTTTGTTTTCTTTCATACTAATGTTCACAAAGCTCCCACCCCGACTCGCCCCGTTATGGAAAGTTTTGGTCCGCAGAAGAGGTGCATGATATGTTCGCTCCCTCCGAGGAAGCCGTGGAAGCCGTTCGGCAGTGGCTGGAAGCTAGCGGCATTCACCCGTCTCGAGTTGTTCATTCCGATAACAAGGGTTGGATTGCATTTGATGCATACGCACATGAAGCGGAACGGTTGTTCAAGACCGAATTTTATGAGCATGAGCACGTGGCTACATCGAGCGTGAAAGTTGGATGCGACGAGTAAGACACACCTTTTTCATCATGAATGAATGATCAAGTTGCTAACTTGATAAACCACAGGTACCATGTTCCGCAGCATGTTCAGAATCACATTGACTACATCACACCAGGAGTCAAGCTGACCCCGGTGCTTAAGAAGCTTACCAAGGCCAAAAGGGCTTCCCAATTAATTGGTGTCAAGCCCAGTATCAAGGCCGTGTCCTCTGCTGAAGAAAAATACTCGATCCCTGCCAAGGCTAAGTCCCTTTCGGAAGATCTTCGGGGCTGTGGGTACAATATGACCCCGACCTGCATTAAGGCCATGTATGACATCCCGAGTGCCAAGACGGCAGTCAAGGGAAACTCTCTTGGCCTTTATGAGCAGGGTGATTACTTTGCCAAGTCAGATATCGACCTCTTCTTCAAGGAGTATGCCCCGTGGGTGCCGCAGGGTACTTACCCCATTCCAGCTATGATTGATGGAGCCAATTACTCTGTGCCCGCCTACAGCCCGTGGAACACCGGCGAATCCGACATTGACATTGACATGGCGTGAGTGACAAACTTTTGGCATTATCAATACGTACTAATTCAATTTAAAGGACCTCACTGATTCACCCTCAGACGGTGACTCTGTACCAGGTCGATGACCAGATTTACGAGCCAGAGGAGGTTGCGACGACGAACCTGTTCAACACTTTCCTTGATGCTCTCGATGGTGTATGTAAATCTTCTGCATTTTGCAATTGCCATCGCTTATTATTTTAGTCTTACTGCACATACACTGCCTACGGAGAGACAGGCGATGACCCATCTATTGACCCTGTCTATCCCGACCCAGCAGCCGGAGGTTACAAAGGCCAGCTCCAGTGCGGTGTCTACAAGCCTACCAACGTCATCAGTGCTTCCTACGGTCAGGCTGAAGCTGACCTCCCCGTCAACTACACCAAGCGTCAGTGCAACGAGTTCATGAAGCTAGGACTCCAAGGCCACTCTATCCTTTTCGCATCCGGTGACTACGGCGTGGCCTCATTCGCAGGTGACGGCGATGCAAACGGCTGCCTGGGCCCAGACAGCAAGATCTTTAACCCGCAGTACCCCTCTAACTGTCCATACGTCACATCCGTTGGAGGCACCATGCTGTACACGGATCAAACCGTTGAAGACGGCGAGAGTGTTATGCACGTCAACCTCGGTGGCACAGCTGCTAACTTCAGTTCTTCAGGTGGTTTCTCTAACTACTTCCCTCAGCCTGATTACCAGAAAGCCACTGTGGAGAAGTACTTCAAGAAGGCACATCTGACCTATCCCTATTACTCGGAGTTTGAAGTCGATCTCAACACCACAGAGGGACTTTACAACCGGATCGGACGTGCTTATCCTGACGTCTCGGCCAACGGTGCCAGATTCCGTGCCTACACTGACGGTAACGACTACTTCTACTACGGGACCAGTCTGGCGTCGCCACTTTTCGCCTCGGTCCTGACTCTGGTAAGTTGGCTCTGCGAAAATATTCCTTGACATGACTGACAGTCTCGGTAGATCAACGAGGAGCGTATCGCCATGGGTAAGGGACCCGTTGGTTTCGTTAACCCGGTCCTATATGCACACCCCGAGGTTCTCAATGATATCACCAACGGTACCAGTGCTGGATGTGATACCGATGGTTTCGCTGCTATTGAAGGGTGAGTCCAACACAGGTCGTTTTCAAGCTGCCAGTTTCTAACTGCTTTTAGATGGGATCCTGCGACTGGTCTGGGAACTCCCAACTACCCCAAGATGTTGAAATTGTTCCTCTCACTTCCGTAGAGGACGACTGCAATATGGTGGATGGTTCTGTAGAGATTATTGAAAGTCTCGATGAGAACTGAGCTTATTAGCTCCATCAATTGTTATATATAGAGGCTCTAAGTAAATAGCTGTTTCTCTCAATACATGTCTCGAGTGATTGACCAATTCTGACATGACATTCTTGTTAAAAACTGCTATACACGTAAATTGCTAAGCGCATTATGGTCGTAATATCATCGAGTACATACTCAGGTATCTACTTGCTGGCCACCTCGGGGCCTGAATCACACTTGACCAAATCAGTGTTCGCGGAACATGGTCACAATAAAGATAACACAAAACAATTTCATAATATTCCCGAAGTCACATACATACCTATCAGACAACTGAACATTAACCCATAAGAACTGATAGTTCCTAGCCTTCAGGTTATTTTCTCAGAAAACCTTCAACCTCCGCATTCCATTCTACCCATACATACCAGATAACATTCCACCGAAAATCAAAACCACAATGCATACCGATACCTTTCACTTATACTCAACCTACTGCTCTTCATGCTGTCAACGGATCATCATCGCCACCCATCTAAAGGGTACCCCCCTCGAATTCATACGTCAACCTCGGCGCCAAAGAGCACACAAATTCGATTAGTAAACAAGAACACGTCATGGAATAGTTGAGTGTGTTCAGACTTTCGACCTCTGGTAGGTCGATATTGGGCTCGAAGTAGCCGATATCCTTTGGCCGTGCGATCGCACTTGGTAGTCATCGTATCTAGTATGTCGATCCTGATCGGAGGGATGGGCGACTTTCCTCAGTAGGGTATCGCTGGGTCTCGGACTGAGGCGTCGGTCGTTGCGTGTTCCTTAGGGCTTGCATCACCTCCCTAAGCATCCGCTGCATCTTCTGGTTCGGTCCCGCAAGTGCCTCCGACCCCATTATCTACAAGTGCGGCAGGAAAACAGGACAAGTCCTAGCCCCCTAAACTTACCAAGAAGATGCACAACAAGGAAGATGAAGAACGACGCGCCCTGGAATCTGAACAAGAGGAGCTGGATTCTGACACATTGCAGCCGATCAATCCAGACCCTGCGCCTTCGCCTAGTGTGACATCGTCAACTGTCCGCAATAGCGTGCTACGTGAAGAATTGAAAGTGCGTTCTTAGGAGCCTCCGACCTTTTTAGAATATGAAGATTTACATAATACATACAGGAAGGTTGAGACTACGCTAAAGAAAAATATCGATACGGAAGAGCAGGAGATTAAGGAAGAAGCTCAGTCAAACAACGTGCCGTTCCTACTTGCCCGGATCAAAACCTTACGACGCGACAGCAATTTCCATCTGTTCCAGAGGATGCGTGAGATGGATCGCAATATCAAACTCAATGCACAACTCCATGACTTTGAAGATGCAAAGCAACAGCTCGCGGCAAGCAAAGACCGGGAGGCAAAGGTGGTTCAGGAATTGGATGCAGCACGTGTTTCTCTGGCGGTCGCGCAACACATGAGAGACTGGGAAAGAAGCAAAATGATTTTATGCGCCACGAGAACTACGAGGAGAGAATCAAGAGTTGTGAGTTGAAGATGAAGATCGAGTCGCTGGAAAAGGACGTCGAGGATTTGATGCGCGCTGAGTGAAGGGGGGGTTGTCGTGATGGGCTTGCTTCGCGTGATGGGCTTGCGAAGAATACAGACAATATAACCCGAGCAGCGTATCGTGCCTAATGCCAAGCGGATGGGCGTCGGCAAAAGGACCCCAAAATTGATAGTTGGCCCCGTGCTCTACTGCATCTGGTGTCATGCAGTAATTGTAATTCAGAATAATTCTGCCTGGTTTCTTCGGCATTAAAGAACAAGTACCTAGCTATATAGGAGGTGACATATATTAAGAGATGTACGTCAAGTTTTGAATTATTGAATAGACCGCCTTTTAATACCGCCCACCATATTTAGCTGACCGCTCTTAAACACGCTCATAAATCATACATACCTTAGCTAAAACATGCGAACTCTACTATTTTATAGAGTTGAAAGTCATTCAATATGTATTTAGTCTATGCCATAGGCTAGTGCTTTTCTACTAGCGATTAAAAGGCGATACGAGGTTTAAGGTGGCAGAAAGCTTTGGCAAAAAGTTATGTAATCGACTTAGTGGGTTTCAAACTCAACGTACACCACCTTCATTGTCTACAATGCCGAAGAAACCAGGCAGAATTATTCTGAATTACAATTACTGCATGACACCAGATGCAGTAGAGCACGGGGCCAACTATCAATTTTGGGGTCCTTTTGCCGACGTCCCGGTCCAAAAGCCGACAAAATCCGCCTAAAAGCGATCACTCTCCTTACAGGCTGATGATGCTGTCGATGATGCTGTCTCACTGCTTTCGGATTTTTATCCAGAGTTATTTCAGATTACTATAAGAGAGTCTCAATATCTTTCAAACCCAAACTTTTTTCTCTCTTTAATTCTTACCCCATAATAATTCAACTCCTTAACCCACTTAAATCGATTGCACCGAAACCATGACCTCTGAATTATTTGGTTTTCGCATGGCACAAGCCGTCGGTATACTTGGCGCAGCCTGGTTGTCTGGTATGTATAGCTTACGAACACAAAAGCTGATGACTATATCCAGATTCGATAACCCTCTCTGTCTTGAGTTGATTCTGACATTTTATAGGAAACATTGCTGGAATAAGCATAATTGCCATACCTGCATTTCTCCAATCCCAAAAAGAACACCACAAATCCCAGAGCCTCCTAGCGAAGCAATGGAATGCTCTTTATGGGATTGGGGGCCGGAGGAATCCTCCCATTGGAGTTGTAGTTGCCTCCATCTTGACCTACCTGGCCTGGTCTGTTCGCGAAGGCAGTCCTTTATACAAGGCGACGGTGTATAGTCGCAGTGGTCTCTATACCGCTGCTGCTGCCCTTACTGTTGGCATTGTCCCATACACAATTATCTGTATGTCTGGGACACTTAAAGCCCTCGTAAAGAAGGCAGAATCAACATCCGATGCCGACAAAGAGGTTACGGATTTGATTGAGCGGTGGAATTACTTGAATTTGGGCCGATCTATCTTTCCTTTAGCTGGGGCCATTTGTGCGGTTATTGCTACAATTCTATGATCTACGGCTTATGTGTGGGAAGAAAAGTGGAGTTTCTGTTCTGACTAGAGGGCCCGACTATATACTGTTAAAACACTGCCCTACTCTAGTAATAACCTTAAAAGGTGATGATGATGATGATAATGATGAATTCTATACCCTATTGCTACCTGTGCTTACATCGCGGATAGTAATAAAGGTCGGGCCCTGGTGGCACTAGAGAATTCCCTAACGCCTAGATAAATTCAGACCTAGAAAGGAATGGTAAGTGTAGCACTTAAAAGCGACTAACACCGGGGTATAAGCCTAGCGCTTAAGAGCGACTAGGGCCCACTATCGGTGCTGTGATATTCTTGTTGACTTGCGGGGGATCTCCGGCAAAGGGATTCGGGCCCATCGCCTATATATATATTCGAAAATAGGCCCCCGACCAACCTTGAAAGGTCAAATTGGTTTACACGCGATTCTCTCTCCAGAAATGTTATTCCAATGACTCCACCCTGCAAAACAGTCTCATGCTAACTCAGCGAGGTCAATCCAACAACGCTCCTCCCAACTCTTCAAGGCCATTTCTGCTAACTGAAGACCCTTAGCCCCCTCCAATAGATTACACTGCCATGGTTCATCCTTGACAACATGCCGAAGAAAGATCGTCCACTGAGCCTTAAAAGGCGTTTTCAAGCACCTCACGATCAGGAACCTTGCTCCAGCCATCCTTATAATCAACTGTACCAGCAACATCAGGGTTCCAAGTCGGCCGCGGCGTCACACTTTCATGCTGCACAACACAATCCCTCAGACCCGCCACTGCACTACCCTTCGTACCATCCACCGAAATAGTAAGAAGATCATCTCTCCGCACTCTAACAACCCATGAAGAGCTGAACTGCACAATGATGCCATTCTTCAACTCAAACATTGCATAAGCGCTGTCATCAGCGGTGCATTCATATGCCTCGCCTTGCTCATCACGTCGTTACTTGATATGAATCGTACTAAGACAAGAGACAGACTTGATCTCGCCAAACAGAGAGTTGATGACATAGTGCCAATGACAAAACATATCCGAGATTATTCCGCCACCCTCCTCCTTCCGGTAATTCCAACTAGGACCCACGACGCCCACGTTGGAAACTTCCATGTCCCCCTCTTCTTCGCCAACCCTAAGCTCCCTCAAATAGAGGTCAACAGTCACGTCGTTTCTACTCAAATCCTGCCCACCATCCTCGATTTCCTAATCGAATCATCCTCTATCACCGGCGAGTCTCTGCAGATCGTCAAAGACCTTCTTCCCTTGTACGAAGGCCAGACCATGCTCCGTCCACTTATTCCGGGGGATTTTCTCTTCAGGGCGAATCATCTCCACGACCTCCTTGTATGCTGCCCCCCAGTGACAAGGAAAGCCTTACAGCTCCCCCGGATCGATAGGCACAGGAAGTCCAGGCATTGTACCTCTGTGCGAAGGTATCTTTGTTGGGCGATCTATATAGCTTGGCTAAGAGTCTGTCTCTATCTCTAGGCATGATAGCATTACTTACGTTTATAAGCACTGCTTATAACCTAACCAGGACTACGCTGATTGGCTCTAGACCTATTAAATTCTGGCGAATCTTATCACTAATAGCATTATACCTTACATTCAGGCCCAAATCTCTAATATCCATCTTGGCCCAGAGATATAGAGCACCTTAGCTAAGCTCTATAGATCGCTTAATAAAGATACCTTCGCACAGAGGTACAATGCCTGGACTTCCTGTGCCTATCTATCCGAGGGGAGCTGTAAGGTTTTCCTTAGTCACTGGGGGGCAGCATACAAAGAGGTCGTGGAGATGCTTCGCCCTGACGAGAAAACCCCCGAGTCTATCATCTGGCAGACAACATTCTCTCCATCGAAGACCCAGTACCCGAATTCACCACGGACGGACAAAATCTCTCCAAAGAAGCCGCTGTCCACAGGGCCTTTCAGCTTTACAAGGCTAGGCAACCAAAGCTTATCCTGCACAACACCGTTCTTCACGCCCGCCTGCTCCGCAATCTGAGACAGCTCGAGCGCCTCGGCTGTCGTAACAGCAGTCGGCTTTTCACAGTAAATATGCTTGCCCGCTGCGACAGCCTTTTTGACTGCATTTTTGCCGCGAAGATGTGACCTGTGCATCGAAGTATACTGTGTTGTGCGGATCGGCCAACGCAGAGTCCAGATCGGTTGAGACTCTGACATTTATACTTTTAGGCTGGGTGTGGTGTGCAGGGATATGAGTATGCAATTGATCTTGTTATAAAGAAGTTTCCAGTGAAAGAATAAGAGATTGAGTGGTTTAATTCAAGTTTTGATATTACAAGGTTAAGTCATTTTCAAAATGATCTCCGTACCTAGTTGAAAAGGTGGGTGCATCCCAACAGCTATAAAGTCCCGGATTCTACCTACTACTCTTTCGAGGATCTTGGTACCAGGGGATTTTACAAAGCTAATTTGTGATTAAGGTCACATACATGACTCAATCTCATGAATAATGCTTTTTTCTCTCCTCCAGTAATGAATTTTTGTCAGGCTTATAATTCCCCGTGGTCTCAAACGCCAACATCTAATCCAGTCATTATCACACGCCACTTTTCTCCCATGTGCTTATCGACTAGATGTCCCGAAATACAACGCTGAGTATCTCAAAGCGATGCCCTGAATGTTCCACTACAGAAGTTGACATCCCCAAAACGCATGTCGAGTACGACGCCCCCAGTCACGAGTCTAATAGAATGCCTGTAACCTATGCAACTACCCAGAGCTGCCGATGACTAGTTACACGAAAGCCTCAAAACAATCCCATTGGCCAGGTTCTTCCTGTTATCAGCACTGTAATATCTCAAAATGTGGGCCAACCTCATCGGTTTTAAATACCTAGTCTACGTAGGTATACCGTATAACTGAGTTCTTCTAGAGTTAAGACAAGGTGACACTACGACTGAGAACTTGGGTCAGATGCTACCCGGCACATGCATTTCATGAATCGCGGGGAATAGAAGATCGGTAGGTTGTCTATAAAGCTTCTATACTCCTCTCAAATGACCAGAAAAGAACCGAGATCCAACAAGAGGAGTTCATTCAAGCCGAACTGGTCCCTGCTTTAAAATCTGTGGGTCCACACTTCATGTATAAGTTGTATTGGAACTAAATCTGCCTCTAGATTATGCATATACTGAGCTCTAGTGTCCTGGCACTTTTCTTACTGGGCAGTGCACTGTCCACCGAGGCCATCAAATGCAGCTGCAACGGAGGCTTCAGTACCTCTCAGCATGCATGTGAACGGATTGGGGCGGTCTTTGGGCCAACCGAATGTGGGTTCGACGGGTGCTGCGTTAAGGCCGGACAAGAGCAGAAGAAATTCATCAATACATGTCATTCATTGGGGTATGGGTTTAGGCGATGTGATGATTGTGCAAAGTGTTGAGGCTTTCCAATTGCTCATTGAAGGATTTCATCAATGATGAAAAAATAATAGGTCATTATAGCAAATAATTGATGGCTTCAATGTTAAGAATATACCAGGCTGGAATAATGTTTTATACAGGCCCGAAATAAAGAATAGATACAATGAAAGACATGTGCATCATCATTGCAACGACTGGAGTATTGATTCCTTCGCAGAAGGAAAAGGGGGTATTATCCAAGTCGCTTGTAGTAGGGTTATTGTATCGTAATCTGATCGCTGATTTCTGATTTTCTTACTGGTTGACCATCTCGCCGGTCTCGGTCACAAGGTGGTCCTCGACGGAGATAGGGCCCTCGCCGACACCGGTCAAGATGACGCGGCTGATACCGTTCTTCAGGACATCCAAGACACGGGGATCGGTCTTCTCCAGGGAAATACCAGAGGTGACATTGGCCAGGGGCTCGTGGAAAGGACCGTCCCAGCCGCCAGCGGTAGCGCCCAAGATGGACTTGATGGTACCGGCGACCAGCTCGGTGTCCTTCTCCTCGTAGTAGATCACAGAGTTAGGGCCAGCATCGTAGGTGTAGGCAGCGACAGTGCGGCCAACGGCGTTGTTGATGTCATGCACCAGGCGGACAGCAGCACGCGAAACGTCGTTCATGTAGAAGATTGGGGGCCATGAGTCCAGGCAAGTGGCGTGGAAGGTGTTGGAGTCACGCATGGTGATCTCTGCAAACTTGGGGAAGTCCTTGTCACGGATGGCCTCCTCAATGGCGGTCATGCGCTCAGGGACAACGGACGACACACGCTGAGCGAAAAGCTCGGAGGTAGCGACGGTGGTCTGCATACCCTCAGTGCTGGAAACATCCTTCTTCTCGGCGCTGACAACGAGAACAATGGCGCGCATCTCGGGCCAGTGGGATGCCGGGGCAACCTCCTCAGCCAGACTGTCACTTCCATCGGCCAGCTCTCCTGAGCGCCATGCGACATATCCGCCCATCAGAGAGCGACAGGCAGAGCCAGAGCCTTGGCGAGCAATACGGCTCAGCTCACGGGGAGACTGGGGCAGCTGGTACAGGTCGGCGACGGCGCGAACCAGAGCAGCAAAGCCAGCGGCGGAACTGGCCAGGCCAGCCGCAGTGGGGAAGTTGTTCTCAGAGACAATTCGGAGAGGGAAAGAGGAGAGCTTGGGCAGCGAAGCATCCGCATCCTCCAGGGATTTGCGGAGAGCACGGAGGCTGGAGATACAAGCAAGAGTGCGCTTGGAGGACTGGATCTCTTGTGGCTTGCCATTCAAGTTGAGAGTATCCTCGGTGGGGAAGGAGGGAGAGCACGAGGCGGTGGTCAGGGTGCGAAGGGACTTTTGTGAGAGAGTCACCGAGAGAGAAGAGTTGGTTGGAAGGTTGAGAGTGGTATCGCGCTTGCCCCAGTACCTAGAGTTTCGATTATTAGCATTGGCAATCTTATGTTTGGAAGTCAGCTGAGGGGCATGAGGGGCACTGTTTAACTAACTTGATCACAGCAATGTTGACAGGGGCAGTGGTAGTGGCCCGGAAAACGGGCTGGCTGGATGGAGCGGCCATTTTTAAAGTAGATTATTTCAGAGGAAACGAAATTGATCAATATTCCCCGAGGCAATGAAATCTAGAAAGTTAAAGGGGGTTTACTTGTTGGGGAGACTTAATACTAAATACTAGTGTCTGTTGGGCGGTGAGAACAAAATTATTGATCACTAGTTCCTACAGTGCCGATCATCAATCTGCATTTTCCAATCACCCCCGATTTCCAATAAACACCCAATCACCACCATGGGGGCTGGCGCAAGTACTCCATCTGCACCTGCAGAACCACAGGCAGCGACATGTCCCGTGGATCATAAGACTCGCGAGGTTTGGTTGCAACAACATGCCAATGCACCTCATCCTACCTCCCCCGGTTCTACTCCAGAAGCGGGTCAGACACCAGCTAGGTTGCAAAGACCGCTATCAACAGACCGAGAAGTCAGCGGTATACCACGCGCTGGTGAAGCTGCAGGAAAGGCTTGCCCCGAAGGCAATAAACAAGTTCCATCCGCATACGCCTCTTCCGCAAACGCCGCGTCGCATGGGTGCCCGTCCAATGCCGAGTCCGAAACTGGCCGCGATGAAGCAACAGGCAACTGGATCTATCCATCCGAAAAGCAATTCTTTGAAGCCTTGATGCGCAAAGGCAATACTCCCAATTCTACCGCCACGGCTTCCGAACTAGCAACCTCAGTCGCTTCGATTATCCCCATTCACAACGCGGTCAACGAGCGCGCGTGGAAACAGATTCAGGATTGGGAAAAGAAGGGCCCATCGTCCGATCCAGGAAGCACACAATGTGGCGGGCCTAAATTGTACTCATTCCGTGGACTTGGGGTTGATCCCGAGTTCCTAAGTCCTCGTGCGCGGATTAACGGATGGCTTGGCTACCAACGTCCGTTTGATCGACATGACTGGGTTGTCGAGCGTTGCAATGGAGAGCAGATTGAATATGTGATTGATTTCTACCAAGGGAAATCTGGCCAGGGCTTAACAGGAAACGCCGGACCAGAGAAGCTCAGCTTCTTTTTGGATGTACGGCCGAAATTGAACTCTTATGAAGGATGGAGGATGAGGTTCAATCGCTTCGTTGGTCTGTGATACCCGACCTCCCAGTTTTGATTATTCATGGCAGAGATGACGCCCTCAGTTATAGCCAGGCGAAAGCGGAGCATGGGCATGGATTGGGCCCCAAAGCATCAGATGTATAATTTATGTATAACCACACTATGTACGATACTGCATTAGAGGATTGAAGACCAAAGAATTGATGTTCTCCATTCATTCATGAACGCCATTGATGAGATAGACAAAAAAAAACAAGATTTGTATTCAACGGAGGCCCGCGGAAAGCCGGGGCTATATCATGCATAAGGGATATCGTGTGTAGCCATAACAGAGGGATAAAAGAGACCGCCAAAATCAAGTCAAGCCAGGAGTGTAGAGCAAAGTTATCTATGCAAGAACAATTGCAAGCACAATGATAAGCAAGATGACAGCGAGGATGACAAACAAGCAACAGGCTTTGTTGCGCGCATTCTTTTGGTATCGGCTGGCACCGCGCAGCTCAACATTTGCGCCTCGTGTGTCCTGAGTGACATTCTGGACGTTTTCGCTAATGATATCGAGCTGCCCGCCTTGCTCACCGACAATGTGGGCAACGTCTCGGAACAGTTCGTTCAATTCACCTACACTCTGTTCGATATTGCGGATCTCGGCCTCCCGCTCGATGATCAACGTCTCTTGGAAATCCACCTCACCCTGGTTGGCCAAACGTGGCTGTTCCAACAGTTGCTGTTCTTGAAGCTGAACATCGGCATCTCCGGATGGATGCTCGCCGTCATCGATAGCGGTACGGGCAGCTACGGCAGATGCGCGTTGCCTTTCTAATGCCCGACGCTGGACAGTCTGGAATTCATCCAGGTTGGCTTTGAATTCAGACGATAGTTTTTGCTGGGTCCATTTCTGAGAAGGCTGTAGTAAAATAGGTCAATAAATTGAATCAATAAGTTGTTCAGCCTAAGACATACATTGACATCCTCCCATGTTTGGATCTTCTTGAGACCTTCCCCTGCTTCCTTGAACCCCGCTCGAGTCTCTTCGAGGAGGTTATGGACCCGTTCGCGGACCCGCTCAGTATCTCGCTTTGTACCGAGAAGGGCGATCTGACTCGACAAGCGAGTGGTGTTCGAGGTTAATGAGAAAATCTGATCGGATAGCGACTCCGCCAGATGGTCGAAGCGAGGATCGTCGCGGTACTGCGGGTCATCATCCCGGCGCATGGTGGTGGGCTGGGCCTCCAGCGAGCTCAAGCGATCAAAAGACATGCTGGGCGATGTTAAAGAAGGAAAAAGAGTGACCAGCAACGAAACCGGGCAGCTCAAGTGAAGATGCCGCTGACTGTGCTGCCTGCTGCAACGGAAATGCAGGTCGCCCTCACATGACGTACCATTCATTATACGTTTGCCTGTATTTAGACTAGTGTACAATGTTACTGAGCCACATAATGATTACCTAATACAAGTCTCTCCAAATGTATTTGCGCCACCTGTCACCTGACCGTACTGTGGCTGGTGTGTTTTGATGCCTCAAAATATTCGAGACCCGGCTTTAGGTTCGATCCCATCGTCTCGGCGCACCTTCTATTCTGCCTCGACCCAGCTTCTTCGCAAGACTACCAGCCTCCTACTACAGCTCCTTCAGCTTCTGGGATGGTCGCCCGGACCATGCTCTAAGTGTTATCCCATTGTCTTTCCCGAGTAACATCCCACGCTAGCTTTCACATCATGGCCGCAACCCAACCTCGGCCATATAGGCGCATCCTAACCTCGTCACTGCATCGCCGATTCGTTCATGCCTCTGCGCTCGCCCTCTTGGTCTGCTATGGCATTGCAATTGCGATCGGGAACAAGGCATCGTGTCAGTCATGCGCTCGCTCCATCTCAAAACTTTCTCCTCAATTCCGTGGTCTTGTATCTGACGCTCGCATTTGACACAGTCTTTTGGTCATGGTTCCCCATCGGGTCTTGTGGAGTTCGCGCCGTCCTGCTGTTTATCTCCTCTCTCGTCATTTTCGTCCTCCGGGTAGGCCAAATGCACCTTGGGTCGAGGACGACATCATCTTCGCTCGCAACCCTGAAATATCTTTTCCCTCTACAAGTCGCGCAGACCTTCGCTTGGTATCTGTTCTCGGCTTGGTGGTTCACTGAGATCTACATTTGGTCTTCTTCGAATGGTGCGCACCTGGAGATGGTGAATCGCGGCAGGTATGTCACATGCCATGGGCATTCGCTGCATTGAGCAAACGCTGACCGCAATCAGGCCACATGAGCGCCCGCATCTGAATGAGAGACCAATTTACATTCACAGCTTCCACTTGATCCTGGCGTGTGTACAGGCAGTGTCCCATCTCTACTACGACTACGATAGCGTCCCAATCCCGGTTGTTAAGCGAGCGCCGAAATCCGACGATCAGCGGACACACCCCGTTCCCCCAACTTCCAAGCATATCCAGAATTTGTTGCCGCAGAGTGTTATCATTGGTCTTACAAGAACTGCCACTGTGGCCGCTGTCACTCCAGTGGTGTACCGACTGTTCCTTCGACGGAGCGCGTGGAGTTGGTGTTTATACTTTGCCAAGCTCTTTTGGAACTTCCCTCGGTCTGCCTCGGAGCCCGAATCATTCTTCCCCCCCGGCTTCCTGCTCTTGGTTCTCCGCACTTGGTTTTCGGGCTCTCTCCTGGTCTTGTGCTGGCAATGCACCAACCTCTTCTTTTCTGTGTTCATCGGAAAGGAGCCTCTGAAGCGTGGCCAGCCGCTTACAGGTGAAGCTAAAGATCCCAACGGTAGTCTGATTAATGGTTTGAAAGCGAAGAAGCCAGTCGTGAAAGCTTTCGCGCTTTGGGAGCTCGGCCTCATCAGTCAGCGACAACCTGAACGCCGTAAGACTATCTTCAACGAAATTGACCGTGACAACGGCACAACTTGGTCTCAAACTTTGGAATGCCTGATAGATGTCATCAAGGGCATTACTGCGCGGATCGATGCCAGCAAGGCCCCTACCCCTGGTGCCAAACCATCAGCACAAACAACAGCGTTTCAGCCTACTCTCCAGACGTTGCCTCGACTCACGGACGCCCCGAAGACTGAAAATGTTTTCGCAGCTTCACCAAAGGGTACTTCGCGCCAGGAGCAGTTTGGCGATGCCTTCTCCGCGGTCGCGAAATCGTACGGTCAGTCACCAGACTGGACACCCCAGGCGCGAGCCCGTGCTCGTCAGGTATTTGACCGGGCTTCATCAGCTGTCCTCAGCCCCGAACGCAAAAAGAGAATCATGGCGTCGTCCGAGGAGCTAAAGCTACTGACTGGGGGTCCCTCCGCCACATATAAACCTGAAAATGTTCATCCAGTGCTCGCACAGTTCCTCCGCTCCCCCATTGGTCAATTTTTCCGTCAGTCCTATGCACAGCGCGCATCTAACATCGTTCTTGGGGGCCCTGAGTCCTCTCTGAGCGCCATTGTCGATGCCGTTGATTGTTTGACTCGGCTTTTGATCGCTAGTTTGGCGGAAGACCAGTATGGTAAGGTCCAAGCTGATGTCCCATCTGTGGTTCGTCTTCTGACCACCACGATTATGTCTTTGGAGGCGTTTGTCTACCAGGGCGGTTTGGATGCTCACTGGACAGATGTCAACTTCCCTCCGTCAAGTCAGCCAGAGGCGCAAGCGGAAGCTCGACGGGTTCCTGATGTGGATCTTGTGCTGGACTCATTGAAGAGCGGTCTTGGGGACCTGCTGGTATCCTTCAATCCCTACCTGCGGGATATCGGGCTTGCAAGCAAGGACCTCAGGCTAGCGAAAGAGGCCGCTGGCATCGACACGGAGGAGTCATGATCTACGATGGTATTTATGGGAGCTCCGAAGCTTTCAATCAATCTTATGTGTATTAGTAGCGATTGTCGTCATAGACTGGTCGCTCAAGTTATGTTCTTCACTCCTTTTGGAGTTGGTTCCTAGTGAACAAATGCATGGTCGGGCGTTTTCTTATTATGTTTCAATGGACAATGTTACTTTAGCAGATTTCTAAAGCCCATCGCTGATCTCGAAGTAAAAATTTTAAACACCCTTGCAGAGGTCGAATCGATGTAGACCTGCCTGGCCTTGGAAGCTTTGTGTATATCCGCGACTTCATTTGGGTCACATGACTAACTCCACAACAACTTGCAACTTCATTTTAAGCCACGTACCTACTCACACTTATGCAGCCATAATTGATTAAAGACCGAAACAAGCTCTATCTCAGAGCGAATATCTTGTGACATTCAAACCATGTCCCTAACAAACGTGTACCACCTGCGGCGAGTCGCAGACACGTCCGCCAAATCATGCCTAATCTGCTACAAGCCATCAACGAGCGTGTTAATCACGCCGGATAATAAGGTAAATCTGACCCGACCTATACATTGTCTTAAAATCCTAAGGCATATATTCCTATCTGGGACCCGGCTCTCTCTGTTTACGAACATGGCCACTGACTGTCGCTCAGGATTTCTTCTACGTGTGCCCCGCACACTTGCAAGACCGCCACTTCTGCTCCCCTATTGTTGACGCAGAAAGTGACGCAAAGCGCCAAAAAGAAGAGGCGATGGCTAAAGAAATTGAAAAAGTCAAGCAAGAGTACGAAGAGAAACAAAAACGAAAGAAAGAGAAAGCCAAAGAGTCTAGCAAAGACGAGAAAGACAAGGAAAAGGACAACTCTAAAGATAAAGATAAAGTTGATTCGGAGTCAAAAGCCAATGATGAAAAAGAAAGAGATGAAAAGGTGCGTTGAGAATATAGTATATTCGATGAGATGCATTTGCTAATCATGTTTCTCGTCAGATTGAATCGATTAAGAATGGTGGCTCTGATACGAAGACGGACAATGGGCCTCGGGTTTTTGCGTTGCATAAGTATGTTTTTCTGGGAATTCTACTGAAGTTCAGTTGCTCATCAAGTATAGAAATTTTTATCAAATGCGCATCGACCGGCTGCGTGGCATCGAAAGGGCCAAAAGAAACCAGGAAAGGATGAAGAACCCATCTTTGTTCCCATCGGTTCCGACTCGTGAGCTCTAGTCCTCTATCGCAAATTCCAGACTATTATAAGCGCGATGCCTGTTATGATATTCCGAGGCACCAGTGAGAGGTAAAATGCATGTGTCCAGATTGATTGTTCCGAATACACATACGAACTTCATCCTTCGCATGCACCAAGCTCAACAAGGGAGTTTGGGTCCGAGATACTCATCCCACCAAATGGAGCAAATGAAAGCCCAAGAACTCCTCACTTCCCAAACAGATTCTGCCTTGATCACCAAGAAACTCGCACGAAGCTGTTTCCCCTTAATATACTTCAGCTTAGTGGGGAAAAGTAGCTAGTGAATATTGGGCCGATGCCTCGAAGCCAGGCCGCCCACAGAATCTCGCAGACCGAGCACGCGCCCTTCACAAACCTGCTGCGCATATTGAATGGCGCACAGTCCAGTTTGCAAGAAGTTACTGGGTTCTAAATCCTGCAGGATGAATCTCTTTAACCTTCGGCAACAACCGCGGGGATGCCAAATTACCCTTTTCAGTGTGCATATGCAGCAAAAATCTATTTAATGCAAGGCCTCCCACGTCAAGGCCGTTACCTATAACCTACGAGCGGCTCACCCCTGCTACCTTAGCTCAACTCAGAACATGCTTGTCCCGTTAAAAGGCAATGGGTCTAACGGCTAGTCTGGGCGGGGACAAGGCTCTGAACTCCGTCGATAAGAACTGCATGTGTGTATGTGCATGGTTGATGGGTGGAATAATGGAGGGAATAAGCACTAGAGTATTCCCGTTTAGGCGGAGCTCGTGAAACCCCTCTTCTAGAATCTGACACGCATCAGCCCTAGTGGGCTGTCGCATAATTTCCCTATTTTCGGTAGATCGAACGCCCGTTCCTTAGAGTTCTAGGATTATGAGAGATGCTTGCGCGGAGGGGTAGAAGCAGGACGCCTTGTCTGTCATGTCGGATCTTACCGTGGCTCGAGGCTAGCACAGCCTGATCTTGAAAGAAGCACGCTAGGCTAGGCTTCCGAGGGCAATGTCTTGAGCTTCTAGACTTTCTAACACGGGCCTCACATATTAACTACTGCCCCCCTATTATGTGATTGGTCTTTTCATGTGGCAGCCTTCCTATTGACGACAACGTATAGCGGGCATGATGCACCGGGTAAGACACCAACAGAGTCTGCCTAGAACTCCAAATATAGATTAAGTATGAACTGGAATCTTGGAATGACACTGACTCAACGTCGTGCACAACTATTCGTAGTCAAAGTACTCAGGTGCCTAGCAATGCCTCGTCGACCTCCTCACTAGCCCCACCATGTCGAACTATACAGATTTGGGGTCCAAGCCTCTCCAAACCGTCACAAAATCAACCCACTTCAATTGGTTAATGAACTCAATAGTACGAATAGTACGCATAGTAAATGCCGCAACAATCGCGAGAATTAATTCACATCGTCTTACAGAGTATCTCAAACCGAGTAGGACACGTAATGGCCTCACCTTGGCACGATATACTTCAACACCAAGTAAGTATCAAGCAAGCAATCAATCCAGACACGACCTACACACAACCCAAATCGACACAACCAAGTAAGCAGCCCAAAAGAATGACATGCATGATCCTATGATCCTCAAATCAAAAAAGAATTCGTGGCACAGACAATAAGCCCAATGCAAAATGGCGGTCGAGTGACGCAGCGCAGCCACTCCCAATTATCAGACGCAGCTTACCGCGAATCCCGACTCCGAATCCGAATCCACTCCTGCGGAACTATCAATCAACGATCCACCTAAACTTGAAACTGTCAAAGATACATGCAAGGCGATCACAAATACCCCTAGCGGCTAAAAGGGTCCATAGGGGCGGAAGTTTATTATAGCGTTGGCGCGAAAAAGGGGAACTATGATATCAGTGCAAGATCCTTTTGCCTTTCTTCCGCATCGATTCACTAGAATGTGACTCCACTGGTAGCTGGGAGCTTCCCCTGCAAGGCGAATGCACTGCCCCACCCCCACCAGGATACTGGGGCCGACCAATGAGAGGACTCGGTTGAGCGGTTATGTTGTAGCTTGTTGACATTCCATAGGTAATCGGGAGTTCGATGAGGTTTCAATTGAATTATTTGAAGAGAAACTACGTAAAAGTCATGCTGAGGAATCAAAGTATTATTTTACACTACTTCAAGTGCACCTTCTCTCTCAGATACGAACGAAACATGTCCAGAGCGCAGACTGTATGTAATGACGGTCTCAAACCGGTAATACACATACAGACGTCGCAGGAAGTGGGGCCAATCGGGAGACCCAGGAAGGTGACCCACTTTTGCACAGCCTCCCTCTGCTTCACCAACCTTGGAAAGTCCTCCACCCAGGAGAGGAAATTAATCACCGCACCGGTCAAGCCCAGCGTCATTGGCGTCTGGATGTTGCTGATCCCTATAAGGATGAAACATCGCATTGGGAGCGCAACCTTGACAGCGCGCGTCTCTACTGTGTGGTTGTGAAAGAACTTAACGAAAGCCCTCGTGGGGAGAACAAGGGCAAGGGGTACAATAGGTAGACCAGACGGTAAAGCGGAGCAGGACAAACCCGACGAACAGTGCTTGCTCCACTGCTGGTCAAGATTCGACCTGGCGAACCAGTTGTCGCGTCTAGATGCTCCAGCCGGTGGGTTTGCGTTGAGTCTTAGGGAGTCATCGTAAGAATGGGGAATGTGAACCCGTCAGCCACGGGCTTTTTTCGGAGTCTGCAGTATGCAGCCCTAAACTCGCCTTGTCAGATACTCAGTAAGTGTTTGGAATGCAGTGTTATTGGCTGTGACCAGGCTAGGCGGTCACACATCGCCGATTTTGTATCACTTTTATTTTGGCAAGCTTGTACGAGGCCCATGCCGTGTAGGTGATGGTACATTTCCATTGGAGTTGATCTACATCATGGCTGGCGCAACGAGGACCGGAGTGCAGCCAGCCTTGTTGAGATTAGGCTGACACCAGGAAAATCCTGTCAGCTGTGCTATTTTTCCTGAACGGGGATTTGGTTCGTTGAATTGTTGCAGTGTCAGCAAGAGCCGCTAGTGTTGCCTATTGTGTGTCGGCTACCTTCGTATCACCAATGAGACAGATCTCAGATAGGAGGCTCATCGGAGAATTAGGCCCTTGAGCCGCTAGGCAAGGCTGGAACAGGATCTGATGCTTACTCCTTGAATCATGGCGGAGCTGTGGCGGAGATAGAGCCTCACGGAGCTCCTTGCTCCTGATCAAACTGTATGGCTGGCTGAATGTGATGTGAATAATACAGAGTATAAGGATAATGACTTGTCGCCTCCACTGACGCAGGTGGCCGTCCAGATGGAGCAGAATCGATTGTGAAAGTCCTGTGCTGAAAGCATCAGTTTGAGTGGCTTGACACACGGATCAATATAAATTGGTGGCTGATCAGTGGGTCTGCTGATCGTTGCACTTACTCGGCCCTAGACATCTGTACAGATTACAAAGTATACTCCCAAGTCTGTGAGAAACCTGATCTATAGAAACATAAGGAAAGTTGAAGTACGAATTATTATTAAATCCACTTGAGGACTCGTCATTTCGATGTGTATGCGTGCTTATGTTCATAGGGCGTTGAAACGTCACCTCATAACTTCCTGAAAGGGATACGAACCGGCACCTACATTACAACACTTAATCTCCACTTTAGGGCGGCCATGGATCTGTATAGAGTCGGGGTACTGGTCTTCAAGCGCACTGGCCTCTTCTGGGGCACGGCCACACGCCAAACTTTCTTCACCTCCTGATGATCCATCTACATTTGATACACGAGCTTTCTGTGACATCGTATAGGTTCCATTCCGTGGTGACATCCTAACTATCACATGAACACTATTGGGAACAAAGCCTAAGGGTGCCTGATCTTCGGTGTTTCCTAAAAAATCTTGCGGTGTAAGTACATTGCCTTGCCGTGAAATAAAACAAATGAGCAATGTAGATAGCGCCAGATCAGAGCTTGCCCATTGCACGGAGTAGTTAAGTTAGTCCCCACATGTTCAACTATGGAAATACGACGACGCGAACCAAGCGCGGTAGGTTGTTCGCAAAAAAGAAACGGTAGAGCGAAAGTAAAAACGATAGGAGGTACCAATAAACAGTCGTTAGTAGCGAAAGTTCCCGGTACTAACTAACGCCATCGGCGTCTGGGGTGAATAAACTTTATCCGGGAAACTCTCCACTACATTTCACGTCAATAACAATAATATGGAATTTCTCATACTGGGGGATGGAGATGTCTATAAGGGAATGTTTAAACCTTGGCATACAGCGTTGGAAAAGGAGTGACATTATGTTCTTTTGGGAGCTGCTTTGTCCCCGAAATACGAGGCGAAAGAAGCTTAATTATTCATCAACCGGGGTCGTGAAACCCACGTGGTTCAAGCCATCAGGGCACCCGTTCTTCTCCTTTTCCCGTCTAGAATAACTTACTTTGTTAGAGAGACCTGCCTAGCCCCAAAGCCTATTTAGGGTAAGTGTAGACGGCACCAGGTGATGTTGGTGCCTCAGGCGACATTATTCACAGAGAGTCTCTGGAGTCTTCCTCACGCGCTCAGCTTCGAGCAATCAGGACACAACAACCACTCACTCGGTACCGGCAATCTCCCTAAAAATTAGCTGGGACCATACCAAGATGAGAAAGTTGTATCACGTATGAAGCAACCAATCCTAACGGGGCGATTATAATATCCCGACCCGAGCCATTCGAGAGAGTGGATTGACCCGTTGCACTGGATTTATCCACCCGCCATTCACTCCGCATTCCACGGGATTGGGTAAGACTTGCGGGACACAGTCAACGCCGTGAGGACAGGGGAGCCGAGGGTTCTCAGTTACGCGATACCATTGGCTCAGTCAGTGTCACCTAGCGCCGCAACAGGCGACCGCGCTCCATGGAAATGGAAACTGACCCCTAATTCCCAGCCTTGGACAGATCCGCCACTACCGGCATCCCCGTGTAATAAGCCGACGGAGGTTGAAGAAATCTCGGTGTGTGCTCTCATAGCAGACAAGGTCTAGCCGAGCGGTCCACGCCGTGTGAGTGGGGCACCCTTGACAAACCCCAAATTTGCACACTCATTCGCTCTGCAAGGGGTGGATTCTTGATTCAAAATGCGACTTGCTGCGAGTAAAACATGGGCGCAGGAACAAGTTACAATGTATAGAACCTGCAATACAACTATAGAGTGAGGCTGACGCGGGTGACGCATCTCGTTACCCCAAAAAGAAAAAGAGGCGCCCTGGCGCACACACGCGCCTTCGCCACTGAGCTGCAGCCTTCTAGGGCTTAGGCTGACGCCTTACCAGGACCAGCTGGAAACTCTTTTTCGCTGCGCATGGATGCTGTTCTAACGTTTCCTGCTGGATCCGACAATCACTGCCTAACTCGAAAGTGCAGAAACCACTCATGGCCTGGACCTTGGCTTTTCCCGGGTTGCCACAAAGTATACTGACTGCAGCGTCAGTTCGTACAGTACGTACGGAGGCGCCAAACCAGGACTTAAGTGCGACGATCGGGAATTAGTGTGGAAACTCCTGTATCTAAGTCAATGTCTTGAGGCTAGTACATCAGACGACCCAATATTCCAGTCCCATCTATTGCACTATTGATGTTTATGTCCTTGGTAGAGCTACCCCTCTCATCAGCCGAGGTAAATCGCCTTGAATTTGGTAGCTTCTCAGGGGTTAGTTGATCTGGAATTCTCGTCTCTTGACTAAACTAGGGAATTCACTCCAATCATGGTAGACTCGACCCGAATATCTGTTCAAGTGTTTCACTCCTGTATGCCCATACTTTCACGTGAGGTTTTTTCTTTACCAAATAGAGAACCTTGGAAACTAAGACCAATCCAGACCTTTGAAGCTGGTATGGAGAACCAGTGGATGACACAGCACCTGTCAACAAGTTCAACACCGTTCGCAATCTGATCTGATTTTTTAGTCTTTGGTCTTCTGATCGTCCAATCTGTCTTACTTTTACTTTCACTGTTAGCCAAAATTATCGCTCAAATTTAACTGGTGAAAAATCCCACCCTTGCGATCCCAAATGACAGCGGACCATCAGTGTGGCAGTGCATGCATGACTGGGCCCCAAGTGGGTCACGCTAGGAAATCAGTGGATCCACAACAACGACTCAGGATTGACCCCTCATGTGGAGGCAATGAAAAAGAATGTTCTGTCTGCTTTGAATGCTCCTTGTCCAGTCGTTGAACATTATTGGCGCTAAAATAAAGAATCTGAATCCTCTCCCCCCAAAAAAAGTGTCGCCGTTCCACCTCTAACCCTTTCTTTTCTTGTGTCTCCATCTTCGTACTCAAGTATGACCATGTCAACCGAGAATTCTTTTTCTAACGACCATCCCGGCAGATATAAGCCTCTTGCCAAGAATTTTCCAAGACTGTCCGGTGCATATTGTCACTGGCCCGTAAAAATATATTACCGTACTTAAATACTCTACCAATTATTGTTTTTTGCCCTAGTGGAGGTTCCCGTTATGCCCGCCGTTCTCCGGCCTTATGAATGTCAGCAACGTGGTCATCGCACTGACCACGGTTCCTTCAGCATGCAACTCCCTTCATTCTGGCTAGACCTGTCGTATTTGATACGTACCGTGAAGAGAGTGCGCGTTACATGCGATGACCCTTAGTGAGGAGTATAGTCGTGTGAAATATGCAAAATCGCCAGTGATTCTCAAGACAGCATCGGATCATCGTGAGGCGTCCAGTGCATACGAGAAAATCCAAGGCACACACTCCCCACTCTAGGAAGCTCACCGCATAGGGAGGTGCTTTTTATTTGAATTTCTTTTTCTTTTTCTATTCCTATTCCCAATGAATCCCGATGGTGCCACTGCCGTGCGGGATAGGATGCGGGATAGGAAAGTGTAAATGTGCAAGATGGATATCCTATTTGTCGAATGAACTGGGGCCACGCCTAGAACAAATCCCGGTCGTCATGACAGTTTCTGGAAGCCCTAGTCCCTAAGTTGCGGGAAAGCGAACCATGGACCAACGGATGATCTTAGGGCTGCAGAGAAGGTACCTTGATTAAATTACGGGAAGCCGGACAGTCCGCAGCGTAAGGCTGGAAGGGAATGTAAGATTCTCCAGAGTTGTTCCTTACATTTGATTCCAACGTGGTTCTCATTCCCACGTTTGTACTGTAAGCCAGATCTGACGATACATGTAATGCCAAATGCTCCCCTTTTCACTGGATGTGGCCATGTCGGTATTGGTATGTAAGGTGCTTACCATGTACATACATATACCCGTACCAGACCCCATTTTGCCTCTTTAAACACGTCAGACCCCGAACTGCAGGTTGAGTCCGGCCTAAAAGGCCCATTAATTCATGGTTCTATGTTTTTTTCGCTTTTTCGCCGGGTTTTTGTAGGTTCCAGAATCTCTCTCTCTCTAACCCCCCCTTGGCTCCAGGCTCAGCTTCGATGAGATCACCACAATTGCCTCTCATTCGATCTTAACCTCCCCCCCCCCTTCCATCCTTTGATCCAATCATCTATTCCCTGCACCGCCATCACCCCGACTTTCTGCTGCCCGATTTCCCGCAAATCTTTTAACATTACCCTTACTACACTTGTCTGGACTAGTGTGTCGTTGTTCTACGGGGGGATTTTCAGCCTTTCGTACCCATTCCTACGTTTGTGTGTTCAGCCGAATATTGTTCAGCTAGTGGCGGGGCCCCATTAGACTGCTTTATACTCGCGACTCGTTTACCTCTTTGCATCTAGTCGCAATACCTGTCTCGCTTTCACTTCCTGGTTTTACCACTTTTTTTTTTCTTATTTCGTGATTTACACTTTCCAAGGATCCAGAAAAGAGCATGTGTGGTACCAGTCCCGCAACTTGCCATTGATTGGTGTCTATGGGACGGCTTTTTCCACAGGGCTGTGCGTGTCACTACTGCAGCGGACGTTTCATATTATATAGGCGAATCGCCTTCTTGACGGTAAGGACATTCTCTCTTCAGCCCTACTGTTCCCTGCGCAATATCAGCTCACCCGCGATCGTCTGGTTCCACCAGTCTGACTTCCAACTAGTACAAGTCGCATGACATTCCGCGACTACTAGCCCCGTCGCCACCTGAAAATCATTCGCTTTCGCGCTTACTTTACAAGCTGGACCTTATTAACATCGGGGGGTGTGAGGCTGGTCAACGGTCCGCTTAGGAATCCGAGCTGGTTCCACGACCGACGTTTGCGCTCAACTGGATTGGGATATTGCTGCGACACCGGATCTTGATTCAATCCGCTTAACCTTCCGATAATATTGTGGAGCTTGTCCTTTTTTTTTGGTTCTCCTTAAAAATAAGGAAAGGGAGAGAGGATCTCTCTCCCGTTCGCGCGACGCCACCCTGCTCTTTTAGCTCGTTCATGTGAGATCGCGTCGGTTGCTATCACCTTAACATTCTAGTTCTAGAATGGACCCGAGACATACATCTGCGCCGAGCTTTTATGACTATAAGGAACACGGCTACCATCGTCCGCCCGAGATATCCCCATACGCAATGCCCGATTCGCGATTCTCATCACACGGCCCGCTACCTATACCTTCTCGACCTGTCATGGACACTGCGCCTCCTCCACTACCTCCACCACCGAGGATTCGGGATTTGGAAAATGGTTATGATGCTGGCTGGCTCCATGCGAATTGCGAGAGACCTTCCACTGCGCTTCCACCGATAAATCCTAATTCAAGCTTGTTTGGAGGACATCGACGAACTGATTCGACTCCACGAAGTGATCCTATGGCGGTGGATGAGCTAGAAGGAAGACAAAGCGGGTTCCCGTTGTCACGCAGTCCGGAAGCCCATATAAAGATAGAGCCGCCGCCTCCTACAGATGATGGATTTCCCAATTCCATGTCCGTCACTTCTCCTTCAGGTGCTATGTGAGTAAATTTGCGGGAAAATGCTGCAAGTTGATCGATTTGCGACTTGGTGCCCTTACACCATGGATATCTGAGCCCAGCGTTAACGGTCTAATAGATTAAAAGGAGAGCGTGACTTCTCGTTAAGAAGCGTCAAGAATTCATCCAATGCATATGATCAACATTTATTGTCGAAGATTGGAAATTCATTATCACCTCGAGGCTCAATCACTCATGGATCTGATCCCCGTGGTTCGATTTCATCACTTACCGTTCCGTCTCGGTCACCTAGCAACCTTCCCTCGCCAGGACCCTCAGAGGGTTCTACGCTCGATGTAAAATGGTCTTATAGTCCTACTTCCGGAGGGGTGTCCCCGAGATCTAGCATTGGCTGGAGAGACTATATCGACGGAGGCCGCAGTCCAAGCGTGGAAAGCACTGCACCTTCATCAGCATTAGAATACGACTACATGCGCGATGTGGGTCGAAGACGTCATCATAAAACCACTCCCTCGCGGGAAGATAGTATCAGTTTACCGAGTCGATCAAACCGCGGAAGCTACGACCAGGGTGTTTTCTCTGATATCGAAGGAGATTTTGGGTCGGATGATCCAGTACTTCCAAGGCCATACATGGACGAGCCCATGCCCCCAAGGCAATTTATTCTTCGAGAGCCCACTCCGCCATACCCCGATGGTTCAAGGCAGGGTATGAAGCGGAGAGCTTCTTCTCCTCCCCGTGAACCGCTTACTGATGATCGTCATACGTTACATATGGCTACCAGCAACGGAGATTTGTCGCAGCGGAGAACTTGTGGACAGCCGTTCACGAATAACACGAATAACTTGACGGTTAACAGCAGTTATGCCCCAAGTCAACGAACACTGTCCGCAGCTTCATCTTTGAGTACTAGAACATCTGGATCTTACTCCTCCACTCTCTCTATTGGAGGTAGTAGCATGACAAGCCTTTCGCCATATGACCGGCCATCTCCAGGAGGACTTTCGCCCAGCTCAGATCTCGACACATTCCACGAAAAATCAATTTTGAACCCCAGTTCCCCGGTTCAACTTGTTCAACCAATGCCGAGGGCCGTGATGGGCTCAAACACCCTCGAGCCACCCGCCACAGATTCCACAGGCAAAGTCCCAATGCCAATAGCCTTAAACACGCCAAAACCCACAAATTCAAAAATCAGTGGACTATTCATCTGCGATTGCTGTCCGAAGAAACCGAAGAAATTCGGCAATCCAGAAGATCTCCGGTAAGCGAAGCCCACCACTCACAGAACAGAAAGAAACACCAAAAAAACTAACCCCAAACAGAGCCCACGAAATGGAAAAACAGTACTCATGTCAATACTGCAACAACCGCTTCAAAAACAAAAACGAAGCAGAACGTCATCAAAACTCCCTCCATCTCCGCCGCCACTCCTGGTCCTGCGCCGCCCTCACAAGCTTCCAAGCCGCCTTCCACGGCTCAGCAGCACCATCCCACCAGACAAATGCCGGTCCATCACACGACACATGCGGCTACTGCGGCGAGGAATTCCCGAACTTCCCACGCCCAGACTGGGATGCTAGATTCGACCATTTGACCACCGTGCACAAATTCGGCGAGTGCAACAATGCGAAGAAATTCTTTCGTGCGGATCATTTCCGTCAGCACTTGAAGCATAGTCATGCTGGCACTAGTGGGAAGTGGACGAATATTTTGGAAAATGCTTGTATGAAGGATGAGATTCCGCCTGAGCCTAGGGATAAGAACCCGAACGGGTCTTTGGCGAATAACACTATTGATGAAGTTCTTACTGAGCAGTGACAGCCATGGGCTGCTAGTTCTTGCATTGGTCATCATGCGAGCAACACCTCTCTTCTCTTCTCTTTTTTTGCGCAATTGGTCTCCAATTGGAACGACCTCGACACCCTCGCATATCCCCTCGCATTGGATCTACGCTTTCAGCGCTATCCACATCAACGCATCTACATGAAAATACAAAAGTGCTCTTCAAAAGTTCATGAAGGCTGCATATTAACGTGACACGATCTCTTTCATCTCATTTTTGGCGATTGTTTCCTGGGGAAAGGAGACTTTGGTGGGAGTTTTCCTTGGGTTTGGACTTGGATTAGGTACAGCCATTATGTGTACACTGGTGCATTACCTGGGTGGAAATTTTTTCTCATTCACCATGAGTCGGAGTCAACCTTTATCTTTCATTGTGGAGTTTCTTTTTCTTTTGGGATCTTTGGATTCCTGTTTGACCTTCTTATACATATTTCGAAAGTATATACGTGTGAGGAATTAGACTAAAATGATCTTTCCGCTTTCATGGTTCTTCCAAGTTGTTGGCTAGATGTATAGAGTATTGCCCAGGTGGGTATTTAGGTATAGCTGGGTTAGCTTCGGTGTTAGTTTAATAAGTACGATCCGAATGCTGTTCCGCGATCTAGAGTTTGCGATTATCACGTCAGCGTTGGTCAAACCGATAAATCGATTGTTCGTGAGCGAGCGATAGCCCGGGTAAAGCCTGCATCCTAACCGTAATAGCAATATCTAAGGATGGTGTACTCTCGCAAACTCATCGCTTGTGTTCAAGACAATACTTATAAAATTCAGTCCAGGCTAATCCAGGTTGGACCACTACATCACGGAGAACGTATTTCCAGAGGTTCGAATAGCGACTAATAGATTCCTGGCACTTCAAGTGAGCAGCAAGTTTAATTGCATTTACGAAAAGAAGGTGTATATCGAATATTGCAGCTTTTGCTAAATGTACATAACAATGCCCAGACAAAGAAATCACAAGATTAAACAAGATTATCTACTCAGTAACACTATCCTTGATACTCCGCAAAGCACTAGTCTTATGCGCCGGATCAATAGCCGCAGCATTAAGCGCCCTCCTCCTGGCATCAGTCCAAATCATAAACTCTCCATAACTCTTCGGCATGACGTTGATATCCTTCTCGACCAAGAAGGTATAATTAAACATACCAGTCGACTTCTTGGTACCATGCTCCACATCCCGCACCTTAGTGTCAACACGCACCTGCACCTTCGTGTACTTACTGCTATCACCCTCACGCTCTTCAGGCTCAGTGTATGCGACTGTCGCACGGAGGTAAAGAACACTTCCAACTGGGACGGGGTTCTCGAAGGTACTAGGGTCCAGCGCTACGAAATTGGGTCTGGCGTGAGCGAATGAGGCGGCGCAGCAGAATGCTAGCTCAAAGGACTCTTTTAAGAGGAAACCACCGAAGATCATGAAGCTGTGTCTGTTTCTGTCTTGGGGTTGCATGATCATTGCTGATTTGAGGACGGTTTCGCTCATGTAGACTAAATTTTGGGGGCGAGTGATTGGGGTTTCGGGGTCTGATTTATTAGTCACTTTGCGTGAGGAATTTTGGATTGAGTACGCACTTAGGAAGGACATCTCCTTGGTCCACATGGAGTGGATGAGGTTACTCTCCTCGTCGTCGGGTGCTTTTTCGAGTAGACTGCGTGTTCGGAGAGCCTTCTTGGCTTTGGAGTTCTCTGCGCCCTTTTGGTAAAGACGCTTCTCTTCCTCAGTCTCAACCAGTAGAGGGGCAACATTAGCAGGCCTGTAGGTGTTTCTTAGTATTGGAATTGAACTTGCAGGAAAGAAGGGTAGGCATACTTTTTTGTTGCAGGGTCCAATGAGACCATGGTAAACGCACAGGTGATCAAGACATCCTCAGGCTTAGGGGTCTGTCCTTCCGGTAGAACCTTGACAACCTGACACGAGACCTCCATACTTGATCGGCCTGTGGCGTAGGTGACCTGGCCACTTAGCTCGAGATCACAGATCTCCATCAACGGGTTCTCAATGGTGATACGATCCACGGCAGCAGTGACAATGGTAACACCGTCTCCGGTGTGGCGGTTCGCAATAACTCCAGCCAACGCATCAAGGTCCATCAGAAGCGAACCAAGCCTAGTGAACAATGAGCTCGGTGATTCTTAAAATCCACAGGTGAACGCACCGAATATGCCCAGAGGCATTGAGATAAGTATCCAAAAGCCATTTATCCTGAGCCAAGGGCAGAACCTAATGGAAACCAGTTATTCTCAGAACTCCAAACATTAGGAATGAAAAATGCATACAGCACTATAGCGACCATACGACATCTTCTTTGGTGTCAAATCCGGCTTAACGATCGGCGGTGCCTCAACACCCGCCTTAGAATTACGCGCAGCTTCCCTACTCTGCGTCAACGCATCAATCCACGGAGTCTTAACACGCATAGGCATCCAGGTCGGCCGGGACGCGGCATTTGCCGGGGTTGAGTGGAAGTCTCGGTTTGTGTTAGACGGCTGTGCGACAGCCACAGCGTGTGCTGGAAGAGTGCGAGCTTTCAAGCATTTTGACTGCGCAATTGCGCTTCTTCTTGTGGTGAGACTGAACATTGTGCATAGGTTGTTCTGGGTATTCGTGAGATGAAAGAAGAGGGATTAGTATGCGCGATGAGGCTGTTGGTCCGAGGGAGCGGCCCGATTAGGTTTAGCGTTCGGCTAAGAAACCGGGCCGGGGAAGAATACGGGGAAACTCGGACTTATAAGTGCCGAGTCAGCGAAAGGCGCCGAGTTTGTGTTTGTAGATCGCTAGATCTGGGCTGCGGCTGGTGTGGGATTGCAGGGGTGTCTATTGGAAGGGATTGGAGTACACCTGAGGATCAAGGAGTCTAAATTCTGGCTTTGTGGTATCCACTAAGATCGGGTATGCCACGGCTGTTAGATTACGTTATTCTCGAGTTATCTTATTTATCCTGTGCATAAAGACGAGAAGCTCGCCTGTGGCGCATGGCTCTCCGCAGCATCATTTCTCTTCATTGAATAATTCTGGAGGCCTAAAGAAAGCTTGCATATGTCACTCATGCATCCAAGCCACGGATCTCCGCGTTTCTTCCAGCAATAACTGCCACATAATGATAAGCCCACGCTTTCACTGCTAAACCGGCCTGCAATTCAATATTCAATGCCCTGGCTCCAACGACGAATATGTGGTAGCTTAGGTGAAGAGATAATAGTGTCCTGACGTTGAATTATACATTTAATCGTGAATTTGGTGCTGATCTTGGACTATCGGATCCAGTTTTTCGGGAGCGCTATATTCATTTTGGTATGGATCGTGCTACGGCATCGCCTAAGTAGATTAGCTCATGTATAGTTCCTATTCGTGAGTCCATTATTCGCGAGTCCGTTATCCGCCAGTCCATAACTTATAAATTTTTTAAGTCCGTCGTTTATACGTCCATCGTTCGCAGGTCCGCCATTCGCAAGGCCGTTATCCGTAGATCCGTCGCGCGTAGGTCCAGGTTCGTCATTTTATCAGTTCGTCAGTCGTCAGTCGTAGTTCGTCAGTTTATCAGTTCGTCAGTCGCAGTTCGTCAGTTCGTCAGTCGCAGTTCGTCAGTTCGTCAGTTTGTCAGTTTATCAGTCGCAGTTCGTCGGTCACCGTTCATGGAGTCGGTGCGCGAGTCGTGGTTCGTGTGTCGATTTGTGCTTCCTAAACCTTTTGTGAAATCGTTTAGGAAGCACAAACAGCCTAAAATGAACAGCTCAAATGGGACAGTTTAAATAGAATGGGGTAGTTAGCCTTGAACGAAGCCCATTTAGCCAGCTCGGCCACAAATCGTTCGCAGTAACTATCTTTTCTTGTGTGGATAGCAGGAAGGTTCTGGAGGTGTCATTTTTTGTAAGACCATATCCTTTCTGTCAACATGATTGATCGGATATACATAACTGTCGCGATTGCCAGATGGAGTGAAGAATGCGGGAAGGTGTATTGGATGGGATTAAGAAGCTGAAAGGTTTTCCTATCACTGTTAAGGCATCCACTGGCGTTGAGATAACGTCAGACCCAACGTTGTGTACGTTGATCACGGAAAATACACTAACAAGAAAGAAACATAAATAATGGCAGGGACTCAGAGTGATGGAGTTTCCACCGTCAAATTGTGTTCTACTGTACATTGATGAGAAAGAGTGTTGAGACTGGGGAATATTCAATGTCCCAGGACACATGAAAGAGAAATGCAACTCTAGATGCAAAAGCGAAGGTAATTGCATCGCCCACATTAAGAACGAATAGTATGTGCGAAGGGGATATCAACGAGGTAAAAATAAGATCCGCGAATATGAGCAGATGGACCGGGAAAGGATTTGCGACCCTTGTATGAACAGAATGACGCCTTGTAAATGGGTGGGTAAATGCACGATGGGCCGGTGTAGATGAATGATACAAGCGTTGGGATTGTGATTGTTATAATCCTGAGATCAAGGATTGAAAAGGATGGGTTGCACTTTCAAAGAAGGATGGCGGCAATGATGACCAATAGCGAAGGCACAGCTGTGGACGAAAAGCGGGATCCGGAGTTGAGAGCTGCGGCAGACGTCGTTATCGATGCAGTAGCCGCGGTATTATTTGCGGTACTAGTTGCGGTGACGGCAGAGCCTGCAACTGTAGTGACGGTCGGGATCGTATAAGTTCCATTTCCAGAGACAGTTGAATTGTTCAGGGTTCCAAAGCCGATCTGACCGTTATCGAAGTCGAAGACCGAATAGACATTCTTCAAGAAGACATCGCCAACAAGCCACTGGTCAACTCCGGAGGACTGATAGCCCACAATAGTGGACACACAACCGTCTGTACTAGAAGCCCCAATATAATCCTCAGGCGAGATGGAGTATTTGATACCGGAAAATTCGAACTCGATGGTCGCAGTCGAGTCGCATGGAATGATGTAGTTGTCACCCGATTTCTTGGAGTTAGGGACCATAGCGAAGAGTGTCGCCGCATCATCTGGCGGGATCAAGATGTACGTGGTTCCAGTGTCGATGGTGGCGGACTTGCCCGAAAAGCCGCAAGCCGCACCGTTCACATAGGCATCACCCAGGGGAATGGACCAGATGTCCGAGTCAGTGGTAGTGTAGCTAATGTTGCCGTTGAATTTGGTAGTATCAATCTGGCCAAAGTTCACCTCACCGGTTTTCGCATCGTCTGCAGCACGCGAAAGGTGAAATCCAACAATATTGGACGCGAGATAACCATCCTGGGCGACAATATCCATGAAAGAGGGGATCGTCCATCCCGCAGTGCCTGATCGGCCTAAACCAAGAATTCCGTCTATAGGATAGCTTGCGAAAGCCGATGTCGCCGAAGTCGCTTGTCCAAATGTGAGGGTAACATCCATGTCCGCAATGGACAAGGTATCTTGGCCCAGGCTTCCCTCGATGGTACCACTTCCGTACCCGACTGTGATGGTCGAGCTGTTCGAGTAGTAGGTGGTTGAATTATCTGTATCGAAAACATTGTGCCGTGTACAGACGGAAGATGTGCAATCGGAACCAAACACCCAGGTGCTAGGGGATCCAGTGTCGAGGACCAACAACATTTGTTCCTTCTGCGACCCAACTTCCACCATTGAGAAATAGGAGTAATCATTACCATCCTGATCCAGTGGGGCACTGGTGGGTAGAGTCGGGGTGTTGGCTTCGACAATGGTATAGCTATCATCGCGGCGGACGGGAAACTTTTTGATGCCAAGGGTAAATGGCTTGGCGTTTGTGTTTTCTTCCTCGGAGTTGTCCGGCAGCAGGGTCCAGGGCATGAAACGACGTTGAACTTTTTCCAAAGTTGTGATACTTGGCGTCGAGTCAATCTTGATCTCGAATGGATAAAAGGCGTTCACGCCCATTGACAGGCCCCCAACGACGAGGCATGATGAGAGACGCATGATCCAACAAAGGGATCTAGTAATGAATGAAACGAGTCGTCATTTGTTGAAGTAGAAGAGTGAGAAGTCTTCAATCCGGAGCACTTTCGATTGGCAGTAATCTGGGTTCTCAGGGTTGTGGAGACGTAATCGGCAGGGTCCGTCAGGGTCAGGAGTCAAAAATAAAAAGCCGAGATGAAGCAATTATCAAGAGCGAGTGTATGTTCAAAAGAAGTCAATTGTAAAAGAAAAGCAAACAGCAGAACAGAAGCAATTAAAAAAGCATAAGGAATGACGATAAAACACAAGGAGCAAGAGGTTGGAGAAAAGAGCAGTGAGGGGGCAAAGAGAAGGTGGCGGGTCCACCAAGAACCACTGACCGAACCACTGATGAAACTCCTCCCCTGACAAGACTGGCTAAACCACGCTGGGAATTAAGGGTCCACCTTTATGCTGTTCCAGGTTGTGATCGACCTATCTCCAAGAAGCTAACCAAGTGCTAGTCCAAGTTTCCTGCGTTCAGTGGTCAATGGAAATTGGGTTTCCCAGTTTTGTGCGAGACTAGAAAACAAGGAATGAGGTTGAACGAAGACAATCAAATTTAAACTACGGGGGATAGTCGCTTTCAGTCAGTATGGATGGTATAAAACCTTTAGGATAGGGGTAATGAGAACGGGTGTTCTTGAGCGCACGGAGCGCTCATTGGCTTGGCGGATCGACCTGACTGGTCATTTCATGCATTTGACTCCGGTCTAGATCTGATGTCTACTTCTGCGCCAACGCCAAGTCCTTGCCTTCTCAATGCTACATAACGCGGTCCTCACCTGGTGCGGCCCTCCAGACGTGAATAAAACAGCAAGTAACTGTAGAACCTCTCAATTAATTATGCAGGCAAGTCTTCCCAGCAATTTTCTTGACAAAAGTCTCCTGGCATATTATATGACTTGAGGTATTTTCTTTTCATGTTATTTGAGCTCTCCATGATCAAGGCTTCAGAGTTCATCGTACCATCGGTCGAGAACTGGCGAAAGGCCGCGCTTCTTTGGTCGCCCATGACTAACGACCTGAAATCGAAGATCTTACGTCGAAGTCTTGGGCAATTGAAGTTTTTTTTTGAAAATGATCTTCGAGTATCCACCGCCCACTTCCCGGTGTATTTCTTACCAGTTCGGGGCGTAGTGTTAGAAAGGCCCGAATACTACATTGCGTCTAATTAGAATCTTGACTAGGTTGTACTAGGTATGCAGGGCCCACTAAGTAATAGCCTCATAGTCAAGAACTAGTCTTCAAATGGTTTAAGGTTGAAATACACTGAAGCCCTAACCCTCATAATCTTTCGGGGGAGACCGGGGGAACTACCCCGGAAAAACGAAAAGGCACATACTTTGTGATGATGAATTCATGCAGGCTATCACGATGATCAATGGCATAGCAAATAGTCTTTAGTCACAAGACTATCTTTTTTTTGTACACAACGACGCAATCGGAGTTCCGTTCATATTCATGTCCGGATCGTTGTATAGATAGTCAACCTGATAATTGCCAGTTCCAGTCCCATAAACCCGATGTTCAACACACAGTCTCACCTCATAAACTCCTACCTAGAAGCATTTCCCATAAATCTTATTCCATTCCAATCCCGAACGGTTGAACCTCCATAGCCGACATCCCGGGAAGACGGAGCGGAACAGCATACAGTAGACGAACAACACCGGAGCACAGTACTCCCCGTAAAATCCACACCTCGGTAACAGTGGATAAAAACAGCCCCGGATAAAGGCCAAGGGGAAGAAACGCAGAGATCTAATCTCGGAAATCTAAAAAAATAACCCGATACGTCATCCGTAGTAGAATAGTTCGGAAAAATAAATCGCTAGTGGATCCCGCGTCACGCCGTAGTCCGTTAACCGAGTTCCTCCGCGGTATGTGGTAAAGCTTAACAAAGTTGAACGAAAGACCCGACGGCATTGAAAATTCTACCCGGTCTCATGACCTCGAGTTTGTCGGGATTACAATCGAGTGACTTAATTGTTGGTTGTTGGATCGGAGCGAAGTGTTTAGTCCGGGTATGTGTAGATCCTCCATGGTCGATCAGGTGGGTAGGACCTCGGTAAAACGAAAATCAAATCGGACTAACAACAGTATAGGATCGGGGCTGTGTTGGGGTTGTTGACTACGTAGCTAAGATGAGTCATTTGTAAATCAATTGATTCAATTTAATTCAATTCAATTGATCTGTGTACGAAAAGATTCACAAAGGAAAAGATAAATAGGTTTTCAGAAACAGTCAAGGAGAGCACTTCCCCAAAGACAAATCAATATCAATATTACAATCGCAACGCTAGTTCTCAAACAATCCGGATATTCATCCCGGAATAAAAAAAGGAAAATAAGAATAAGAATAGAACAAACTTGAGTCGAGCACCAAGAAAATTCGTTTCATCAGGCATCAGACCTCAAGATGAGAAAGTTCAATGGGCAAAAAAGCAACCCAAAACTTAGTTTCTCGCAGAAGACTGTTTGGGACCAAGGACATCATCCAAGAATCCAGCCCATAATTCCTTAACAACACCGGGCTGACTAGCGCCAGAACCGTTCGCCTGACGCTGCATCATCTCGCCAGTCCTTGAGCGGCCGACAGCCTCGGTCAATGAGAACGGATCCAGGTCCACAGAGTGATTATCGACGACCTCGCTCATAGCGCTGGCCGAGACGTCAGCGCCGGCACCGGAGACCGTGTAGATCTGGGGCTTCATGGGTGGGGCGGATGGGGACTGAGATGTGGGGAGCGAAGAGAGGTCGGGAAGGACCGGGACACGGGGTGACGAGAATCGGGGGGAACTCGCTTCGAGTTCGGCCATGGAGGGCATGTAGATGAAGTCGACAGTGGAAGTATCGCCGATAGCTTTGGAGGCACGGGAAGTGTTGAATTGGCGGGAGGAGGAGCTGGAGGATGTTAGTTCTGATGGATTCTTTGGGATATAGATAGATTGGATGGGGTTATGCAGGACATACTCAGAGAAAGCGTTGCTCTTGATGCGGCGCATGGCAATGCTGAATGCTCGGGACTGAAGGACATCATGGCTGGAGAGGCGCTCCTTGTCGGCAGAGCCGGCCGGCTGGGCAGACTGGACGCCGGTGATGTGAAGGCCACGACGGGCGATAGGGGCAGCCGAGCGCTGGTTGGAGATCTGGCGCAGAGCACGCAGGGAAGTAGAACGAGGAGCGGCCATTGTGATGTGAAAGGTTGCAGTATACCAAGCTAGGTAAGGGTGGGAATGTAGGTAGATATAGGGTGTGGAAGGTATGAAAGCGGAAGTCCGGAGATAGGAACCAAAGTCAGGTACGTATGACAGGAAAAAGAGAGTTTATAAACGGGAACTTTGGAAGAGGAACAACAGCAGCGCCCCTTGTAACTCCGTAGAATCACCCTGGACAGCTCACGGGAATCGTTGGGGGAGCTATGAATCCACTTTCTTGGCGGTCTGGACCCGTTATCGATAGTGGGATCCACGTTCCAGAAATTTGTCCCCCAAGTCTTGACGTCCACTACTTTCAGGGGTGATAGATAGCGTAGTATTTACCTCCAAAGATGAAATAGAGAATTAACCACTCATATAGAGAAAAAAGATTCAACTGAGGGGAAACAAAGTTTCATATATGACGGGGGATTCGTACCACCCGAATTCACCATAATTGTTGGTCGGAGATCTACGGCGCTTGACTGATCAATGTACCCGGTACTTAACGATCGGGTCTGCAGTGTACCCCGTACTCCCCGTCCCCACCCAAATGTGTCCAGGTGACCTGTACTCGGTACCTTACACGTACGTCCGAAATGGCATCATCCCCCTCGGATGATCCTTTCCCCCGGTGAATCCCCCGGTGAATGCTTGTCCCTCCCCGTAGATCCATAATTGGGCGTTTTCCCGTCTCCTCTGCACGATGGGGTAATAATAATTCTCCTATGGACGGGCAATGGCCCGAGAACAGGGGACCCGACCCATGATCCTCAATCACTGAACCTGAGTGGCTTCTTCCCCGCCAGAAACTCTCTCACTCTGCACGAACTCGTAAGCGTTTCGAGAAGTTTGGGAGACGAAAGGCTCCACTAGAAAATGGATCTGCCTAGTCTCAGATTGTTGAGGGGATTCATCTCATGACCACGGAGAGCGGTGAGACGTGTGCCTCGATCTACGGCGTAGGAGGAATTGGGGCGATCTGTTCTGATTGTAAATCCTCTTTTCTTCCCGCGGATGCTTACCACGGTGGGAGCCGGTGAATCGCGGATCCCTCGGATTCCAAGAAATCCATATCAATGATCAGCAGACCCAGTAGAGTGGCGTAATATTCCCTGCACATTTCTGCGTTGGTGGCTATGTACATAGCTGTAAGGGTCAGGCTGTGTCAATCCTGGACTTGGCGGAATTCTTTAGAGATTCTTTTCTTAGCCCCCTAGATAACGAAGATTCTGTTGGGCCAATATGAACCTTTCTAGGTATTGACAGATGTGCTGGGGGCATTGTTTCAAATGCGGCCCCTGACAAGTCATCCCGCACATCGTAGCTTACGTGTCTGTGAAAATCTGCACATGTCTTGCCATATGCCTCTAGCTATGATCCAAGCGTTGCGGGAACGGGCGGAACCAGAAGAGCCATATCCTTGGTCACAGACAGGGCAGAGTAAGTTCCTGGATTGATTATCTGCAGATGGGCAATGCTACGTAGCAGGCAACCAACAGTGACAGTCCTCGAAATTATGGCACGGACCAACGAAGATGATTGGATACCGACACAGGGGAAATTTGTAGAGCGAAGATTTGTTGCATGTTTATCAATGTGGAAGAAATTTGACCGTCGGGTAAAATGACTAAAAATAGAGGCCCCAAAACATAACTGCTGTTCATTCCAGATGAATCTCGCGGTCACAAGACTCACAACTGGGCTCCACCTAGATCTCCCCGGATTTTCCCCCATACTGCTAGCTTCAAGCCACACCACCACCATGGGTCAGCCCTATACAATTGTTCTGGTGCTCCATATGCAGTACTGCATAGGGCATGGTAACGCATCCGTATTGACCCTTCCCATTTGTGATCTAGGCAACAGCTTGACCCATGTGGACCAGACTGGTAAGCACCAAAAGGCTAAGTCCTAAATATGGAACATGAGGGTCAAGCACTTGTTGGGGGACAATGCAGAGCGCTCAAATTGAATATTTGATTTTGTCAAGGCTGTATGTATACAGATCCAGATAGTCACTGGTGTGTGCACAAATAAGAAATAAATCTATTGTGTCCTGTTCGCCCTGTGTGGAGTAATATCCATCTATCCAAGGTCATAATCAAATAGTAGCATGTCGGTATCCGTGTGTGGAGGGGAGACAGGCTGGGAGAGCGGAAGGCTGTCGATTGTTGTTTGGGTGGACTCATATAGATCCCAGAACCTGGACTCACCGCTACTTCCGAGGAGCGGCCTATCTGATTCATCATCGAGGTCGGTGTACATTATTTCCAGGGGATCGTCGAAATCCCCTTCATTTCCAGTAAACAAGTCCCCGTCAAGATCGAGGAGATCTCCCTCGCTGAAGACGTCATCCGTAAAGGAAGCCGCAATGGCGGGATCATCATTGGTCTGGGGTTCATTTATCGTTGAGCGATGAGAAAGAAAGGATCCGCATTTCTTTGGGGCCTTCAGCTGGAGGAGTTGGGCTTGACCCATGCGCCACAGGCCGTTTGCGATCCACTGTTTCCGATCCACGGGTATATTGGAGACTTGTTTCTGCAGGATTGGGTTTGAGGTATTGGCCAGCATCGAGTTGACCGCTTTGGCGATAATGGGACACGAAATGGCTCGTTCGTTCATTGCCTGTCTCTGTTAGTCAAAATACACAGGCTCCGGACACTCGGATCGTACTTCACGATATTCTGGTTTGAAAATGACCGGAGCCAGCTTGCGGAGGGTTTGGAGATTGTTCTCGATGACCTGGATGTCAGAGTATTTAGTAGCAGCAGACGACAGCAACTTCTGAAGACCAAATTCCACGAGTGCGAGCAAAGTTTGAGATGACTGGATAATTTTATCTCTCTTGGGTATAGAGTCATTCTCCGCGAAGCCAGTGTGATCATCAGATGAGTCCAATGTCAAATCTGTCGGCAGATCGAGATGTGGTACGAAGTAATGTTTTGAGTACCGAGGCTCTGTTCCGGCGTCAATTGTGATTAACGGCTGCTGGGACTGTTCATCTGGGTGAAACAAGTAGCCACAATCCAAAGATATCTCAATGGCGGCCAAAGACGCGATCGGCACTTCTGGTAGAGGTTGAGTATCTGGAGGATTTTGTAGGACGGCAGGTAGGGATCGCCTCTTTGTATGAAAGGGTGTGGTAATCTCTCTGCAAAGCCCAAGTATAAGGAACTGTTCGCCGGGACGGTCGGTGTTCATGGAACTGCCATGGCTTTTGGGTGTTATGGTGAATCCGAGTTCCAGCCAAGCCTGTTGAACGAACGTCAGCTAAGCAACACCACCTGGGCAACGAACATGGATGACCTACCGTTGAACTACACAGCATCTTCTCTAAACTGGATATTAATGGAGACCCGATGGGCTCCAGTCCTGGACTGAAACGAACGAACAAACGCAGCTCAAGCTCTGGGGCCTCTCTGACCCATGTTGACACTGGATCTGGCCATTGAGAAGGGGACGGATCTGTTTCACCTGGGGGATCGGCATGACAATCCAAGCTTGCAGTCGCTGCAAAGTTTAGCTGTAGCTGCGATTTCGTGGCATAAAGAAGACATTGGCCCAAGTCAACAGTGCGCCGCATGGTGCAGGCATTCCATTCGAAATCTGTCAAGACAAAGCTTGTCACAATTTATTCATCCTGAAGTGCATTCCAAGGAGTTCACGAAGGCCTCAGAGTCTGAAGAGCCAACAGCTGAATTGTACGGGAAGGGGCTCGGGTGGTGAAGGGACATGGCATCTACAGCTTCCCAAATGAATTTAGAAACCTGAGGCCACAGCTAGAAAGCACCTGATTCCTGTCCTCAAGTAATCTGGTTACGGCAGTGTGTCAATGAACTCGCATTTGGAGGATATTTGTTTCAAAAGTCACTTTTTCGATGGGGTCAAGCGATGGTCAGCTCATGTCTATGTCTATGTTTTCTGGAGAATTTGTCCAGTCTTCCTGCTGCCACTGGTTCTATATATAATTCGGACCCGCCCCCTGGGCAGGTTGTGCAAGTTAATGATGTGGAACAACTTGAAATACAAAGTTTGCAATTAATGATTTGTTTTCATAAAGTAGCTTCAATTAAAGCAATATGGACATCTGGATCGGATCCACGGGTTAATTCCTGCCAAAATCCCGGTTCCCCACAGTTTGACCACGCTCGCACAACCTTTATGCATCGATCGGCGGGTCCTGACGCGCGGAACGACCGTTATCACCGGTGGACCTCTTATCGATAATCATCACGTGCAGTCCACCATAAGCTGGCCTCAAAGGAATTCCCTCGGTCCTTCGACTTTAACGGTGCAACAATGCCCGGGGATGAGGGACACAATGACCCATTGAGTGGTCGAGATGACTCAGAGGAGCATGAAGCTCAGTCCCTAATGTCTCCGTCCAACGAGGAGCCTGACGACCTCATAGTCCACCATGGCCCTGCCACTTCGCCCCTAGGGCCTGCGCCCAAAACAAGACCTCACGCGAACCGCCAATCTTCAATATCGCAGCCAGCACCCGATGGACAACGGCGCACACCGCGTACTTTGAACCGGGTTCGATTCGACTTGGACGAGGAACTCGAGGGGGAAAGCCACCAAGAGAATGAAGAGGTACACGAAGAGAACGGACGCGCCCACAGCCCTGACGACGCCCTATGGTTAGACGAGGAGGATTACGAGCTTGGAGACCGAGGAACACCTGGGATGCGGCACGGAGGACAGTCTGTGCCTCTTCTGACCGATATCGAGGCACCGAGTGTGACCCTTGCTACATCGGATGACTTCTTTCCCGAGGAACACCTGGAGAACGCGCGTCCACGGAGCGGATTGAGGATGGCATTCATGAATATGGCAAATAGCATTATTGGGGCCGGAATTATTGGCCAGCCTTACGCACTCCGCCAAGCAGGCATGACAACTGGAATCCTACTACTGGCGGCATTGACACTCACGGTGGACTGGACCATTCGCCTGATCGTGATCAACTCAAAGTTGAGCGGAGCAGATTCGTTCCAAGCTACCATGCAATATTGCTTTGGAAAGAGTGGACTTGTGGCGATCTCAGTTGCACAATGGGCCTTTGCTTTCGGTGGCATGGTTGCCTTTTGTATTATTGTCGGCGATACGATTCCACATGTCATGGGTGCCTTGTTTCCATCGCTGCGTGAAATGTCTTTTCTATGGCTACTGACGGATCGACGAGCGGTAATTGTTCTGTTTGTACTGTGTATCTCATATCCGTTGTCACTGTACAGAGACATTGCTAAGGTGAGCTCCGATTGCTTTTATGACAGAAGTTCTGAAGCTAATGATTTGATAGCTCGCGAAAGCATCTGCACTGGCTTTTGTCAGTATGATAGTCATCGTAGTTACTGTCATAACCCAAGGTTTTCGTGTCCCAGCAGAATCACGGGGCGAAATCAAGAGTCACTTGATTGTCAACTCGGGATTCTTCCAGGCAGTTGGTGTCATATCTTTTGGTATGTTGCTCCATTGAATTTGTGTTGCGCAGGTCGCTAATATCAATCAGCATTTGTTTGCCGTATGTTAATTCGATCCCGAGGGCAATATTGATACTAACAACCCCACCAGACCACAACAGTCTTCTGATCTACGGATCCTTAAAGAGACCCACACTCGACCGGTTTGCTACCGTCACTCACTACTCCACAGGAGTGTCTTTGATCATGTGCCTCGCCATGGGCATAGCGGGATTCCTCTCCTTTGGTTCGAAGACGCAGGGCAACGTACTGAACAACTTTCCATCTGACAACATTATGGTCAATATTGCTCGATTGTAAGATTCACTGCTCGTATGGTTCTGATTGTTCCTGCTGACATGTCTCAGCTGCTTTGGTTTGAACATGTTGACTACCTTGCCCCTAGAGGCTTTCGTCTGCCGGTCCGTCATGACAACTTACTACTTCCCGGATGAGCCATTCAATCCCCAGCGACACTTGATTTTCACCACTTCCTTGGTCGTTACGTCTATGGTGATGGCGTTGATAACGTGCGATCTCGGCAGTGTTTTTGAGCTGATTGGAGCGACTAGTGCGGCCTCTCTGGCGTACATTTTCCCTCCCCTCTGCTACATCAAACTCAGCAGCGCTAGCCGTCGGGAAAAAATCCCTGCCTATCTTTGCGTTGCCTTTGGACTGGTTGTCATGGGCGTGAGCGTGTTACAAGCTAGTGCCAAACTCATTCGGAGTATGTCCTCCACGCCCCTATCCTCTACTCCTCTAGCCCGCTATTAACATGATTTAGATGACGGCGAAGGCCATTCTTGTGCAGCTTCTTAGGCAGGAAATCCTGGTCTAACCCATAGATTTTAGCTGCCCTCGTCCAATACATTGTACATACACAAATCAGCGATGTACAAATACCACAAAATTGACAACAAAACCTTATTTTACAAGGAAGCTCCCAATATAACGTCTTCAAAGATGATCCTATTCCAATGACTGCACTATCATACCCATTGGAAATGACAAGAATAAGGCTAAGAGCTACCGAGTCTTGAGTTGGAAAACGTGCTCACTAATGAGAAAAACGGTTTCCGTTTGCGCAGTTTGCACCGTGCTTTATGCTGTTATTTCCCGTACTCAACTGGCCTTATCGCCGCGGCGACGATTCTTACCTTCTTCTTTAACCCGGATTCCATCAACCTCATTCTATCAAAGCTCTTTGACTCATCAATTCCTTGTGACACGGTCGTCTGCTGGTCACCGCAAACCACCCGTTGCTCAAAACCTTCCGCTCGCCGCAATTCCGTCGAGCATTGTCTCTCACCTCCTCTAGAGGGATTTTTATCATCCTCTTTGTTTCTTTCGATCGCCTCCCTTCTCACATCTTCTTCATCCCCCAATCGCTTTTTTGTCATCCTCTTTGACCGCTATTTGTGCGCAAATTGCACCCCACAAATTCTCCCTCTTCATTGCCGAGGTTTCTCTTTTATCAAAGTCACTCTTCCTATTCCTTCAGCAGAATACTCCACAACCAGGCGGACAAGCAGTCGGAGTGTCTCCTCTATCTGAACCTTTTCACGCCAGTGCTTTGCATCAGGCGTGAAAGCATCTTCCTTCTCAACCCTCTTCATTCTCCCTAATTGCCGTCCTTACTGCCTATCATATCTCATCTCAGAATGGACTCGGACGCAGCAAGGACCGAGCGCCTCAAGGCGGTTCAAATGGTATGATACTTCTAGAACATTCATGGCTTCCCAAATGTGCATTTTTAACTGTTTCCCTTCACAGGCCGACCTCGGTACTGCACGTCGAGAGTTCATCTCGACTGCGGATAACCGCTCCCACTTCTCGCACATTGGATTGGAGGAACTCGAGGCTAGTCGCGAATCAAACATTTCGGGAACTGCAGCCTTCAAAAAGGCCGCAGCCAACAGCAAGAAATTGAATAATTGGCGGAGTAATTGAAACCAGGCATCCTCTGACCGACTTCGGGCTGACATTATCCTTAGACTTGCACAAAACCATTGATGATGAAGGCAGCATTAATGCACAGCTTGAAGGAATGATGCACGGGCAGAGTCACCGTGCCCAACTCAATGAGAATATGCGTCAGCGTCAGCGTCCTCCAAACACTATGTTTGAATTTGGCGCGTCTCAGCCAGCACCGCCGAATAACTTCTCCAATTTCCCAAATTCGTCTGCCACCAATCATCCAATTCCGGCGCCGTACCCTGGCCGTGGAAGAGGGGGCATTGGCGGAAGAGGCCGTGGCATGTTCCCATCCACAGTGTTAGTATAGGACTTGCTACTCTATTTGATTCTCTCGCTAATGATGGAGTTTTCTCTAGATCAACTGGCCCCAGAACTCAGTTCGCATCCATGCCCGCTAGATTGGATCCTGCCCTGGACAGCAACAATATCACTTCTGCTCTACGTGGAGCTGGAATTTTCAAAAGCAGAAAGCCCGCTTCTCCAAAAAGGGGATCATTGAGTCATGGTAAGTTCTAAAAGGAATTTAAACCTACTAGACAAGAATCTGACAGAATCAAAGGTACCAGCAACCCACTCATGAGGGCAACAAAGCCAGGCACGCCAGTGTAAGTGATCAATCGTTGCAAATGTTTCCAACCACTAATTTCATGTGCAGGTCCAGCTTTAAAATTGCATCGCCGCAAGAATTCCTGGCGCAAGCCCAGCCATCGTCATCGGCATCTGTTACCGCATCTCCGAAGGTGCCTTCACCCTTGAACTCCTCCACACAGCCGCGCAAGACAACTGGACCCACCATAGCACTCGAGGTGAAGGATAAAAAGGCAAATGTTGCTACGGCTTCTGTCCCCCCGGCGGCAACCCCGACACCCTCTCCCAGTGCTCCAGCGCGGAAAATAATTGCTCCACGCCCAAAGCGTGTGGAGACACTTGCCAGGAAAGTGGAGGCTATGGCGAGGGAAGCCAGACCACTGCTGAAGAAGGTAGAAGTGGAATCTCCCATGCTTCCAATCGATGTTCCTGTGAAAGGCATTGTGCAAGACGACGTCAAGGGAAAGAAAAAGAGTCAAAGTGCGGCTGGGCTTCTCCTCGACCTTGGCTCTACTCCTCCAGCGGAAGCTTCCTTGGCCATATTCTCAAGCCCTAGCATTGCAGACTTGTCAGGAATTGACTTTCCGAAAGAGGTCCTTGTTGCGAAAGTCGAACCCCCGAGTCCCAGCCCTGTTGGCCGATCGCTTAATGCTGACACAATTGCAAAGACCGCAGAGAATGCGATTTCTCCAGAGCAATTTGCCGACACATTGAGTGATCTGCAGAAAGAACTTGCCGACGCATTAGGATTTGCCGAAAAGTTCAATTTGAATCGTTTGATTACACTGAAGAACGAAATTTCCGACGTGTTAGGATTTGCCGAAAAGTTTGATTTCAGTCATTTGATTTCACTGCAGACAAAAATGGCTAATCTATCATCTGCCTTCAATTACAACCCTGAGGAAAGACTTGTCGAAGGCAGCAGTTCTTCCAACTCTGTGAAGACCAGTGTTGCCTCTCCTTTGTCAAATGTTGCTAGAGCGACCGATCCTGCTACTCCTCCTGGGAAGAGCTTCTCAGAGTATCGGTCCCCTCCACAAACATCCTCCTCAGAAGGGTCCAAGGAAAGATTCTACGATGCTGCTGAGATGAACCAATCTCCGCGGAAATCCGTTGGCACCGAGGGGATCAAAGGATTTGAGACACTGAAAGTTTCCGAGCCTTCTGCTCGGATGATTCACCGTGGACCGGCCCCAATTTTCAAATTTCCTGCAATCTCGCAGACTTCCTCTCAGTCGGCTCCCCTGAGAACCCCATCGGGAGGTATGGAAAGTTCAATCTACGCAAAGCCAAAGATACTTGGCCCTCCCCCTAAGGTCTATGAGCAGCCTATGGGGGGATTGTCATATGAGCCCGTGGCATTCCGTAACTTGAACCCTGCCAATGTGGTGACGAAGCCCGTTGCCACGATTGGGCCCTCGCCATTTCAACTCGGCCCCAGTGCCTCCGCTAATGTCCCTAAGGTGGTATTCCCGCCGGCCAAGCCCGTTGCCACGATTGGGCCCCCGCCAGCTCAACTGGGCCCCAGTGGCCGTGCTAATGTCTCCAAGATAGTCACTCCGCCGAAGACGGCGGAGCCCATTTCCCGAGTGAAAATTCTGGGCCCGGCGCCATATCAGCTAAAGAGGAAGTGAGCATATGTAAGATGTAGCGCGACCAGCAGCGCATACGAAGCGAGACCAGATGGCCTGTATCTATTATCCTGCATGTTTTAGGTTCCGAAGTTGTGTGATCTTCATTTAAGAAAAAGAGTTTTAGAAATTAGGTTAGAAAAAAATTTCAAAATATTCACAAACTGAGGTCTTGTCCATGGGTGTGCCCCTCGTAAAATGCACCACCTTTGTGATGTGCGTAGGTCGATGATTTGCGTGATATGAAGATCGACGGGCCGGCTCGTCCCCATATCTACCGTGCCCTAACTAACCCAAATAAGGTTCCTGAGACTGCTCTTCCCAATGCCGCGCGGGTAGTTGAAATCGGGAAGTAGCGACCGAGAGACGGAGTAGATGTCCCTGACCTATGCTGTGTCCCGGTGTGGCATCGATGCAGCTTCGATAAATGCCCGTTAATTTAATTTTTATTTTCGCCCTTTTCCCTGGAATTCTTAACGTTCGAAAACCCCGTTAGCCAGGTCGCATGTTTCAGACTAGAGGAAGATCACCCGGGTAATCGTACTATGTCAGAGCGGTCAAGCGGTCGTACTGAATCCGAGTGATCGCATTGAATCTATCAGAGTATCTTCTTCGTGCTCCTGGAATCAGAAACATAGGGCACTTAATTAAGAATCTTGACTAGTTCCACCCGCGATGGACTTTCAACCCTGATCCTTTGATGCAAGTACATGACACCCCCCGCAATGGTGCAGGATGGTTCAGGTGTCGACAGACCCCTCGAATTCCAGCCCCTGACCGGGGAAATCACAGAAGGCTGGTATGCAAGGGAAAGGGGCTTCGGAGATGATTGGGGGCGGATAGGATTCTTGGTTTGCCAGCGCATAATAGTGCGCTAAGGCCGCCTGTAAGAATACACGGAGAAGAAAGAGATCTGTGGACCTTTTCGCGGGATTCCGGAGTGTAGTCTAGTCTATTCAGTTTGTACCATTATCCTGCTTGGTCAACGTGCAGGCACTAGTATGTATACATAGTTTCAGGCCAGCTTGAAAATATTTCTTTCTTCATACCTTGATGAATTACTGAGATAAAATTCGCTTACAGGGGGCTGCGCCTGCTACTGCATCATTATGCAGGAACTGCATTCTAGCTCTTGACGGAAGACCGGGGCTCGACGGTTCGATTCTTCCGTACCTTAGATTTTCCACTAGACACCTTCCTGAAGGGGTGTCATATTGCACAAGAAGGAAAAAGAAAAAGAGGCGTGTGTGCAGTCCGACCGTTCCGGAGCGGGATATCCGCTATCGGCACCTCGTGAGCTTCGTTCTTCATCCTCGAATGACCAATCGCGGGACTTTGTAATCAAGGAAGATCAGGCTAGTTCATATTCACCTGAGTTGACCCTCCATCCCCTTTGGACTAGCCCAAGGTGTGATTTCAAAGAAAATCTCTGCGTCATACGTACTCGTAACGAGGCGAGAGAGCGCTATCATGGGCGGGGAATAAGAGAGGCTCCAGAAAGGCTCTAGTATTAACCCTGAGGGTCCTGAGCGCTGTATTACTGCAGTATGAACATGTTAAAAACTAAAATCCCAGCCAAATACAAGAGGTTTTCAAGTTAAAACCAGCAAAATGAGGCTGAAACCCTAATCCAGGCGCATCGATATCTCATATAGTATCTAGAGTAGAAGTGTAGTGCAGGTCTGTTTAATGAGATATCTTACGTTTACATAGATAATCAACAGTCAAGTCTGAGATACTCAAGAACAAACTTCAGTTTGTTTGTGAGGGTTTCAATTTATCATTTTTCCCATTTTCCCCATTTTTTTCATTTTTAACAATATTTGTTGATCCTTATCAGGTGATTGATTTTTTCCAAAGGTCTTAAGCCCCCAATGACTGACGTAACAGCGATCAAAGCGGTCGCCAGAGTGCAGTGGTTTGCTCTATTGTTTCATGTCAAGATAGACATCATTTAATTTACACAGAGCCTCTCAAAGCTTGACCATTTATCTGTTCATTCGGGCGGCGACAACCCCCCGGATTATTGCCCCGCACAGTTTTCCTAAGTTTCAGCCCTCTCCGGCAAGTGTGGGTTTGCATCTTGAGTTCGGCTCGGGGACCGGTGGTTTCAAAATCCACTTGGGCCCACTTCTAGTACATTTTTTCGGAGCCTGGCATCGCACAGTACAGCACATGTGGAGACCAAAGAGCGTCCTGCATATACTGCTCTGGGAGATCATAGCCACGTGGAGTTCATCGTCTGAAAAAAAAGGGGGAAGAGGGTTGAAAAACCTACCCGTCACCTACTATGGGTCTTGAAATACATTGCGTCCGGTATTTGTTATATGAACATCATATCTTTAATTTTTGGCTGATCAGCCCCTGCTTCTTTAGTGGTCAGTCCTCGGGATTTTGGACTTTCTTTTTGAGAGCGCTGCTAACCCTGTTGAGGAAACGATAGAACTCGGAGACTTTCTGGACCGGATCGGTCAACAAAGAGAAAATCATAACAAAGAATGCCTCGGGACGGACCGCCTGAATAAAACCGGAACTAGGAAAATCTCTAAGAGACTCCTTCTTCATATGGAACAGTGGGTCCTCCACGTTGAACCGATAACACTAGACTTGACAGGTCAGATATACTATAAAGTTTTCCATCTTGGACTTTGCGCAAGCTAGTGTGATCGTTAGGAGCCGTTCGGCGGTGTTCTCCTGTGTGTGTTTGTGTTTCGTTTTTGAAAATCTCGCCGACAAAAAAATTCAAAGAAAGGAAAGCGATCATCCATAACCCCTGCTTTGTCGTAGCCAATCTTGTTCCAGAATTTCGAGGGTTTGGAGAACACGTCGCCTGATTAGGTAGAGTCGCTATCTAGGCACCACGGATATGTTTTTCCACTCGGGGCAAAACCACGGTATGCACCTGTCAGTAAGCGGAACATGGAATAGCCGTTCTTCAGCATTGGAAATGAAGAAAACTGATTAGGTACGGGCAGAATATGGAGCATGAAGAAATATCACTGCAGATTTTTTTTATCTAGATGCGCGGGAAGAGAAGAACAGGAATCTTGTCCCCTCAATCTATTACTGTCCTGTCCTGCTCTTTAACTTTTACAATCGCAATCCAGAGCGCTGTTTTATCTATGCCGTCACCCAAGACTAGATCAAACACAATACCTGAACACCCCCCAAAACCTTTCTAGCGCATCCCATTGTATGTAGCCGACCTTGAAGCCTGCCTCTCAAACTACACGGCCCGCGAGCGCTGGTCCATCCCTATTTGAGGCCGATGAGGGATCTTTTCTGGGTGAATATGAGCCTGAAGTTGCGTCACTGTCGTCCTTATAAGAGTATGGAGTGCGTTTTCTGACGCCTTGAATCACATTCGTGTTTTTCGATGGAATGAGGATAGGTTCCTAGAGCAGGAATGGAGAAACGATTAACAACTAAGACCGGTGTATGAGCTTAAGATTTCCAACACGAACTGGCAAATTATTTCCTTCCTCTTCAATGGGTTGCTTTTCCACCGGCGAGTTTGGGTCTGGGAGAGGAGTTTTGGCGAGAAAACCCACGATGGCGGTCGCGGCGCCGATGGCGGCAGTGTTGACCACTTCGTTGACTGGCGTTTTAACGTGGAAACCCACAGATATTAAAAGGCAGATGGGTAGAAAAATGTTCTGGAGATATGATATACAGAAATAGGGGGATATGGTCTTTATATGACGGGACTCTAAAATCCTCGACATGCGTCGTCCAGATTGCCAGCATGTCACCGATTCAAAAACCAGCATTTTAGCGCACATAAAGGGCCCATGTGTATAAAGTGATAGATCACAAGCAACTAGGGACCTAAAGTTCTTTTTTTCGGCTACAGCCCGAATTAGGGTAGATCTTGGGTCGGAGATTGGTCGGGGAAGTAGACATATCGACCAAAAAAGTAGCTTTCTCCAGTCTAGACTCATAGCTAAAGCATTTAAAGACTACAAATCGGAGTATATGCTGTAATTTCTTTTGTAGTGCATATCTGGTGGGTATGATGATGCCACTGGTAAAACAATAATAATAAAAAGAGGTAAAAGATAAAAAAAAAAGTACCAGCGCAACTTTTCTTAAAATTGCTTTTCCGCACCTATTGCAGCCGCGGGTAAAAAACTCCGAATCGTGGCTGCACGCTTGCAGGCCCCATGAAAGAAAGGGATTGTTACGAGATACTCATCAGCTAAACCATGAAATAGATATTTCTCGATCGCCCCGCGAGAGGTGAGGCCGAAATGGCCCGGTTCTCAGCTATCCATCACTTATTTGTTGGAAAGTCTTTAAGTTCATGTCATAATCTATTTATTATACGTCGGGGCGGATGATCTTAAAAATATAGACTAAAAAATCATGTACAGTTGTCATGTACGTGTCTGTCGGCTCTAGAATGATGCAATCCTCTTATTGGTCGGACCCAATCGGGATCACTCCCGCGCGATAGGTACGCCGGGGAACTTCCCAGATGATAGAACATAAGGAAGCAAAAAGAGAGCAAGGAAATAGGAAAAAGGAAAAAGGAAGACGGCCGGACCTAATGAGACCTCGTCTAGATCGCTTAGGTGGGCGGGGCAAACGAGAAATAGATCCGGTGGCTTGGAATACAACACACGGTGACAGGTTCCCAACGATCATGACCACTGGTTTGATCCATCTACCATTCCCATTACCATCCCGATTACCATCCCCATTACCATCCCCGTCCTGGGTCTCCACTTATGCATTATTGGTTTGATTTTGATTCCCCGTACCTGTCAATCCACCTTCCCACCACATCGGGAAGAACTGCAGAGGCAACCCGTGTGATCGACCGGGCAATGTGGTCTAGTCCTACGCTTTGACACTCTGAAGGGACAAACCGTTTCAGGAACAGAAACAAATGCATGTACGCTACTGTTCAAATGGGTTCAACCGCTTTTTCTTTTCTTTTTCTTTTTATTTTTATTTATTTTTATTTTTTCTTCCTATTCTTTTGTATTTCTCCTCCCCCCCCCCTTCTTTCTCATTTTTTTTCTGTTTGATATCGCGTCTCGCAGTGGCGGTGAACATCATGGGTGTTGGCTGTTGGTTTTCCTCATTAATCGGATCCACCTTTGTTGCATCCTGAGTCCTTGCCGGGCGATATGATTCATCCATCCGAAAATGATGCAGCAAGACGAACCCTCTCTACCCGACGCTGGCTTGAAGAGCCCGGAAATCTAGAAAAAGCCGTTGAGTCATCTTATCAGTCAAATCGGATGCACGCATTATGGGTACTCGGACTTGATAGTCCCTGTCCGGACGATATCAGGGAGGTGGGGCCGGGGCTATTGCTTTGCCCCATGACCCAGAGCTGTGTTATGATAGACGGGTGCCTGGAGAGGATCGTTCGGTTTTCTCACCCAGGTACCATTTTTGGCCCCATTTCCCTTTCCCTAAAGAACGTGATGGAAAGGTATGGAAGAACCCAGCCTAGTTCAATCCCTGATGGACAACTGGTCACACGCCCTCTCAAATCCGAGAAGTTGGTGCAATGTCGCTCTCCCAATGACTGAGTGATGATCTGACTGATATCATAAAAATCTGAACTCTGACATGACTTACAACACGTCCGCGGCGAAATTCCACGAAAATCATGTTTATCACCATGCCCATGCCATGTTTTGCCTGTCTTTTTCTCCGGTCGGCAAGATATGCCCAATACAAGATGTCTTCATTTTATCCCGGGACCAGGAAATTTCCAGCATGCTAACTCATGTTCGAAACAGCTCCGATATCTGACCTCCAAATCCGTCCATATTGGTCTGTTCCCTTCGATAGCCATATCCTCCTTATCCCCTGAACAGATCTCCCAGGGTCATTCAAGACTTTTGAATGATATTTCCTGATGCCAATAAGATCAACCACATCCGGTGTTGAGACTACTAGTCTTGATGCCCGACCGGCATGAATGAATCCAGAACTCCGATTCCACGACTACGGCCAGTACCTTCCAGTCAAATGCACTGTTGGCAAAAGGAAGCGACATCCTTTGCATGGAGGCCACAGCATGACGAGATTAAACGAAACATGCACCGCAATTCCACGATTACAGCCAGATTTATCCGCCCAAATACACTGCAAAAATGATCGGAAGCACTACAAATTCACACTCTCAACTCAAAATTTGACAAAGCTTGGTTAAAAACAATGTTAGAATGAATGCCCTGACATGAAAAATTTCATTGATCAGCAATAGATCAGCAAAAACTCACCCCGGACGTTGCCGCCCAAGGCTACAAACCCCGAAGGGTTTAGGAAACTTCGCTGGCAGAGGATCGGCTCTTGCTTTTTCCCACCCTCTCCCGAGAGGCAGGTGCGTTGCTTCCATAGCTCTAGGAGCTACAACCGCGGACTCACTTTAATGCAGCAATGGAAGACCGAAGCCAGACCACTACGCCATTCACCCTTGGTTAGAATATTTCCCCCCACTGAACCCCATAAAATTTTCAGGTAGGTGGATCAAGACAGTGGAGCCGCCCCACCATACTAAAATTCACTTGTGGATAAGGGCAGCTTTGATTCAACCTCCGGCCTTTTTCTCAGGAATTTTTTCGTTAATCGGGGCGTTTTTTAGACTTAAAACGACGTTCACGATACAATTTGGTTGTGAAGCTATTCCCGGAGAGGTTGCGCGACCGCGTGTTGGCACCCGACATCAGGCTACGACAGATCAATGCGAATGTTTTATGGAGTTCAATCCGATTTTTAACATTCATTTACATACGGGGAGTATATTCCAATCTTTGATTTTCTCTTTCTCCCATTCCTGAACGTCTAATTAGCATATTGCCCTGGTCGGTGCTTTTGGCTCTTAGGGCTCACGGAACGCGATCAAGAATTCCCCGACGGAACCACATGTCCAAGCGCTTGATTTACCAAATGCCGAGTCTCCACCTCCAGAGCTAAAATCTCGAACATCTAGCCGATCAAACAGTGTTCTTTTGCTGACAGTACTTGTGTCAGAATGGATAGATCACATCCCATCATCCATGATCGCACTTCTCGCGCAAATCCTGTCATCGCATGCAGCTTAAAATCGCTCAAATCCGAATCTCATCTACACGTGCATCTTCTGTCTCCGACCAGCAATTTACCCACCGAAAATGGCACGAAAGTGGTCTCAAAAGCTCGTAGACATGTAGAGCACCCAGAACTGCGAAAAGAAATCGAATTAACGAGCTCCCCGGGATTCGATCTCGCGATCACTCGATTTCTTGTTTACTTTCTTCGCGAGGCAATTACCAATTTCAAAATAATTGTCCCGGGAGACGGATCTCAACCATGGGTCCACTGTTTACAGTTCCCGGGAGCTCGGCCTGTGACGTAACCCATGGGGCCCTATCTTGAGACCACGAGTTCACGACGATTGGGCTTCCAGGGGACTCAGGGGGCGGGATGGTGCATGGCTGAAAGTAAAATCCTTTGCATAAAGGTTTCCGGAATAACACAATTCCAACGTCTCTCGATCGAACGGTCTCGATCGCACGTCTCGATTCGTCCTAGTACCGTGAATGTGCAAGAAAAAGTACCTTGACGCTGATTTCTCTCGACATAGTTACGTGCATACTGCATGCTACTCCTTCCGAGACTCAGAAGATTTCAATCAAGCCTGCATTGTGCAGAACAGCTGACATACGTAATGCTGCTCCATTGGGTAAGTTTCTTTTTCTTTTTCTTTTTCTTTTTCTCTTTTTTCCAAAGCTTCAGAAACAAACAGAAGTACTTTGCGTGGGAATGGGTTTTCGTACCACTCTTCGAAGATCTCTGATGGAATATTGAAGAGTATGGCGAGTTAAATAGTCAAGATCACCTCTTGAGTGACTCGGTTCTCTGCTCTTTGCCATCGTCTCGACGGCATGATTATACATTTATTAAAAGAGATTTCCGAATTTGAAGAGTGGTTAGGGATACAACATTCACTGCTGTGCTGAACTGTGAGCGTGACTCATAAACTAGAATATGACTCGCGTCCCGTACACTCATTCCTCCCCTTTCTTCCTTCCCACACAACCCCCACCTCTATCCCCACCAGTGAAACTTTTTCAGGTTGGAATGACAGTGGAGGCGTGAAGTAGCATTCGTCAAAATTTCTCTATATCCTTTTACTATATACCAGAGTTATAAGCGATGACGAGTAATTCTACATTCTTCCTTCTAATTTCTTGGGGCTCAAAGTAAAAAAGAATGACCGATTGTAAAGGTATAACTAATGTCAAAGAATATTTAGATCCAAGAGACCCTAGGAGTCACGTCTACCACTCCGCCTCGTGACATGAAATCTAATATCAGGTCGAATGTGACGTAGAAGAAAGGAAGCTCCGGGTCCCGCTCCAACACCGGGTCCAACAGCCACGATACGGGCTCTGAGAGCCGCTTCTCCAGGTCCACCAAACCAAGTGCGGTCCATATAGTGAAGAACGGCAGTCATTTTCAAAGTAGCAACACGACGCAACTGAGCCTGAAAACCCTCCATCCTATATGGGTCGAATATCGCCCAGACATTTGCAATGTGATAATTCCACTCGTACCAACTGAGTACCCAATTTGCCATGTCTTCGATTGCTAATTCGTGAGTACCACAGTAACCTGTGCAGAATGCTTGGAAAGTCGGAATCCCGACGACATGATGCAAGGATGTGGCAGATTCGACGCTGGTCTTGATAAGGGCCCATAAAAATTCAGAACAACGATGGGGATGATTGACCCACGCATTCGGGGGATGATAATTGGCAAATTTTTCGACCATTTCCGGACGGTTCGCCTCGATTGCATCCCACATCGGAGATTCATCTGTCACAAAGCATCGCAAGCTTGGGAAAGCAAACGCAGCAAAAGGCGTACCCATCTGGCTAACGAGATAGTCGAACAGCTCTACTCCTGCTGGATTTCTTACGATGGCATGCCAGCAATTTTTACCGAGTATACCTGGCCAAGGAGCTTCCCCGATGCTATATCCATGAGCGAGAGATGTTCCATGGCGCATTAGCCATTCAGCAATACGGATGGAGGCCCGGCCACAAAGTTCATAAAGCAGGCTGGGGTAGAGTCCATTAAACATTAGAGGGTCAAGAGCACCTACATAGCTGCTCTCGTGCCATTCCGATATCATTTCAATTGACTTTGTTGGAAGGATTTCAACGGCATTCTGAAGGATAAGCCACGGACTTATGGGCGGTGTTGCCGGTAAAGCAGTAGGTAGACCGTAAATCGTGTAGAAGTTACGGTTCCACAGTTGTGTCCCCTCACCATTCGTCTGCGTAAGAATGTCTATCACGTTATTGCATTGATCTTCAGAGATGCGACCCCACATATAGGCCAAGATGGCAACCATAAATAGACTACATCCGCATTCATTATAAGCCGCGAACGTGGTAGGAGCAGGATCCAGAGGCAAAATATCAATATCGACCAATGCGGATATACATTCATGGCATCCGGCAGCAATGGCACCCGTAAGTATGTCTGGCACGACAGGGGGGCCCGGTACTCCAAGAGCGGTGCCCGGGACAATAGTGTTTGGTGACCATGCTAGGGCGAATACTGGCACGGCCAATGGAGGTCCAGGAGATGTCATGTTGCGAAGTTTGACATTACATGCATGCATGCGAAGAGAGAGCAAGAACAACGCCTGGGTATTTACCAGTTCCAGCCACACTCGGACCTGTGCGGCGAGGCTTGGGTACATCGCGCGAAGCCCTCGTGGGTTGGCAAGGAGGTGCTCTCGAAAATCACAGAAATCCTCATGTGAAGGATAAACGGCAGCAGCACCTGGGGCCCAGAAGAGAGTTGTCTCCAGTTCCAGGTTAATCGCTCTCGGAGGAAGTCCGTCGAGATGGCGAAGATAGGCTGGTGTCCAGGTTGTCATCTTTGAAAGATATCACGCTAATGTGTTGGATTTCAAATTGAAAAGTTTTGCAGCACTTTCTAACATCGGTCGTCTTTTTATATGAATTGAAACTGCTGAAATCCATTGAGTCCGGTGATAGATCTACGATGGAACTTGGTTGAAAGGTACAGAGAAATGAAAGACAAATCTTAATTTAGAAAAGCATAGATGTTGATCGAAATAGTCAGAGAACAACAAACCTCAGAAAAACGACAAAGAAAAGTTCAAAGCATAGATATTAATCAAAGATAGCAAGAGAACAGAAAACCTCGGAAAGACGACAAAGCAAGATGCAAAGCCAAGACTCATGAACCTGTCTTTCATCTTCGCAACCTATTTAGGACGTTTCGCTCATCAACATCATCCTCGAGTTCCCACGCAATCAACTCCCCCCTTGCCGACGCATTATTCATGAAATACGAAATCCGAATCTCATTTGAGCCCAGACCTGGACAAATAGCACAACGGGTGGTAAACCAGCTCCAGTTCGTAGAAGGAACACCTGGATTAGCCAGAGCAACCTCAAGGACCACGGCACGATAAGCCCTAAGTACCCCGTTCCCACAATGAAAAACGCTATACCCGAGGGAGATATCTGCCTTTGACAGGGTTTCAATCTGTCTCATGACACCGGGAGAGACCAGCACGGTAGTATCATATCCCCTCTGCAAGAATCGGGGCATAGGAAAACCGATTGAAGAGATGTTTAGCTTCCGGATTTCATCTGCTTCGATTTGATTACCGAAATCCAATCCGTAGAATTGATCCTTCGGGATCCCCGGGGGCTTGAATGCGAGGGAAAACTGGACATAATTTTAGCATCAGTTCATCGACGCAGATTATAAGCAAAAAGCGCAAGACATACCTGTCCCGCAAAAGGCGGGTCCGCGAGGAAATTCCGAAGAGGTATCGGACCCGCAGAGTCAGTCTATTACAGTCAGATGAAGTACCGTCCACATAACCAAGTCATATCTTACACCTTCAATCCAAAGACCACCATGTCCCACCGCCTGCTGCTGAAGCTGCAGACACTCATTCCAGTTGAAAAACCTCGGCACGTCGCCCACAGGGGCCCCCTGAACCCAATATGACACAGGTCCAGGAACCCACAGTAGTCTGTCCTTTCCATCGCGCTTATAAGCCGATATGATTGCCTCGACATTGCTTAGTTGAGGGTCATTCTGGAACTGGAGTTCTTCCTGGATTACCCGGAGACATGCGAGGCGTCGCACTACGTCCCAGCCGAGATGTTTGTATGGTGAGGCGGCTAGGATTCGGGCTTTGTCTTGGATTGCCTTTGCGACCTGGGGCATGTAGGATGGCCACTGGGGACAGTTATTGAGCAGGGCACTGAGATGAGGACTTTCGGCACCTCGAGTAGACGTTTTGGGATCCTGGGGACGATTATTGAGCAGCGCATTGAGACGAGGCCTTTCGTCACCTGGAGTAGACATTTTGGGATCCTGGGTAATAGGGTGTGGTGTTAAGTGAAGCAAATGAAGTAGAAGAGAACAGATTGGTGAAGTTGATTCAAGTAGAAAATATGATTCAGGCAGTTTGTTCGATTTTTATTTGATTTTTCAAGGGAAGTGCCGGGAAGTTCCCTATTTTCTTTGTTTGGCAAACATGAGCTGTATTCGCCTGAGGTTGAGTCAGGTACCCATATCCAAGTAGCTTTAGGACGTTCTTTGAAATTGGAAGTCCTTTTTTTGTCTCAATAGACGACAAACTCCCATGGGCTTCTGAGTTCCGCGGGGTTAATTTCTCGAAGACAGTCTAGTAAGTTATGGAAGATGGTAAATCCGAAGTTTGGAATGAATTGGTGACTGGTTCTCTAAGTCTGTGATACGAATTCCTATCTAGTTTCGTCACAAATCCACCCGTAGACCTCGTGAAAGGAGAGATAGCATAAGCCATTGTCCATCGCTATACCATTCAATCTGCTTCCCGGAAGGAAAAACGCCCCGTCTTACTCCCAGCGTGGTAGACATGTAATCAACGCCATAGACAAAGATTAAGAACTCCTGCATGAAAATGATATTGATACCCGCTAATGTAGCTTAATGCTTGACCTTTAAACTTTGAAAACGAATAAAGTGGAATTATTTTGGGGCCTGAGGTGCTTGTTGCTGCTCAGGAGCAACGTCGGAAACTCGAGGTCGCTTGGGGTCATTCTGGCCCGGTGGAACAGAGGCAGCATTTGTGCCAGGAGAAGTGGTAGCGTTGGTAACATCATTCAAAGGGGGCCGTTTGCCATTCGGGTTGTTTTGAGGTGGTACACTTCCTCGGTTCAGGGCTGCGGGGTTGTTCCTAGCATCGAGGTTGGGGCGGGTTAAGGGGCGGTATGATGATGTTGACGGGCCTCGAGACAAGGGGCTACCGACGCCACCAAGCGGACCACCTGGAGCACCGACCTTACGCTGCAAATCGGTTGCAGGATTTATGAAATCCCGTGAGTTGTTGGCTGCTGGCGAGGCGCTTGAGAGCATTGGCCTGGAGATGGGGACACTCTTGGTGTGGTCAACACCGGCAGTTTTGCGAATCGACGGGCTTTCTGCGTGCGGGTCAAATTGAGTCCCTGGAAGAGGGACCGCATTAGGGTTATCACGCAGAGTGTCGGCCACTCTAGCAGAGTAGAATCCAATTGATTGAGAAGCGGGCGGCTGATCCGAGTCGTTGTTGAAACCAGGACCAGGGTCTGGCTTGATTGGCACCTGCGCGTGATTATGATGCATTTGGGGACCCGGGCCGGGCGGTGGCTTAGGCTGCATTCCGGGCCCCGCGGTTTGCATATTATTGAGCTGATCAGGTCCAGGCATCGGACGTCTCTGGTCTGGCATGGCTGCTGGGTTCGGTCGCGCCATCGGTGGCATCGACTGCCTCATGGCTGGGTTTCCTCCATTCCATCTTTCTGGCTTTGAAGGCGTTACGGCATTTTGGTCGAACCGCCCTGTAGGTGGCCCTCGTGGAGGAATCGGGCGATTCATAGGCGTGGGTGGTGGTTGTTGGCGTGGCGGCTGTGGGTCTAGTGATATTTCGTCAGGGTTGCCATTCGAGGCAGACACCACAAAATCGGCTTCATCGAATAAGTCACCTGATATTGTTAGCCTAAGAACTTTAACAGGATGTTCTGGATCTATGCGTACTTCCAAACTCGCCATCGCCTTCAAAAATCGCATTGCACAAGTTGCTGCTTCTTGGCGGCGCGACGGTGGGCGGCGGAGGCAAATCATCATCTTCAGCTACCCGCTTTGGTTGAAGAGGCTCCTTTTTGACAGGCGCAAAGTCACGGTGACGATGTAGCTCATTGACATCCCATTTATTCTGCATAGAGATGAGCCAATGTTCCAAAAAAGCCAAAGTGGCGACAATGTCTTACCGATGTGACTTTGATTTTGGTAACCTTGGAAAGGTAGTCCTTGTCATAGACACAGTTGCCCAGAACATTACCAAAAGTCCTCAGTGTACGCTTCAATGCATCTGTTGTCCCTTCTTTCTTAGCTTTCTCGAATGCTGCCGCTTTGCCCTTGCAGTTCTCGATGTGGCCGTAGCCAATATCCTAAAAAGGTTAACCCCTCAACATACAATTCAGCTCAAGATTTGTTACCTCATGAAATGTGCCATCTCTCAGTATCACCCGGACAATGACTGATAGGCCAAGTGTAATTTTGCCTGTGTTTTGGTTTTCCTCGATCTAGGTGAGATAAATGTTAGCTGGGCCATTGGAACGCAGTCGAATGAATTGCAACGAACAAAGTCAATATCAATTTTTTGGATAGAGCTGGACCAGCCATTGAATCCAAAAACCTCGTTGGCGAGATTAATGCATTTGTCTGCTGAGAGGTAGTGCACTTTCTGTCCTCCAGCACCGGGTCGTGCCGAGATGTATTCTGGCCCCAATTGCCTATCAAGACGTGATTGTAGTGTAGCAATTTCCGATGCTGTATACTCGCTTATCCGTCGCTGGGGCTCTTCAAAGGGGTTTGCCGTGGAGGCACCTGGATTGTTGGGCATCCCGATAATTGGGGGTCCGCCGCGATGCTGGTCACCAACACTAAAGGTAACAAGATCAGTCATTGGATACGCGGATATTCGTATATGCGTGAGGTCGCTGGAGAGTGTCTTACCCTGGCATGATTGGCGATGTGATGTGTTGTTGTTTGACTTGGAGGGGACGTGTAAAGCGCGTCTCGTCATCACGCGGGCCTCACGCTGTCACGTGGTGATAACAACCTCGCACCGACCAATGCTGACTTGCTACAAATTAGTTAACTAGTGGACTATCGGACTGAGGCAGCAACAGTGTTTCTACATCTACGTTAAATTTACAAATGATTAATGCTTATGGCCAGCTATAATAATGAAATATTCATTGAATTAATGAATAAATCAACGACCTGCTCATTTACACAATGTTGTGTACGTGAGAAGTCATGTCGTTTCTCATACTTGCAAAGCAATGTGCTCAAGGTCCTCAGCGGGTCTGGGACTAAATCATTGAACGACCAAGCTGGCACTTGGTGTAAGTCCTAGTTCCTTCAATGTCTCCCCAAAAAACTCGGCATCGAAAACCTTCCGAGGGAAATTCTGGGTGAAGCTCCGAACTTCAATGCCATCCTCCGATTTCAAGGCCGCAGCGACCTCGAACAGAGTTGTGGTGACAGGAAGTGTCTTCATAATGTTTCCAGCGGGAGTCTGGAAGCGCAGACGAGTCTCAGTATAAGCAGATGAAGGCTTCGACGTAGTCGGACCGGATGCTGTGGGCACTGGGGCAGCAGCAGGCTGCGGAGGCGGAGCCACACCCGCACGCTCAGCACGCTCACGCTCGGCCTTCAATCGTCGTTCCTCCTTGTCCGCCGCGATCTTAGCCCTGATGCGCTTTTTAGCTTCGATCTCTTCCGCTTTCTCCCTCTTGCTTGCTGCTGCGTCTTTCAATGCTTGTTTCCGCTTCAAGTCCTCCTTCGCGTCTTGACTCTCTTTGGTGCTCTTTCTCCGGATTTCCTGGTAAGTATAGTCAGAGATTGGCTCATATAAATAAACAACGGGGTATATACTTCATTTCGCTTTTGGTCTGCCTTATCCTGCAGTGTTTGCGCCGACCGTTTCTCCGCCAGTCTTTCCCTCAACTCATCCAGCCGCTGCTGCTTCTGCTCCTCTGTCAATGGCGCGATCTCCTCGGTCGACTCGGAAAAGTCCACATGGTCGGACTTGGATGCGTGGAACTCGGCCTGCGCATGGCTTCGGAACTTCTTGCCACAGTCGTTGCAGACCAAGCTACGGGCCTCCTCGCCTGGCTTCAGCGCAGGGCCTTCCTCGTCCTCTGCTTCCTGTGATTGTGCCGCCTTGATCTCCTCCAGTGATTTGTCCTGATTTGTCTCGAGCCATTCCAGAGCACCTTGCACTACCCGGTGTGTTATTTAGGCTATCGCAAAGATTTCAGGTGATGACGACTTACGACCACCAGTCTTCGTAACAGCTAACTCTGCGCGTTCCTTGTCGAAGCCCATCTCAATGAGCTGATCGAGGTCCGACGCCATGATTGATGGCAGAAATGTATAAGGGCGAAAGGATTTCGATGGTGATCAAAGGCGTGGGAAATTAAGCACAGTGTGCGTTATGATGAAGCCGAACGGATGGTGGATGATAGGGCGATAGGAACAGGTAATCGGTGAAGGTGGTAGCAGTTGAGCTTGCGGGTGACGTATCGTGAAGGCGGCGAGCGATAAGGGCGGGCCCACACCAGTTGGCGATCTGGGGCCCAACTCTTATGTCAACCGCCTCATATTTGTGCAATTCAAGAGATTGGATCGTCCAGACTCGAATGTCTGATATTTACACACATGGGGACGGTTCTGATGCATAAAACGATATTCTGGTACATCTGCTTCCTGATCTCCAAGGGTCGATGTCGCTGGTAGTCCGTGCAAGTCGATCAGACAATTTTGAAACTTGGAAAGTTTAAGTATGGATTTTTGGGTAATTTCTAGCGAAGATGGTTGTTAAGGAACTGACAATCATACTAGGTTTATTATTGACTGGCCATCAAGGTCCACGGGTTGATTGGTGGGTCCGTGCTGCAAATCAAGAGGGGAACAGCTCCACGTATCTTCATCCTGCTAAGCAAGTGCTGTAATGTAGCTTTCCTTGAGGGACATTCTTGTTTCAGAGACAGGTCTTGCCCGAGCCTAATTCTATTAATCTAAAGCCCCACCCCTATTGTCTAAGACTTTTCTCCTCTTACATTTCTCTCAGTCCGTCTTTAGTGTATAGAGTCTACCGCGAGAACGTTTTCTTCGAGCTTCTTATAGTAAGATTTACACGATTTCCTTAGTGAAGAATAAGAAGGACAAATTATCTCTACTATATAGTGGGTAGCTAAGACAGCTTCCTCTCTATAGACTACTTTTCTTACCTTAGAGCCCATTGCCAAGGCCTCAGTGTAGATTCTCCATTAAATGGACTATGCGAAATTAGAGGCCGTCGTAGAATGATCCTTAGCTAGCACTACGGCCATTAACGTTTACCGCACGACATTCAAAGCACTAGATGTAATATTACGGACATGATTATGGCACCTTACACGGTTATCAACAACTTGACCCTGGTATAGTGGCGCTCGTTATTGCCTTCTATGTTTATATACATAGAGATGCTCTTTTAAACCCTAATCACATGATACACTTAACCTAATATGAATATTTCCGTATCTTTAGATCTGTTACGGGGTTGAATGGTATAATGCTGAACTCGTAAAAGGCTGAGTAAGTCGTATGTTCATGTAATATTACAGCTCCCAAAAATAAATCACCCACTATGACGTCCCCTATTACGTCCGACCCAACTCAGGCGTCACAACCCAAGCAACAACAATATCCCAACCCGCCCCAAAATGGCACGAGACCTCGATCCCTAGTAGCGTAAAATTATTCAAGTTTCACCGGGGCCAACGTTACCAGATACTGCTAGCCTATGCTTAGGACGGTGTCATCTTATCTCGTATTTTCAAAGGTTTAACTGATGCTATGTTCTTCGAATCTTTTATTGAGCAGCTTCCCCAGCACTGTGGAAGGTGGTCGGAACAAACTCCATTCTTGTTATTGACAACGCATCTTTCCATCAATCAGACCAAGTCAAATTACTGTATTTGCTGCTTTACTAAGGGGTGGAATAATGGAGCAGCAAGAAAAAGGAGATTACAAGCGCGGCCGGGGCTATTGGAACAATGTATAAGGCAAATTGTACGGCCACACTACCTCAACTTTTGAATGCACCCTGGCAAGATAACCACAGAGCATACGGATTTACCCGGTTCGGGTACGCTTTCATCATTTCCTCGAACAGCTGTTCTTTTGATCCAGTCTTTTCGACTAGGTCTCCAAAGTCCTCGATATACTTGATCGTTGCCGCAATATTATTGACCCCGTCCACGGCGCCGGGTCGTTTATGCCCCGCAATAACGGTGTCAGGATTGAGGTCCGCAATGGCCTTGACGATCGAGATCCACGAGTCCCGACCCTGTTGCGTATTCGTCTCACCAAGGAATTGGTGCACATCATTATACACACAATCGCCCGCAACAACCAAGCCGAGAGACGGGGCATGCAGATATGTCGTATTCCAGGTGTCTGATTGTCCCACATCGACGGCAGTGAGCTTATGGCCTTCAAGGAGGATAGTATTGTCGTGGTCGTCCAATGACTCGATTCTCGATAGGATACTACCATCAACGTCGATCCGTTCACCGAACCGGCTCGTCCATATGGCCTGATAATTATCGGGTTCTAGTTCGTGCCGCATATGTTCGATAACTTTCGCTGTTGTGACAGCTTTCACGTTCGGAAACCGTTCCAGGAGCCGTTTCAGGCCGAAGAAATGATCACCATGACCGTGAGTTATGTATATTGTCGTCAACACCTTGTTTGCTGTGGAAGATTCCACCCAATCCGCTAGGTCATCAGCTTGAGCGGTTGTGAGAAGTGCATCCACGAGTACGGCTTCTTTGTATCCAGATATCAGGGTAATTGCCATAGGTGACCAGACTGGAGTGACAAAGCTTGGCAAACCCTCAGGAGAAGGGAAAGATATTCCAGGAGCCACGTAGACGTCAACTCTGAGTGTGGAAGCCATATTATGAATTGACTTGAGCTGTAAATCAAATAAAAGTAGTGCTTGTTGCAGACAACCGTGTTTCAACTGATGCCAGGGGATTTTTATATACTAAAACGGAGGGTATCACTTCTATTTCAAGAAATTTACTGCTTCTGGTTAGCTCTTTTGGACGATGGAGGTTTACCTTGGACCATCCAAACATCATTTGTTTTACATAGCCAATGTTGTTCTCAGTATATATGTATATGTCTAATGATTAAATTGTGGTGGGTAGGGATTGGATAGTGGCGATGAACTAGGCCCTATCGGGTAATATTCCTCTTTGAGTTAGCATTCATCTTGGCAAGCCCGAGTTAATGTGATTGGGCCGGCGGGCCAGGTAATTAACAACACCACAATATTTTCAAATTAAACTCTGAAGGTGTTACGGTATCACGATCATCGAATTTGACGATCCAGCAAGAGGGTAGAACATATTTTGCAATTGAAGCTTTAGAATACGGTGAGATTCAAAACATTCAAGCCGTTGCAGGTGGATATTATATGAAATATCTAGTCTGGGTGTATACCCTTCGCGGTCAAGGTTCACTCGTTGATCAATCTCCCACAGCGCAATGCTTTGATTATCGGAGATTCCCTTAATTGCTAAGTTTAAACTTTAAACCCCATTTCAGGTAATATTCCACTTATAGTTAGCCTTGTGAAGTTAGCATCGGGGCGGTGTTTTGGTTATTGTTGGCTGAATAATATACACCTATAAAATTTATAGTGTTATATGAAAAATTAGAATCGGCATCATTTCCTGTAAAGCTAAGAAAAAAAAACCTCTCCCATTGCAGGTTGTCAGGACACAACACAATATAACCCAACTAAATGCAATTTAGAACGGTATCGGACTGGTTTTTGCGGATAGGGTAAAAATTATAAGTTCGTAATAAGAATTATATATGCATTTTGAGAAGTCTATGACGCCATGATAGTATACGATAGTATATGAAAGTGCAATATAAGTCAATTAGTATGCTTCTAGTAATATTCCACTTTTGGGTTAGAGTTTTCTCCAATTCCAGGAACCGAAACCCTTGGAGACGTATATATAGGAGGTGACTATCACGCTGTCCCAACAGGTATTGCGCCTCCACCACCCTGATAAACGCTCAAGCCCCTTCTTGCCCCGGTCTTCAAAGTCTATCTGCTACTTATCCAAAAGGCACTATTATTACCAAACAATGGGTCACGGTACGATCAATACGTCAAAGACGGGCACCGTCCTAAACGCATCTATCAACAATCCTCCAATCAACCTTTGCGACTGGCAGTTCATGTCTGACCTTAACGACCTCCTCACCGAGGTTGTTTCAAGCGGTGACATCAAGATCCTCGTGGTTCAAAGTGCAAATCCGGACTTCTTTGTCGCTCATCTGGATCTGCTCCCCCATCCAGGTTAGTGATTGATACCGAGTCTCGTTCTCTGTCAGTGTCTTACAAAACAACCTGGCTAGAGTCCACGCTTCCTGAAATGCACCCTGAGTACCCAACATTGGGATATTTCTTTGGCCTCATGTATAAACTGACCAATCTTCCCATTGTGACAATCGCTCTCGTTGAAGGATGCGCGCGCGCCGGAGGCTGCGACTTCACCATGGCCTTCGACATGCGCTTCGGAATAAAAGGTCGCACACGGCTAGCCCATGTTGAAGCATGTCTTGGTGTGTATGCCTCCGGCGGAGGGGCCATGCGGCTGGTTCAGCAGATGGGTAAACCGCGAGCATTGGAGTATCTCTACTCTGGGCGTGATATTGGGGCGGAAGAAGGAGAGAGGTACGGATTAATCAACCGAGCGTTTGAGACGTCAGAAGACATGCACGCATTAGTGGATGCTTATGTTGGTCGCGTGGGAAAATTTGAACTTTCGGCTCTGGCTATGACGAAGAAGAGAGTGATGCTACTAGCGCATCATCCCTGGAGACATTCGAGAAAGATTTTCAGGCGTTCGTGGAGCTTCTGACTCAGCCGAAGACGGTCCAGCTTGTGACAGAGATTTGGGCGGTAATTAAAGGGGCGACGGATTGCGAGGAAGAGAGGACTTTGCCTGATGCTCTCATGGCCATGCCCTCTTATCGGTGAGGGACTGTGTAAAACATGGAAGCCAATTTCGAATATTGCTGTAAATTAGGCTGGCGCCTGTAGAAATATACTAGTGGTATATGAGTTTGCCCGCCGTTTGCGTGATGTTGTCCGTATTTTGACGTCTTGGCGGACCGCATCCGACACTTCTCATCGACACCCGCGGATTAAAGGGGCCTAGGCATATCTAGACTTGATCGAGAATATCAAGTCTTTTATGTTGTTACATCATCGATTGTTGCCCCTCCTCGCTATAAGTAAATTGACTTATGTGAAATTCCACCAGGCGATCATCCCCTACAGTTAATCTATTCTTTCTGGTATTATAACGCAATCATCGAAATGAGGACTTATTTTGTTCACGGTTCCAACTGGGTGTCTACCCTTCTGTTAGCGCTAGCCACAGGCACTCTAGCGCAAAATCTATCCTCACCAGGTGGCCTAGGTAACCCAGGTACCCTCTGCACATCAGACGACATCGCCAATGTGGACGTGGCTAAATGCGTCTGCCCATCCAAATTTCCGCCATTAGGGTCTAACACCTGCCTGGGCATGGGCGGGCACCGCTATTCTCAGTCTTGCAACCCTCCGCCGGGGGGGTCTGTGTCGCCCCAGTACGACGTGAAGACAGGCGGTGGCGTTGGCTGTGTTGATGCTAACAACGAATGCAACGCTTGCTATATCTGGTTCGGCGGTCTCTGCAATTGCCTTAAAGATCTCTCCACGGGAACGTCGAAATGTATTCCATCTTTTAAAATTTCTTCCGCTTCAAAGACCTCGCCAGTGTGGGTGGTCAACGCTGCACACAATCTAATTACCACCACCCAACGAACCCCGGGAATCCTAGAATTGGGCACAATCCCAAAGTATCAACAGGGCTTCGATTTCGCACAAACCACAGTTAAGAACATGTTCCCGAAGACTGGAACCCTGGCTGTCAACTCAGTAACCAGCCGCACGGAAGAACAGATCCACATCCATCTCTGCGATAATACAAACACGAACCTGCGCGACGCACTTTCTAAGCTGAATACCGCCTCCTACAGCAAGTTGTCCCCGGTTACAGGTGCAGGCGTTGCTATGCAGTGTCGGGTCGCAAATAACAAAGGTGATAATATCGACCAAGCGGGGGACGTTACTACCTATCTTGCGAAGCTTGCTGCGACTGATTGTGGTCGATATCATGTTGGCTCTGGGTATATGGTTGATAACAACGGGTACTCCTGGTCTTGCGTTACGATAGGCGGGTCGGCGGAGTATATTTTCTGTAAGACTTGAGAGGAGATTGTCATCGGCAGTTTTTATCTTTGTTATCTGTGTCTGGGATTGAAGTTTGGAGGGAAAATTGGCTTTAATCGATACCGGCAGATGAGACCACATTTTCACTCTGTGGGTCAACAGTGTTCGGTTTCTGTCTTATCCTTCGCAAGAAGTGGATGCAATTCCATCAGTCAAAAACATAGTTTATTGGAAGAATGAAACCCAGTTGATTTTCTGGTTCGTTTAAAACAAACCATAACCTAGGCATGTGTTGGAGAACATGACGCTGAGGCTGACGACGCTAAGCATTTATTATAGGGTCTTGCTATAGACACCCGCCCCATAGACCATCATCCAGCATGACATCATTCATATTGCACTTTATGCGACTATCAATCAATTCTATGTGCTGGCTGAACTGGACAAGCTTGATTTCCTCGCAACATACCCACAAGCCCGCGCAGACACATTTAAACTGGATACAATCAAAAATAGCTTCTGAGCAGCTGGTTTAATGCCAGTTAATCCTAAACCAGTGCTTGCTAAGCTTAATATTCAGCTTCGAACGCCTACACCAATACCTGAACGACCTTTAAGCCGATCAAGCATTTTTCTGCCTGCCGCTGCGGCGAGGATTGACGCGTTTCTAATGTGAGGCTGCCAGTGTCGTGGAGCAGGCTGATCGGGTAGAACTGCTGCTTTGGGCGTGAGAATCCCTGGGGATGCTGCTGCCCAGTCCACTCAGCATACGAGTCCAAGCAGCATCGCCGCCAGAGAAGGCTCTGTGGCGCCAGTGGGTTTACGCGAGGCTCGCTCCCCATCTGAACGGAACCCGGATGCCAGGAGACTAACACCGCCAAACCGTGAGGGGCCAGTAGGACAGGTCTCTTTCCCAATGTCGACGTAGAAATAGTCGGAGAGATGAGACTCGTCAATCGTGTTGCCCCAGTGCTGGGCAAAGTGCTGCATCATGCCCGCCCACGTGTTGGCCATGGTCAGTGTCTTTAGGTTTTTACCCTGGACGAGGATGGTCACGTCCAAGAATTGCCGGAGCCCAGCGCGCTCGACGGTCTCCAGAATACTCCCCCACACAAGCGGGAGTGCATCCGGTCGGAGGAAATAAAACAGAAGCTGCTCCCGGGCGACCGGATCCACCCGCTGCGAGCGCATCTCGACCCCCGGGGCGTGGCATTAAGCCGGCTGTGGTCAAAGCTGGACGGGTAATGCTGGACAAGGGAGCCGTCGTAGTGCCGGTAGATCACAGGTAGGGTACCTGGTCCATCCAGATCCGAAAGTCATCATCCCGGAGAAGACTGCTAATAGCAAGGTTATCTTCTTGCCTACTATGAACTAGACCGTCTCGGCATAGTTGGCTACTGCCGAAAATAGGGGCGAGGGACCTAGTAAGTATGGCCAGCTGAATAAGAGCGCGGATGATGGTGGTTTTCAGCATACTATGAACGCGCGTATCGTTGAGGGCATTTAGTTGCCTCATATTTCTATGAAGGTATGATTTTGTTCGCGTGGTTTTTGTTTGTTCCTTTGGTTCGAAGAGTCTACATCTGGGATCCTCCTATTGATAGACGCGATTGACCATACCCGCCTTTATTTTGACTGTGCCTTTCTGGTTCGTAATTTAATCTTGATGGCGATATGTTCTAGTATAATATGAAACAATTACTCTTGACTTTATGTTGTTCTGTGAATGTGTTGCTTATCTCTGCGTGTATCCAACGCCAGCAACGAAGCTAAACATTCTGCTACTCAGCAGCTCATTCCATAAACCAATTCTTTTTCGTCGGAATATAAAGTTCACAGTAATCCAAGACTGCGTTCTCACTGTACATAGTTCATTGAGCTCCGAACTTCCACATGCCCAGCATCACTAGAGGCAAACCATAACCTCATCACAGAAATCCAGAATCAGCACAAATTCTGGTCTAACAAAAAATAAGACACCATTTAGTTCCCTGCACAAGACGAGCGATCTGATGGATGGTCTAGCCGTGGTTTCGTTGTGACACGGGTCTCAGGTTTCCCTTCGTCATCACCTGTTATGATATGAAACCTTACGCCGGAATCAGATCTTATCCTCGCGAACTTAGCAGAAATGATTGCTAATCAATTTCGCTGCTGGATGTTGTATATAAATCCTCAATTATCTGTCTGATGAAATCAAGCAATCTTCCTCCGGGTTGCAACACCTCGGCCTAACGGCCCAGAGTAAAGCAGAGCTACCCTGACGACGAACGTTGAAGTTGTACAGATGCGGGAGTAATAATGATCTGTCCAAAAAGATATTCCTGGGGACACGAAATAGGCTTCTGGGAATGACCAATCAAAGACTAGGAGTTTTAACCCCTTCTTGGGACTAGATTATTCCTGGGAAACTACACATAGCTTCTTCATTCTAAGGATTCTAGGGCAGACTCCCAGGAGGGGAAAATCTCGATTGATTGATTGATTGATTGATTGATTGATTCACATACGAGCACGATACCGCACCGCATCTTTGTTGGCCCACGAACGCCCTCTCTGTACACGGACTCCGATCTTCAAATGTGTCTTGCCTCCATGGCCCACCGTGCTCGACCCGCCCAAACGACATACTCTCCCCTTCCTTGTTGCGAGCCAACACCGGCGCTCGCAAAAGCCTCTAACTACGTGCCGTTTACCTCAAAAGATCGACCGAAATGCTGCTCGCTGCGGTATACTCCCTCACCGTTGCCCACTGCGGATGTATGAGTGATATAGCCTTGAATCAGGCGCCCAGTGTCTGCATAGCCCATCGCTCGCGCTACAAATGACCTTTCATACAAGGCGTAGGGTTAGAGATGAGGGCGCACGTTCATGTCTGTGATTATTGCGGCCATGTGGGATGTGCGTTGGCGAATAAACTCACAAACTAGTCCCAGACGCGTGAAGACTTATCCCATTTACGGCACGGTCGGTTTTAGGATCATCTTAACTGGTCCCGGGAGCTGTAGCGCTCCTAGAACGCTCACCCAAGATCCCAGGGCCAGACTTTCGCTTTTGGGGATCTAGGTGAGGTGTCCTTGGGGCGGGCACTTTGGTTTCACGTGCAGGCTTCTAGCCCGAGCGGGTTACGAGACGACTGGTCCTGGGATCTCAACCAGTGATCCCGCGAATGACTGAACCGAATCTGGGAATGCAATCCCTGGCCCCGGGAGCTAGTTTGCTCCTGGGGCTCTTGAGTCATATCCTGGAGTCGTTTTCCTTGATCCCAGGGCCAGGACTGCGCTTTCGGGGATTCGAGTAGGGTATCCTTGGGACAGGTACTTTGGTTCCACGTGCAGACTTCTGGCCTAAGCATTTCTTGTTGTGGATCTATACAGTGGCCCTAGCAACCACTGATACACGCCCAGGGCCATGTGGTGAGTTCCCTGAGCTACCCAGCCATACATTACGATGATTTATCTGCTCGGCATTTCTTGATATAGCTGGCCAAGTTGCCTACGGGGTATTTAATTGCTAGAATACCCCGAGGGGAGCTTTTCAACCTCTATACCATTTTTCTTTGAACATTTCAGCCCAGCAGACATCAGCTCAGAGCCATGACTTCACAGAGCGCGGAGACCGATTATTCTTTCGCTGACTTTCCCCCTCCAGACAACTATCGATTCGCGCACAATCACTGGATACCGCAGACGAGGAGGTCTTTTCGCCCCAGTCGCCTTGACAACATTATTGGGAAGATCAGATATGAACATGATTATTTAAGTCAAACAAATGAGACCTTGACGGATACCCTACAACAGCTGCGCCAGGAAAACGACAAACTTTTCCAAATGCTGCAGCTCAAGAAGAAGTACCTTCAAGCAGCTCAGCAACGCATAGAAGAGCTCAAGCAAAAGGTCGATAAATCGAAGGACATTGCGGTACGGATGCAGAACTGGGAAGGCCGCTTGGCAGCGTGCGAGCAACATATCCCCATGTTTCAACAATCATCCAAGGAAATTATCCAACCGACGCTGGGCTCAAACGCTGGCCTTCGAGCAGAAGAGCCAAGACGTGTCCCTCGTCTTAGGCGGTCGGATCGGTCAACGAGCTGGAAGGTGGAACTTCCGCAAAGTCAGCAACCCCCGAAACAAGTACAGTAATTATCAGTGGAGAAAACGCCACAGCCGGCGCCCTATCGACGTGAACGACGGGATTGAACTGTGGTTTTGCTTAAAGTGGATCGCTCAATGTCGCGATTTCTGGCTTATGTATAATGTTAGGCCCTACCAATGTGACGGAGGTTGGTGAATTCAGTTTTGATGGTCCCGCAATGTTTGTTTGCATTAATCATCATCTGCATGTAACTAACTTTATTTGGTGCGTTTGCTAGATTATGTAATCAAAATTTTATCATGTCACTCCTTATCATCTGCTTGCTGGCCCTTCTGATGATCACACCGAAAAAGGTGTTTTATAAAAAGGGCACTGAAAGGTAGGCACCGTCAAATTTCAATACATCCTGATCAGGATGTAGTTAAGTTGAACAGTTGGGAGTGGGGCGTTTGAGATGAGGCCGCTGCAGATCAGGCACAAGGACAGGCCGCTCGGAGCTGATACGTTTGGCTAACTAGAAGCCGCCTTCGATGATTTTCTGCCGGACCCACATTTGGTGATTGGAACTCTGGCCCCCAACAGCCAGCGGATCACCTTGCCAGGATCGTCTATTATCGACCAACGTTTCTCCTGAAAGCCGCCCAGTCTGCCCCGGGGCAGTACGCGCATCTGACAAGGGAGGGGGCTTCCAAGCGGTCTCAGAGCCTGTACCAGTCTCGGCTGAAATTGTCTCAGATGTTGCAGGGTCGAAAGGGTCATCGTCTGTCCACCACTGGCAAGAGGGTTCAAGGTCCAGGTCAATCAGCCGGAGATGACCACTCACCCTGGTGTGAATGACACGGTGTATAGCTGCACGTATTGGAGTACTTGCGCACACTGAGATGAATTAGCGTTGGCATAGTCTCTAAAGGTACATGCTGGAGGACACATACCCGAAATCGCGGTCGTCCCACCTGTACTATCCATCAGGCGTGCTAAATCCTTGGCGATATTTATAGCTTCAAAATGGTACTTCAAACGCGTGCGGTTGCGATAACGAAGTTGATCCGCGGGTCGAGCACCTAGGATGTGCGTGGTAAATTGCAGGATCTGCTATCGAGTTAGCCCGACCTATTGTCAAAAATCAAGCACGAAGGGCTTCACTCACATCAAACCCCCGGTCATCTCGATGACCATGTTCGGGACAATCGTCTCGGTCAAACATACGGTCGAGTTTAAGGATCTGCGAGATTTCATCCCCTACCTAGTGGGGATGGTCTATTTAGGTAAGCACACCACAGCGTATAGCATCTAAGAAGAACGGGACACGTACTGAAATCCTTCAGCTTAACTTGCCACAGAACTTCTAGCCGTCGCACTGTATTCCTCCGGCTTCGGCTTTCTTAAACAAGATGCCGCAAGAACAGCAGCGCACGGAAGAGTCTAATACCTTCCAGTACGAAGACGACGGTTCCGTACTGGCCCAAGTAAGGGGAGTGTCCGTAGGGACCCAGCACGCATACTAGAAAATGAATCGTCGCGTGCGCACGATCCGCAGCTTGTGCGATTATTCTTATCATACCCAGCCGAGGCCGGGTGACTATCCGTACCATGCGGGTTGACAGTGCTTCTGGTGTGTTTTGCACTATATCCACCGAAGCCACATAGAATGCGGGAAGCTGAACGCATGCCCGAACTCCCCAGTGTGGCGCCCAAAGTTATACATACTGCCCCGGCCGAGCCACCCACTCCACCGGAACCGCAATATCAAGCCATAAGAGCCGGTTCGAAGACCGCGAGAGGGCTTGTCGGGAGGTGATACGCCATAACCTATGATGCCACATGGTATGCAGACATGTCCCGGCACCCCAGACAAATCCGGCGCAAAAACCTCCTAGTAAAACCCAGCGGTAGGGAGACGCCCGGTCAATCAAATGATAGTAAAGAGCGCCAGTGGCGATTAAGGCAAGCATATGGTGGACCTTGAGGCCGAGTTGCGGCCATCGTCGGAGAATCGCAGCGAGCGTCCAAGGTAAGATCGAGACGAGACTGCATCCGGCCTGTGCAATGTGAGCCACTTCGAGTCAGGTATACCGCGGGGAATATAGGAAGGCCGCCGTTCTCTAGCCCGCTTCACGTACCAGGAGTGGAATGACGAGAGAAGTCCCAAGAGTTGAGTTTCGAGCAACTGTACTCAAGACGGATCCATGAATAAGGCAATGCAGCACGCAAATGCGGCCCAGCCACCGATGAGCCCACTGGAAGGTGCCCCGTTCGACACGGTAGACGTGGGCTGGAAGACTGAAGCTGAACCCGGAGCAGAGGGGAATAAGATTTGTAACTGCTAAGCATCTAGCTCGCTTCTGCACATCCGCCCAGTTCTGGGTATGAAGGCTGATTGCAATGATGTTAGCAATCACCAAGGCTACAAGCACTCCCCATTATAGGTATGACGGGATATCCAGCCACTGCAGCACGCTTGGTGTTGGCGCCTGGAAGAAGCGTCTCCAAGATACTGCGTGTTGCAGCCGGAAGGGTAAGTGGCCGAATCGGCGGCCGAAGCTATAACGGACCCAGCATATCATTGCGAGGAGCCCACAAAGACCAAATTTGTCTTCGGCGGGAGCCCTGGCAAGCCATTTGGCAAAATCTGACGCAGGGTGAGACATGCTTTCAGGCGAGGCAGTACTGGGTATCGCAGGTTTTATCTTATTCTCCAATTGGTAGCCTGAACAACGCTGACCTAGGACTTTTGTTGGGCGACCCAAAGCACGTTGTGAGGATGATGCCGGTGAGCAAAATTAGAAGCTCCTCTGTCATGGCTCACTGGGTTGATGACCGGGGTTGATAATTGCCAATTATCATCATTGAGTCCTCGGCAGGAGATCACCGATAGCATAAACAACTATATTGGTATTCAAAAGGTGCGTCTTGTAGAATTCTTGTTCAGCGTTGAACGCTTATCGAGTAATGGAATGTAATGCGGGTTGAGATCGTCCCATGTTTCCCACGGTTGAACCCAGTCAACGTCTCGAGATGAAACCTCAGATGTCGCATTGTCGCTCGTCTAATTAGGTAGCGACTGTGATTGTCGAAAGGATCAGAGGAGGCTTCTGTAGCCAGAGACGGCGCTCTCTTGTAGCAAACATGCCTCACCATCGCTGGGCTGCATGGGCAAGGGATGTTGCTGAACTGAAAATGTTGCATGCCAAACACAGCGCTTCTAGTCATCATAAGCTGTGGCAGATTTACACGTCTCCCTTTTAGGCATGGTAGTGTAGCTACAGGAATTTCATTTGTTTCCTCGCGCTCATTGCAAGATATACACGCTATCCGGGTCAGTGTTTTCCGCTAATCGTGCAGCCTTCATGCCAAATCTTGAAAACACTCTGGGTCTACAATAATTTTTGCTCCTGGCTTCTGAATCTATTGCCTCTAGGAACGGACATGTTGGTCCTGGGAGCTATCGTAGTCCCGGGATCCATAGTTTTGTATCCAAAGATGCCATCGAATAATCGAGAATTGAAATGAAAGCACTTAATAGTACCGGAGAAGTCAAAACATCGGCGACAAGTTATATAAACCATGCTATGAAGCTTCTATCTTTGCATCTTTCTACAATACAAAAGCATAACAACGCTCTTCGAATCCGGGATCTCTTAGTCTACCACAGTTTTCCACTTTGGCCTTTGTCACTATGGATTGTCAGACTAACTTTTGTCTCGAATCTTGCCAAGTAGTAAGAAAATTTACGAAGATAACTGTGAATCTCACCCCGGGGTTTATCAACTATGTTTCTGGCTTTATCAACTATGGGACCAGGTCGCCGATCCTGTCGACCGTGTTATATTTCCAAAAAGAAATGCGGTCGTGATTTGCCTTCTTGCCAGACTTGCGTCAGACGTGGTAGGCCTGAATTGTGTGTATACGAAGAGATAAGCCAGCAACAGTTCAGACGACAGAGAAAGTGGAGAAGGCTTCGCCCCAATGACCAATCGACACAATCCGAGGAGCTATCCAAATATGAAACAGAAACCCAGCAAGATTGCAGCGGCGCAATACAGCCCGCTATCCAGCGCACAGATACGGGAGACCCTGACGTCGATATAACGTCTTCCAAACGGGAGCGCGCTGAAGTGAAGGCGATACCAAAGGACAGATGCCATCTGAAATCTACTAGAGACGAAGTGGACAATGACCATCTTCCCATACTTGCCAACGCGACCCTGCCAGATGCTGAATGGACGAGACCCTACTTTGAGATGACTCTTCCGGTAAAGTTGAGCGACAGCAAGGCATTTGAGGCACGTTTCGCTGACGATTGCGCAGACTGACCTCCCATCGCGCGTCACGATTCCACCCCAAACTTCTAGCCTGGCTACTGTTGAAGAACAGCCGCACACGATTCACCAACTCTTGTTGGTACTGAATTACCTCTTCGTTTCTGTAATGCTGCCTGGAGATGATGGGGCTTTATGGTTCATCATTCATCGCTGCGAGAGGGATTGGGAAAAGAGCTTTATTCTGCAATATGATAGCCTGCTGTGGTGGCTGGTCTCTGCACGTAATGCTTTGACCCGGGCGGCAGATCTACATTGCATGTCCTTGGAAGATTTGGAATTGCAAATCAGGTACATCCTGTTCATCCTGGGACAGCATGCGTCGCCGAAACCCAGCTTTTTTCACACTTATCAACGGCCAGATCCGCCATACCGCCCTTTTGGGGTTAGATCGAGCATCGCCTTGATTTGCCATGCCTTTATGGGAATCCACGCTGCAGGAATAGGAGGATATCAATTCAAGGAGTTGTGGATACGTGACCAGGAATTCTTCTGCACGATGACCTCCCGGCTCCAGAAATCGCCCCTATTTCCGGCGGAGGTTCCGGTGCACAAGCTGCAATCGATTATCCTTAGCCTGCAGAGTGCCTTCCAGCTTGAAGAGATCCGTGTTGCTTCCACAAAGCCCCAAGCAATCTGTATTGGAGATGGCCCAGACCGAATGGAGTACTACCGGCGAGCATTTTTGTCTCTAGACCCGATGCTATTACCGAGGATTTTGACCACAGCGCTGGCGATCGAGCCGAAATTTGAGGTCAGGATCGACGATTTGGCGACTCTTCTTGCAGAACGTTTTCATGAGTCATATCCAATGGAGGATTTGGAAGCAGCTTTCAAAAAGGTGCCGGAGATTTGGCAGTCCAAGTCTGATAGAATTGTAGTCACGGAAATGTTTCACGTCAAGACATTCGAGCAAGAATATCGGCTTGGCTATCTTGGTGAGTCGCCAGCTGCCCTAAGCAGGAGAAAGACTGATGATGGTAAACAGTACAGATGGCGCGTCTCATGTTTTGGTTTTTCATGTTTCCCTGGGGATTGGCAGGTAATCCTGTGTTGCTCATTTCTGTCGTGTACGAGCAGAGTTAAATCTTTAGAACGGACATTATAACGCTCTTCGAGTAAAAGAAAACGTATATTGAGACAGATGAAAAATTTCTTGTGAATAATATAATCTGATTGGCAATGGAAGACCGGGTATATGGCGTGGTGCAGATGAGCGAGATAAATCAAACCTGGCCGTCGGTTCTTCAAAGGGAGACCCCTGAGCTTATGATACTATCTGCCGAACTAACTAGGGCCAAATCGTTGTGGATGTACTTGTCAACTGGGTTCTGGAAAGAAATAACTACAAAATAATATGACTCTTATATCATTCGTTTTGGCTCGTGAGAAAATGAAATCCAGGTACTGTACAAGTCACAGTCTAACCCAAGGCCACCGCTAATCGTAGCCCCCATCACCGAGTGGCCATCCTTGAGGCGTGAGCTGTCCACGGAACTCAGGATCATAGACTGGACTTGTCTTATCCAGAGTGGCCACATAACGATTGCGTCCTCGATGTGTTCCGTGTGTGGTGTAATGTGTTGAATTACAGGATGAAGATACCTATGATGAAGATGACAATGTTTTACTTGAATAGGCAGCCTACTTTCATTCAACTGTTCAAGTCTACTTTTCAGAATGAAGGGAACCCCGGAGTAATATATCCTATCCTCGATCCTCCAGTGCCGAGGTCTAATTTCCTTATCATGCCCATACAGGATTGCCAAGCGTACCCAAACCATGGTAGAGTGAGGGGATACAATAACCACTCCTCGGCTGAAAAGGAAGTGGTAGCAAAGCAGTAGAGAGCGGAGGTAGGTAGAATTGCCGGATTGTATGATGTCTGCCTGAGGCAGACATATTCTGCATGTGTATGCACCGTACAATTACAACAGACTAGCTAACGTTAGTTCTTGTTGAACGGGGTCGGTAAACCCGCAAGACTGGTTCCCGGCACCATGTAGAGATGTCTGTCGGCGATATGCCACAGATATATATTATGTATTCAGCATTGTGCTGAGGGTATTTTGTTATAAATCGAAGGACGATTGATTGTTCCTGTATTCAGAGAGGATCGAATGGATTTCCAATCAGCTTGGTTCTTCAAATAGATACCACGGGAATCATTTCCGACGGTGCGGCTTACAGTAAACTCCCGTTTTGGGCACTCCCAGGTTAGGCACAGATTTTCATTAGGCACCAAATTCTCGTGGACGGACCCACTCTTTTGGCTTTTCCCATATATAACAACGCCATCCGGCACATTTCTTGTCTGGCACAGAAAATTCTCTTCAACTGTTGCTTAGTCATTCCAACCAACCAATGAACGTGTATTATTCTGCCATTTCCACTCCATCTTCGGCCGCCTTATACTGTAGCGGGCATATATATCAAAGGCATATCTGGCGCTCAGAAAAATGCCCCTCCATTGCATCTTTTCATTCTGAGTACACTCCCTACTTGAAGAGCATGTGCTAAGTGGTTTCATATCACGTTATGACGTGATACTAAACATGCAATCCTTGGGACTGTTGTTGATGGTGGCGAGCAGAAGAGTACGTAAATGACAACCAGGGCAAATATATATTTCGGTCCACTACATGTACTGTACTCGTTATTATGGGAGGAAACACAGGACGTTGACTGCTCTAGACCAAAGACAGACTAGTGCTTATTAGATTAGGTTTAGTGCAAGTACTAGCGGCACACTTTCATCAGGCACATCGAAATTCTGGTGCACGGAGGCCTGTGCCGAAAACGGGAGTTTACTGTAGTTCCTGATCAGCCTCATATCACAACTTCACAGCAAATTTGAAGGGACACAAAACAGCCACGGCGGTGAACCGACCGGTGAGAATCCTGTTCTCCCATTGGGCGACAATGATTACTAAGCTAAACTTTAATTTACTGACCGTCATTTTGAAAAACCGTGTCATGACGCATGACGGTCATTTTACGATAAATGTCAAAATGACAGCATCCCTAGTATGGGCATGATCAGGAAATTGGACCTCGGCACTGGAGGATCGAGGATAGGATATATTACTCCGGGTTCCCTTCATTCTGAATAGCAGACTTGAACAGTTGAATGAAAGTAGGCTGCCTATTCAAGTAAAACATTGTCATCTTCATCATAGGTATCTTCATCCTGTAATTCAACACACACTCCAACCACTGGTCTAGATTGGACGGACTAGCTGAGAAGTGGTACGGTCTCGGCCTCCATGAAATGCGACTCGAAGGGTACATACTTCCGGCCACAGGGCCTTACAGGCCCTTTGTGCCCTGAGCATCAGTCCACCGAGAAATTGATTCCGTTCTTGGTATGGGCCCAGATATTCCTCAAAAGACTGTGACATGTGATGGAGTGATCACTCTTTATCCATCCTGCGCCAGTTGCTGGATAGATTAGGTTCTCCCATATATTCATGATAAAACTTGTTCGGGCGCAAGTGACCCCTCTCGTCCTCGCGGCGACCGCACCCTAGGTTCGTACGACGATTCATGAGCGTTTTTGGTATGTCCCTCGCGGATGCTATCTTCAGCCTCTCTCCATTAAATAGCCTGCCTTTAAGTGCTTTCATCGCAGCGTCCGTATCATCTTTGGTTTCGAAATCAACGAAGCAGTAGTGGTGATTCCCCGGTAGTGATCTTGTATGCTCGTGTGGAGTGATCCGCTTGCCAACCGCTGTCCTAGTAAAAAAATCCCATCAGCAAAGATGCATCCTAGTGAAAAGATGAAAAGTCTCCACGTACGGGTTGAAGCCAGCGAAAAGCTCAGTGATCTCTTTATTGTGTTGGGCTTGATTAAGCATCTTTCCTAATCCACCGACATAGAGCCTTCGACCCTCGTAATTCCCAACCATATTATCAAAGTGACCCAGTGCCCCGTAGGGACCCTGCTCAATATCCTCCTTGTTGAGTCGGCCAGTGGTATTCTCGCGATCTCTAGGTTGTGATGTCCAATCGCCCCAGCGCTTGAAAACATAATCGTTCTCGCGGTTCAAGCGGCGATCGTGATGTTTTTTGGGTTCGCATGGACCGACCTTGATCAGTCGCCCACTTATTTCTGCATTCAAGGATGTAAGTGCACGTTCAGCGGTCGTGCGGTCAGTGAAATCGACAAAGCAGTAGCCCGGGTTTCGCGCATTAACGGGGTCAATGGAAATGTGGATTGTCTCCAAGTGGCTAAAACCATTGTTGGCAAGAATTTCTTCGATGTTGTATGGTTTCGCGGTGTAAGGAAGGTTGCCTATTTTCCAATAGTCAGCATTATCAAGCAGCAGAGTCGTCGGCAAGATGGTCGTACCCAGGTAGATACGTCTGCCTTCAGATAAGGCATCTGGCTGGCTCTGAGGAGCATCCTCCATGACACGTTCAATTAGCGTGTGAATAGCCTATGCTGCTGTTCTAGATCTCTAACACGGCGCAACGGAATGCAGTGCGCAATTTTTATCGATGAAAATTGTTGAGTTGAAGTCCGAGATTTGGTAGACCGTACGACGGTACGAGTGGTCACGGGAACCACGTGACCTGAGTCGTTGGCTCTCAATGCGGGGGAGACTAGACCTCGACAAAACCCGTCTTTGAACACGTTTTTTTGGGCCCCCACGGGTTTTTGAAATAATATATCTCTCTGAACACGTAATTACGGTTGAAAAGCATGTACCAATGGTATGGGTCACGTATGTGTACTTGTCTGGTCTTCTCTAGTCTGCCACACAGCTAACGTAATCGGTAAGCGAGTCGCCTATGTAAGCGGCCCGCCCACCCTAAAACACATAGTAAATGCGATAAATTATAATATGATATCTGACTAACCACGAAGTCATTTCATTTCATTACCTTTAGATAGCTATTGATAAGACTTTTTAACACCATATATCAATTTCAGAGAAATCTGAAAACTACATTAAGGTGGTTACGAAAATTACATTGATTGGAAGCCCAAATATGTATATCTTAACCACTAAGTTGTAATGAATCCTTAAACTCTCTAGAGTGGTTGGATATGATATAAACAGTACTAGGCTATAAGGAAAAGTCCCTTCGTATATACGTTGTTAAGACATCCAGTTGTAATTTATCGCATTTACTATGTGTTTTGGGGTGGGCGGGCCGCTTACATGGGCGACTCGCTTACCGATTACGTTAGTTAAGTTAACTTAACAGGTAACTAACTAGTTAGTTAGTTATAGTGTTATGTAAGATAAAGTTCAAGAAAGAAAAGAAAAGATAAAAGAGGTGAAGCTGATTTCGAGCGGCACTATAGGAGAAGACTGTATATATGGAACATACGGCCGCATCCTGTATCTGCCGGGATCCATCCTGTAGCGCCTGGTCCAACTAAAGGTATAACTGGGGGGCCTGTAACCAAAAGAGACCATGGGGATGACCACGAGAAGCCAGCGGGTGGGGATAAACCCTCAGCTTCTAGACCTCCCAGCCCGTCACCCATCTCCCATCCCCGAAGCCGCAAACCCCGCAATCTCACCCGAATACCCCAACGTTGAGGACGTTTTTCTCGCCGAGGATGATTCTCATGATGAGGACGATTCTCACGTCGAGGATGATTCCCACGATGAGGAATACTTTCTCGTGTGGATGCGGCGGAAACAGCCAGATTACTCGTACAGTATGTGCTCCGATGGACCGGAATTCCGAATTCGATTATGTCAGATCGAGGACCGTAGTTCGATTCCTCGTACTAGAAAGAATTTTATAAGATCCTAAGAATCACGAGAAAGATGTCGATAGCTCGACACCCGCAGACAGACGGATAGACTGAAGTGGCAAATTAGTATATTATACAAAGATTAAGACCATACGTGAATTATCACTAAGACGACTGGTTAGATTAGTTACCTATAATTAACTTAGCAGTAGCGTCGGTACCTTCGGCCTTAACGGGATTCTCACCATTCTACGTTAAGAGAGGATACGAACCCAACATATCCTTCGATTAGGCAGACGAGACTCTTTTCGAACTAGGCGAATTAAATGAAGACAGGGCTCGAGTTTACACCCAAGGATTATAGGCGATTTAGAAGCAAGCCAGAGCATAACTTTTAGTGACTTAAGAAAGACAGAAGACATAAGCTAACAAACACCGACGAGAAGTCAATTTCGATATAGGAGACGAAGTCTTCCTAACGCTAAAGGGTCTAAAGCAAGAACGACCTAGTTTGAAGCTATCGAATAAGTCCGCAGGACCATATCGGATAGTACAGAAAGTCGGACACTCTTTCAAGTTATAGCTCCCTAACGATATGATAATTCACCCAGTTTTCGCACCAGAGAAGCTACATTTAGCTTACAAGAAAGGCTCAGAACCGCTCCAAGGACAAATACAAGATAAGGAGCCTCCAGTAAAGATTAATAACCGTGAGGAATGGACCGTGAAAGACATCTTAGACTCTCGAGTCAGATACCGAAAGCTACAGTATAAGGTTGATTGGCAGGGTCATGACGAAGATAAGACTTGGTATCCTGCGACTAATTTCAAGAATACTACGCACAAAATCCAGGAATATCACGATCGTTACCCGAATAAGCCAGGCCCACCACTACGACTGCGAGAATGGATCCATGTAATGCTTTATGACGAGAATCTGGATGATCATGCCGATGATAACTTACCATGCACTCAAAGGGACTGAGCGCATCTTGGAGGGGGGTAATGTGATGAGATTGACCTGGTTACCAGTTAGCTTAGAGGAAACGTCATATGGTTTATGTTGCTCGTTGGCTGCTGTCGCTCGTTTGCCGGAGATCCCCTTATGAAAGGTCATGTGATCTCTCTGAGGACTATTTGAAGGAGGATTGCGGTGGTTTCTCTTGTTCTTTCCTTCTTTTCCCCCTTGTCTAGTTTTCTCTTGTGAATAGGATCCTGAATGGTTTCCATTTCAGACTTGCCGTGTCACAATTATGCCTTGCCTTAGGCAGAAGCTACGTTGATTTCTGACGGCCGTCAGAAATTTTAAATAAGGGTTAGGGACTGAGAGCTATCACACTGGTTTTTTTAGACGGCTGTCAGAATTTCTGTAGAAAAGGGCGGTAGGGATAGATAAAAGTATTAAACTGAAGACGGACTTAGAGAAAATCGATCCTACAGAATAGGGGGTGTGTGGATTTAGACTAATAGGAGAGGGCTGATAGACCTATATTATACCTTAGGCAGAACGCCTTTCCCTTCTTTTATTTTTTTTCCCTCTAATCCTCACTTTTCCCTTACTTTCGCGTCTCTATCGCGTGTCTTTTACGTGTCCCTCACGTTACTATGGCATTCCCCTCTGAGTCTTTCACCCCATCTATCTATAGTAGGCTTCCGCACGACCTAGTAGAACCCGGACCCAACCCGGACCCGGACCCGGCTGGGTCCGGGTCTGGGTCTAAAATCTTGACCCAGCACTGGGTTCTGGGTTACCTCCTTCTACCCAGACCTAGTGCTGGGTACCCATTGGGTACCCAATTAGTAACAAATAAGATAAACATGCTGGAGATTTTGACTGCATAAATTATATAAATTCTTCTTGTAATTTTAGGTATTCTTATTACATCTTCTCCTTGATTTTCTATGATCTGAGTAGAATTCTAGAGATGAAGTGCTTATTTAAGCCAGCATTGATTAAGGAGAAAAGGCCTTGAATTAGCTATCTAGTGATATTCGAAAGTATCATCCTCTCGCTGTTTACGCTTCCGTCCTAATGCTCGTAGCTGCGTACTACTCTCTGGCAGTTAAGGTTCAGAATCCTCATCCTCGATATCACCTATCACCGTAACCTCCTTTTCTAATCTATCAGGCTCTTCAGTATCACTTATTGGCTCCATCTCAATCTCGTCATGTTTCTCATCTTTCTCCTCTCTTGCTGCTTCAATCTCATCTCGAGTGAAGAATTCTTCAAGGCGCTTCGCATCCTGCTCTTCAAGATCGAATCTTGAAGTACAAAGGAACATCATAAGCTCTTAAATTGTTTCGGACTTCATTCTTCCTCTGCGGTAGTGGCAGACGTCTCGGGCTGTATTAAATAGTCTCTCTACACCAGCACCTGTTGCTGGCACTAAGAGAACGTCTCTTACAAGAGCTATAATTGCTGGGAAGCGGTGTTGATTGTCCCTCCAGAAGCTAAGAGGGTGGATATCAACTATATCTATTGACCAGTTAGTAAGAGAAAAAGAACATAATAAGCTTCACTAACCACTATCAAGATATTATGTTAACTTATCTATGACTCCCGTTGGCTATTATTTACCACCATTCAACATCTTATTAAGCTTTAAGCTTAATCTAGGTAGATCCTTTAAAGGTAGTGACTCTTAACTATCGGAAAACTGAGCTTAGTATAGTGTAAGAGCCTTTTAGAAAGACTTTCGATACTGGTCACGCCACTCTTATTCCTAATCATTAGTAAGAAAGAATTAAAACTTATTAATAGGTGTAAGCATCGTGCAGATCGCAAAGACATACCCTCGAACATGATCAGTCTGCGCGTAATACTCATCGAGTTTTAATCGACTTACTATAAGCGCATTAAGCATCTCAGTCTTCCATAAAACACGCTTTCGCCTAAGCTGCTTTGTGGATTACTTAAGATGCTTAAATAGCTTATTATAGATCTTAAAAGTATAATATGCAGTAATATCCCGAGTCTTTAAAAGTTATAAAGTATAATCAAAGAATGGCTCCGTGATATAAAGAAGATAGTCGATTTAGCGCCACTCTTCAGTGTCTGGTAATAGATTAAGACGAGTATACTCTTCACAAAAAGGGCTAAAGATAGACTATAGTCTCTTCGCGCGACGGAGTATAAGAAATATGGAGTTCCATCGGGTCTTTACGTCTTAGATCGGGGTAAGCTTCACGTTTTAGGTCTATAGGCCATAGAACGTCTCTCGGCGCTAGGGACTAGCGTTGATGTAAATTACGAGGTAGCGTATCTTGTTGAGTGTAGAAGAGATCCCTCGCTGCTGTTGTCGTGCATTCTCTTACGCCATTCTAGATTACTGGTCAGTCCACTTTATTTCTGTAGTATCATTTTTTGGAACTGCCTTAATATGCCTAAGAAGCTGGTTAAGGCTAAGCTGAATGACGTGGGCTAGGCAAGGGATTCGAATAATGATAATACCCTCTGATAAAACCTGCTAAAGGCTCTTAACGAGGGTCTTATTATTTGATGCATTATCTGTAGTTAAGCTAAATACCCGGTCTTCAATTCCATGCTCAAGAAGGGTTTCCATTAGGGCGTTACTTAGGTTTGCACTAGAATACGTCCCATGAATAGGTTTGAAATCTAAGAGTACTTCCCGATATACCTAGTCACGATCAATAAAGTAGCTAGTAATGGCCATAAATGCCTGTGAAAATGGAGACGTCCAGCAATCGAGGGCAATAGAGATCTTTGAGCTAGCTGGAAGTAGCTTAAGCACACGCTTTTGCCGACTAATAACTGAAGTTTGTAGCCGGCGACGAATAGTATCCGTAGAGGGGATAAATGGAGTAGATTAGGAAGTGCGAGCCATCTGAATTAAGCTCTGGAACTTAGGGTGCTCGATAAGATGGAATGGAAGTCGATTAAGAGATAAGAATGATAAAATCTCTTCTTCCTAGGCTTCTTGCGAGAAAGAAGCTATGGTCGTATTGTCATCCTTAAGGAATTCAGTAAGTATAAGTCTTGAAATTCTAGAGAACTTACCACTTTTTTAAGAAACTTAGTTATCTCTGCTTTAGATCCACGCTTGGCCTTTTGACATACTGCACTCTTAATATGCTTTAACATAGAGGATATGCCATGATACTGTGCTTTCTGATCGGCTACACGAGTATGGAGAACATAGGGATGCTCAAGAATCTAGCCACAATTCTTACACATAACCTTTGGCGCTCCGTCTATAGCATATACAACCTGGTCGAATTTACTCCAGATCTCAGTCTGGTGGCTTGAATCCTAGTGGATCTTCTTCTTCATTCTAAAATCGGTCTATAGCCACTAATCTACCCATTCCGTATGAGTCATTTCGTCGTAAAGAACGTACGCCTTTCTCCGATTAGGTCCAACGCGTATAAGGGAGGTAGGGGGTGCTAAGGGAATAACTGGACGAAGGAATTCGGGGTCGATAGAGTTAAGATCGAATATTTACTGGCTAATAGATGGATCAGGAGTGCCTAGGCGGTTTAAAGGGGTAAGGTAACTAAGATTGCCTATATCTCCATCATAGATAGATGATGTAAGGTTAGATTGCTGACTTTGGGATATGGTAATAGAATGAATGAATAAATGTTTTGATAGAAAGTAAAGGGTAGGAGAGGAAGGTAATACCTACAAAAATTAGAAGATGCAGTAGCTTTATAGCTAGTAGAGAGCTGAATAAACGAGTCAACTTATTAAAAGCAAATATACTACTTTAATATAATTGGTGGGTATAGCGGGTAGAAGTGGGTATAACCTAACGGGACCTAATAGGACCCAGCCGGACCCAGGAAAACCCAATAAAACCCAATAAAACCCAGCAATAACCCAGGAAAACCCAGGAAAACCCAGCAATAACCTAGTAATAACCTAGGAAAACCCAGAAATAACCCAATTCCCACCCTAATTCCATAAAAGGGACCTCAAAAAATTTCAACCTAGCCCTCAATTCTAATCGGGGGGCCACCCCCAGATGAACTAGCAACCATTAAACCAGCACTTTAAGTAATATTAAATACTTTCATATTAATAAAAATGTAAAGAGTTAAATAATTCATTTAATATGATATCTCAATATCCTAGAATTTCTTTTAATTAGATCAAGGTTAGCTAGTAGTATAAGATTTTAGAGTTAAAGAGTTATATTTACTTAGTGCTGGATTCAAAATATATTTCTACAACTTTAAGCATGTCAGTTCACCTAACTTCTTAAACACCACCATAACTATAAAATTTAGACATCCTAATGCGTAATTAACTAGTAAAGATATCTTATTGATTTATATACGCTATGATATTTTTTAAATTAAGTGTTATTACTATCTAAGAAGTTCATTTATGTTAGTTTTTACTAGAACAGCAAAAAATACTAAAATTACATATTGATTAGTTAGCAGGTTTATGAACGCCAAGACCTTGAATTTATGCAAAGTTAGGTTTTCCTGGGTACCCAATGGGTACCCAGTCTGGGTCCTGGGTAGGGTCCGGGTTGCCTTGCCTCGACCCAGACCCAGCCCGGGTCTGGGTCTGGGTCCAATACTTGGACCCAGACCTGGGTCCTGCGGAAGCCTAATCTATAGTGATAGTATCGACCCTCTTCTGTCTGATTTCACCCCCTCCGAGGCCCCCGAAAGCCAGTCTACTAAGCTAATTACCCCTCTAATACTACCATCTTCTCTATAACGCGTTGGTGGAAGGAAAGAGTACGCACTTCGGACTGATATGAATAAGACTGAATTCATCGAATGGTGGCTTACAACCCAATACGCGACCACTAGCCCTTATACAAAGAGGGTCCGATGGGATAGAAAGGGCCAATCTTCTAAGGTTTGGTCCTATTTCAACCAGATTGCGAATATCCAGAATGGAACTCCTATGGTCATGTGCAAGAGATGCGATATGATACTTACCCATCCAGTCCAAAATGGGACAACAGGGATGGGAAAGCATTATAATAGCTCTACTTACAAGACAAAAAGTAAGTAAGCAACTATTGATCAGCTTATCAAGCGTGTGGTAAGTTAAGACAGAAGTGAGAGAAAAGTAAGAGAAAAGTGAGGACTTATATCTAATAATTCTTATCTCTACCCTAGGCTACTGATTCATCTCTACGACGCCCTGAATGGTCTGAAGATCGATGGAAGCAGCACCTTTTAACCACTATCACAAGCCTACGGCTACCATTTCGGATCATTGAAAGCTCTCACTTCCAAGACCTTCTACACCTTGCCCAACAGGCCCCCTCTATCCTAACCTTCCCCTCTGCGAATACGATACAGCGTTACCTACAATCAATCGTCCAAGATCGGCAGAAAGGCATACTTACGATGCTTCCCCTACACATAAAGCTCTCACTTGCCCTAGATTGCTGGACATCACCCTTTCAGCAAGCCTTTATGGCAATTACTGGCTATTTCCTTGATCAAAATTGGGAGTATAGGCAGGTCCTACTTGGGTTTGAACCACTTGAGGGCGCACACACCGGAGAAAACCTTGGTTCTGTCCTATGCCAAGCCCTTGAAAGACATCAGATATCAGACAGAATTATGGCTATCACAACAGATAATGCGTCTAATAATAAGACGATGTTTGACAAGATACAGAGAGAATACCCAGGCCTTCCTCTCGTCCATATTCCCTGTATGGCGCATGTGATTCAGCTTAGTCTGAATGAGCTCTTACATCAGATTAAGGCAAAGCCTAGGAATGATACTGTGGAGATGGTTTGGACTGATGAGATGATGAAGAATGTGTCCATGCAGCGATCTAGAAAGGGAGATATTGCAAATACCTTAAATAAGGTCCGCAATCTCACTATCTATATTAATGCAAGCCCACAGAGAAGACAAGATTTTCTTAATCTTCAGACTCATCAGTCTAGCCCTCGGTTAGTCCCAATTCAGGATGTGCGGACGCGGTGGAATTCTACCTATCTAATGCTACAGAGGGCAAAAAGGCTTCAGTCCCATCTTGATTCATTCTGTTTAATCAAGCGTTTACCTGATCTTAAGCTTAATGTGGATGAATGGCGACAGATCGACTACCTTCTTTGTCTTACAAAGCCTTTCTTTATATACACCACTATATTTTCAAAGACAAAGGATGTGACGATCCACCAAGTGTTTACGCTCTATAACGAGCTATTTAAACATCTTGAAGCTTCAGTCCGACAGCTTAGACAAAAGAAGGTAAGCTTTACTTATCTCTTACTTTACACTCACCTTACTCTTATATCCTAACCTTACTCTTAGATCAGATGGAAACAGCAGATGCGAGTGGCTCTTGAAGCTGGCCTAGATAAGCTTCGCGAGTACTATCGCAAGACTGATTCACCTGAAACTGGTGATATCTATGCACATGGGACTATCCTCGCACCTCGGTATAAATTGCAGTACTTCCAACGCCCTGAATGGGACGGAGGGCCAGAAGGATCTGATAAATCATGGGATGTTTACTACTATGATACACTTCAAGATCGGATTAGATCCTACCAATCCGAGGATGATTCAATCCTGAGGCCTCGAACGTTTCCACATATATCTGAGATTGATCAGATGTTTGATAAGGAGGCTGAATATGACCAAGACCAGGATGAACTAACGAGATATCTCCAAGCTGGTAAGCTATTACTTTTATCTCATTATCTATTCACTTTTACCCCTTTCTCTAATCTTTTTTCTATCTAGGCACTCTTCGGACGACCCCTCAGGTGTTCTGGAAGGACCACCAACATGAATTCCCTATCTTAGCACAGGTAGCCCGTGACGTCTTCTCTATCCCTGCGACTGGCGCAGGTGTTGAAAGGCTATTTAATTCGGCCCGTGACGTCTGCCATTACCGCAGAGGTCGTCTGAATTCAACTACTATCCAGGACCTTATGATGTTTACCTGTCTTACCCAGTTTGAGATGGAAGAGCAGCAGCTTGAATTAGCCCGATCTTTAGAGGTCCCTGAGGAAGGGGAAAATGAGCAACAATCAGATGGAAATGAGGTCATTACTTCTATTAGTGATGATGAGGAAGATGAGCAAGAATTAAGACAGTCTATAAGGGATGGGAAGAGACAAGATGAAGAAGATGAGCAGGAATTAATAGACCTCAAAGCCGCCCGCGGGCGGGCGGAGGGCCGGTCTTGCCTGCCCGCGGGTCGGGCTGGTCTTTTACTAGCCCTCACGAGGGCCGCCCGCGGGCTTTTCGAGGGCCGACAAACATGACAAACAGTACACATACTTTTGAAGACCCATATCTGCATAAATTATGCGTTTTTCAGCTGTATCTTTAGGTATTTACTTTACACTACTCTGACTGATTTTGACCAGGGTCGTAGCATTTAGATTGATGAAAAAAGATGAGTAAGATAAGTGATTTATGAGTGATATTTGCAGCTACTAGATACAGGACTAGCTTAAAGTTTTACGGCGCTTCCAACCCTCAGTTTCATATCCTTCGAGAAGTGTTGAGCGCTGCCGAACCCTTCCTGAATGACGCTGTGTACTAGGTAAGCTAGGCTCACCACTGGCTTCATCCTCTACCAGAGTCCGCTGGCTCTGTAGGGGCTGGGCACTATCACCATCACCCTCACCCTCGCCACCGCTATGATGACCACCATCATCATCTTCTTCCTCATTATCACTGATAGGCTCGAACTGCTGGATAGGTATATCCTTTTCCTCCTAGCTAGCCTGTCTCTCTTTAGATGAAAGATATTCATTGATTAAGGCTCGATGGCTATCTTCAATCTCAAATCTTGATGTGCATATGAACATCATGAGATCCTGAATAGTTGATGGCTTTAGAGAGCCGCGTCGATAATGATAGATATCCCGAGCGGAGTTAAAAAGCCGCTCAACGCCTGCACCTGTGGCTGGTATTGAAAGGATATCTCGTGCAAGATTTATAAGAGCGGGGAATAGGTGCTGATGGTCTCTCTAAAACGTACACATAGGGGTACGCATAATACCTATAGTATAATATATCTTAGTATAATCAAATAGCATGGATAGCATAGATAGTATGACTTACCACTATTCAGATACTCTTTGATCTCATCATATTCACCAGATGATGAAGGATGAGAGTCTTCTGCGCCACACTCCATCTCGAGCTCTGAAATACCAGTAACTATAGATAGTCGGACTCTGGATGATGATTGTGTCTCTGAATGTTGTTGCTTATAGGGTCGAAAGTAGTCTTTAAGGCTTTTGCGGTATTTTATGCAATAGTCGATATCTGGATCGTCCTAATCCTTGCCTTTAAAGAAGTCGAGCTTTTGTTGTGGTAAGAGGATAGTACCAATGGCGTAAAGGTTATTATCAATCTCATCAGTCATGCTGTAGTAATGTGAAAGCTTCTTCTCTGCTGCCTCGAGGGAGAGAAGCATAAGCTGCTTCCACGCTACCTTCTTCCTCCGTAAGGCACTCTTTGCCTTTTTAAGGTGATTAAAGAGCTTGTTGTAGATACTGAAAACCAGATGAATACTCACGTCCTTAGTCTTAGACAGAAGGGTAGTGAATTTGAAGAAGGGCTGGGTAATGTAAAGTAGATAGTCAATCTGTCTCCACTCTTCTGCACTTAGCATAAAGTGATCTTGGTCATATTGAGAGCAGAACTCATCAAAGACCGATTGAAGCCGCTTAGCACGTCGAAGCATGAGAAAAGTCGAGTTCCAGCGAGTCCGTACATCCTGGATTGGAATAAGCCTTGGCTCTTCAGTCTGAAGATTGTAGAAAGACTCCCGTCGTTGTGGGCTGGCATTGATATAGATAGTAAGGCTTCGTACCTAAGTTATAATTCAGAAGTTAGATGGATAGATAAGTAGGTAGAGAGATAGAGAGAGTATATAAAAGTGTTGCTGATTTCTGCAGAAATGGTTAATACCTAATTTCTCAGGCTGCTAGATTATTTCTGCAGAAATCGATGATATATTGGGTAGATAGAGGAAGGGGGATAGAGGAATGGGTTTTTGTGCACAAAAACCTATCTCTCGGAGCGTAGAGAGTAGGGTGTAAAGATCAAAGAAAAAGTCAAAGAAATCATGTTCTTGTGCACAAAAACGCATCTCTAGACTACATACCTTATTAAGCGTATCAACAATTTCTCTCTTCTGCTGCCTTGCACGAAGGATTCGAACACGATCATCTGACCAATTGATCTCTGTACTCTCATTCTTTGGGATTGCCTTCATCTTCCCTAAAAGGTCGTTTAAGCTAAGTTAGATAATATGGGCAATGCAAGGAATCCGCATAATTATCGAGCTACTGCTTAGCTCTAATGACTGCAGTGACTCTTAGATACTTACGACCATAGTGTTGTTGTTTGATGCATTATCCGTAGTGACTGTAAGGACTCGGTCTGTAATCTTATGCTGCTGAAGGATCTTCAAAACCATATCACTTAGATTAATACCTGTGTGGGATCCAGATAGCGGTTCAAAGCCAAGAAGGACTTCTTGGTACTGCTAATTTTGATCAAGAAAATAGCCAGTGATAGCCATAAAAGCCTGTCGAAATGGAGAGGTCCAGCAATCGAGGGCAATCGAAAGCTTTGCATTTGAAGGGAGCTTCTGAAGAATAGACTTCTGCTGTTCCTGAACGGATTGCCGTAGTCGAGAACGTATTATAACTATAGAAGGAATCTGTGGCTATATTAGGGCAAGCCGGGCAAATGAAATAATCTCACGAAATTATGGGTGCTCGATAAACTAGAAGGGGAGACGGGAGAGGGTAAGAAGCTGTAAGAGCTTCTGCTCCCATGCTTCTTATGTAAAGGTAGTCGCTCTGCTTGGAGTATTCTGTATCTAATAAGGTAGTATAAAAGTCAGTCATTATTCATAGAATAGTTAAAATAACATACCGCGTTGGCTAGAAGTCCCTTAATATTACCCTTTTAGGTAGTGGAATTTTTGCAAGTTGGTCCAGCCATATGCCGATTAAGGGCAGTTGTTCCATATCGACTATTCCTAGGGTGATCTAGGACTTTATGGCATTTCCGATACTTTGCCCCTGGTTTCCCAGTTCTTACGTCTGTAACTTCATTAAAGTGTTCCCAGCATTTAGCTGTCCGAATACTACCCCAATTTATCTTCTTTGTCTTTCCAAAGTCCGTCTCTAGCCACCATGCCACAAAGTCATCTTTTGACATCTTATCAAATAGGACAAATGCTGTTGATCGACCAGGACCAACACGCTGGAGTAAGGGAGGAATCGGAGGTGGAGGGACCGGGGTAAGAAAACCAGAGTTTAAGGTAGTATCAAAAGGACTGCTGGCTTCCAGAGATCTTAGGGGTAGGGAGTAGCTCGTTTGAAATAGGGTGAAAAGGGTCGTCAGCTGGATCACCGTCATAAATAGACGAAGAGTAGATATCTGAGAACTGAGATATATTGGATATTGTTAATAAGAGTAAGAATAAGAGGAGGACTTAGCAGTAAGAAGGACAGACATACGTAAACCACAGTTCAAACACGCGAAGTTAACTAGTCGCGTTATGATTATTCTAAGTATAGTGATTATAGTGATCATGGTAATCATAATATGATCTATCATAATATGACCCACTTTTTCTACGATTCCCTTCCTCTATTGGTCTGAATTTGAGCGCTAGTTGAGGGCCGCCCTCGAAAAGCCCTCGAAAAGCCCTCAAAAGATGCGGGCGGCCCTCAGATCAAGAATCCGCCCTCAAAAAATGGGTAGTTGTGATGCCCCCCCCAAAATCTTCCCAAAATCTTCCTAAAGTCTTCCACAAAATCATAATTTTTAACACTTTACTATCATACTATATGCAATTTAAGAATAATTACTAGTAAAATATAAAGTAATTAATATTATTTCACCTTTATATTTAATTTTTAATCAAAAATAATGGTATTTAAAATTTAAAGAGAGTATTACTGAGTTCATGCGGAGGGAGGATACACCACATGCCCTAAGTATAAATATATATTTCTGCAACTTCAACTTACAGACTTCGCAATATTCAAAATTACCAACCCCTTCTTTATAATAGTGGGCTAAAAATGGATAAAATCCATATTACCTACAGTTATTTACTATAATACTACTTGATTTCTTAAAATTTCTTAATCATAATAGGGAAATAAAGTAGAAATTAAAGATGGAAACCAGAACAGTGTTAAAAAACAGTATTTTATCAGGATGACTGAGCAAGATTATGCGTCTAAATTAGGAAAGGTCAACTTTTTTTATGCAAATGCGGGCGGATGAGGGCCGCTCGCGGGCGGCCCTCTGAGGGCTGAGGGTCCGCTGAGGGCCGGTAGTACCGGCCCTCCAACTAGTGCGGGTCGGGCGGAGGGCCGGGGGTACCGGCCCTCAAAACGTTTTTAATGAGGTCTAGGAATTAAGACAGTCTGTAAGAGATGGGAAGCGGCGAAAGAGTGTTACATCTGAAGATAAGGGTGATTTAAGCGATGATGATGGTTATTTACCTCATTTAAGCCAAATACGTCACTCTGGAAGGGTTAGGAAGGCTCCAAAGACGCATGAGGGATTTGAAATTAGGATGGTCTAATTAAGGTAGTTTTTTCTGAATTTATCTTCACTTTTTGTTCACTTTTCTCTGAAATATTACCATATGAATACCTAAAATACTACATAAAATGCACTAATTATGCGGGACCTAGGTTATCTGTATCATGGGACTCTTGGCGTCCCATGGGACGGGACCACTTTTACTGGTTCCTCCTATGGGACCAAGGTCGGTCCCATGTCCCGTCCCGCGGGTCCCATGGGACGGGACGGGACGGTCCCATACGGGAATTCCCATGGGACTGACGATGTCTAATCCTATCCACTACCTTAATCTATTAGTGACTATAAGATCTAGTTATATACCACTAGCGGTCTATTCTTTAGCTTTTATCACTAAACTCTAAAATTTTAATCGCGCTTAATTACTAGACCTCTCTATTTAGGTAGGCATTTATAGCTATTACTAGCTATTTTATTAATATAGACTAGGTTTACCGAGAAGTGCTTCTTAGTTTTAAGCCCATTTCTAGGTCATACTCTGGTTCAAACCTTAGTAATATTCTTCTTAATACATTACTAGAGCACCAGATTATAGACCAAACTTTTAGAATCATAGCTAATAATGCGTTAAATAATAAGACTATAGTTACTTCGATTCAGTAAGCTCTACCTAATAACGTTAATATTATCTATGTAACGGGCCAAGGCCACATTAAGGCCCGGGCTCTGCCCGTGTAGACGTCGAAACCCATGGGTTTCGACGGTCCTTAAAGATCTGCCGCCAAGGCTATATAGCCTCACCGCCTCGAAGCACGACCGTACCACAACGGTCCCCCCCCCCTTTTATTAACAGATCCTTAAGATCTATGTAAACAGCATGCAGACACCGTCTAATTAAATCAATTCGACTGTAGCCCTTCACATACATAGATCTTCCTCTTTCACATAGAGTACTAACGGAATAACATCGGAAAGTCCTCGAATCGACGAGGCATATTAGAAGTCTACGAGATCGTCCGCAGTATATCGCACATCAGAAGCCCTCGAATTAATAGAGGCACACATCGGAACAAGTCCTCCTTAACGAAAAGGCTGAGGCATATCGGAACGTATACGAATCGACATCGAAAGCATGTCGAACCAGGAAGGATACCTAAACCCTTCCCCGTTGGGGTCACCCCCTGAATGGGCATAAATGATGATGCATAAACTAGAAGCTCTCTCCACCGAACTCGCATAGGAGAAGCTATTACGAACGGAATAAGCTCACTAACTCGAGCAACTAAGAGGCGCCGGTGTGGCGTAGGAGACCCCTCGTTTAGCACCCGAAACTATTACGAGCCATACCCTAGCGCTAACGGAATACTTAGAGGCGACTATTAGGCGCCCCCGTGCGAGGCTGCCAGACCTAGCGAAGTTCGCTGGCTCGACGTTAGATTAGCCATCGTGGAAGATCACCATGATTAGTAAACTATAAGTCGATGGAGAAGCAATTAGGTCCGACTCGGACCAGTTAATCTATATCTTCACCCGCCTCGAAAAGCTCGCATAGAAGAACACGACTGCGTTTATGCAATAGCGAAAAGATACTACGTCCCCACACGAATTACTAGCGTATCTAGAGCGGATCTATAGAAACCCGAACATTTAAGCCCAGGCAGCACGTAGACTACACGTGCTTAGACAAAAAAGCGACCAGCCATTTTCTAAGTTTTTACCCCAGCTAGAACGTGAATTCGCAGACGCTGGAGCGATTGAATAGGCAGACGAACCTAAGCGATAGATCGTCCTGAACTCTCTAAACGAAACGATGACGGATGCCCTACGACACCGTGGCGTTCCGAAGACGTTTCAAGGTCTAATCGACCAGCTATATAAGATCAGCACGGACTATGATACATTAGATGCACCACGAAGCCGCGCTAAGGAGACCTAGAAATCCCAGAAACGAGAAGAATACTACGACCCTATGGACTGGACGCCATCTAGTAGTACGGTGAAAGCGAACCGATTCGCTCGCGATTCACCCCCGAGTCGAAGCAAAGACCAGCGCCTTACTAGTAAGCGCGCTAAATAGGTCGAACCGGAAGAGCTCGATAGGCGACGCGAAGAGGGACTCTATATACGTTGTGGACGGCCTGGCTGCCGTATCGCGACCTGTCCCCTTAAACCAGCGAAGCGTCCCGAAGAGACAAGAAGGCACCTTAATACCAATAAGCCGGAGAAGACGCACCGAAACGGGTCCGTTTCGACTAAGAAGAGCAGAAGGCGCGAAGCTGATACGGCAGAATCATCTAGCGAAGCCGAATTCGCTACTACTTCCGAATCATCCGGGTCGGAAAAAGAGTAGCTCTTATTCTTAGTCGCGAACAAGAGCTCGAAGGAGTCAAGAAATTAGAGAAGAGCACCGAGCCTCTATTCTACGTTGATGCGTGCCTAAATGGCGAACGATTCGTCCGAGGCCTCATCGATAGCGGATATGATAGCTATGCTATAATTAATGAAAAACTCTCCCTCTCCCTTAAACTCCCGCGCATTAAACTTCCTAAGCCCTTAATACTAGACGGCGTGCTAGGGAAACAGGGTCGAATCACACACGTTACTTACTTTAATCTCGATATACATAGCCATGAACAAAAAGGCGTGTTCGCGTACGTGATACTAGGATAAGTCGATGACCTTATCCTAGGTAAACCCTGGGAAACGGACGTAAAACGGAAGAGTTCCGCGAATAGCGGGTATATCGATATCTTCTCGAAGGAGGGAACTAGAACACGGTGTTAGAACCGTAGAGATGCATCAATCGGCCCCCCATACGTAAAACGTCTGCGAGTGCAGAAAGTAAGCGCCCGGCAATACGGACAGATTTGCGAAGGCGCATCGAACGACCACCGGCTACGAATCGGCCGCGTCTCGATGGCCGATATCGAGAAAGCACTACGGCCGAAGGAACTAGTGGACCCAAAGACGAAGCTACCTAAATAATACTGGCCTTGGCTAGACGTCTTTAGCCAACGACTAGCGGACGAATTGCCTCCGAACCGTCCTAGAACCGATCACCGAATCTAGCTAAAAACCGACGATAACGGGAACGAACTCCCACCCCCGTACGGACCCTTATACGGAATGAACCGAGAAGAACTACTAGTACTGCGTAAGACGCTCACCGACCTACTAGATAAGAACTTCATCCGTGTAAGTCGATCACCAGCCGCTTCGCCAGTGCTTCTGGTACGAAAGCCAGGAGGTGGCATCCGGTTTTATATCGACTACCGGGGCCTAAACGAGTTAACGGTTAAAGACCGATACCCATTACCCTTGATCCGTAAGACGCTCCGCAACATGTCGAGGGCACGGTGGTTCACAAAGCTAGACGTTATAGCTGCATTCCACAAGATCCGAGTACAACCAGGTGATGAGTATAAGACTGCGTTTCGCACACGATACGGGCTTTATGAATGGAACGTGATGCCATTCGGGCTAACAGGCGCCCCAGCTACCTTCCAAAGGCATATTAACCACGTGCTACGAGAGTATCTAGACGATTTTGTCTCAGCTTACGTAGATGATATCATCATCTATTCGAACGGCTCGATAGCGGATCACCGCCGAAAAGTAAACGAGGTCCTATCGAAACTACAAAAAGCCGGACTTCAATGCGACATTAAGAAGTCGGAATTCGAACAACACGCTATGAAATATCTAGGCTATATCGTGAAGGCAGGCGAGGGTCTATGCGTCGATCCCGAGAAAGTCGAAGCGATTAAGTCATAGAAGGCACCTAGGACCGTGAAAGACGTGCGAAGCTTCCTAGGGTTCGCTAACTTCTATCGACCGTTTATACCCCGGTTCGCTGAACTTACGACGCCCCTAACGAGGTTAACTAAGAAAGACGAAGTCTTTAAATAGGATAATAACTGTTAACAGAATTTTGAAGAACTAAAGCACCTCTTCGTTTCGGCACCAATTCTGGTGCATTTCGAGGAAGAACGGGAGACGATAGTGGAAGCGGACGCATTAGGCTAGGCCATAGGCGTAGTGCTATCGCAGAGATAAGACGACGGAACCCTCGCACCGTACGCGTACCTCTCCTAGAGGCTATCACCAGCGGAGGTAAACTACGAGATTCACGATAAAGAACTCCTAGCTATTATACGGGCCCTTAAAGAGTAGCGACCAGAACTAAAGATGGTTCCCCGATTCACTATCGTAACGGACTATAAGAACCTCCGATACTTCCATAAGCTAAGGTAGTTATCCGAACGATAGATGCGATGGTCAGACGTGCTAGCAGAGTTCGAGTTCGAACTATAGTATCGGCCTAGGAAGTAAGCAGTAAGACCGGACGCGCTATCACGAAGAGAACAGGATATCCCGCAAAATGCCAACGACGAGCGCGTTTCATCTAGGTTTCGGGCTATATTCGGTGACGTTACGGTCCGGATTAGCAGAGCGCAACGAGAGCCCGAGGGAGAAGAGTTAGACCTTAAGACACCAGTACGAATATTCGAGGATCCCGAGATATAGCAGTTATAGGAAGATGCTCGAAGGACCGATATAATTTATCGAGCCTTCTCTACCGCGATATTTAAGGAAGATCGTCGAATACCAGCCGGTACGGATACGAAAGTGAGCCTAGCTAAATACGAGCTAGACGAACGTCGACTACTACGGTTCCGTGGTCGTCTATAGGTTCCCAACTCCGAGCCTCTAAGGACAAGGATTCTCCAGCAAGTGCACGATTCCTACATAACTGGTCACCCAGGACGAGACGCCACCTATGCGATACTGTCTCGGCAGTGGTTCTGGCCCGGAGCGGTAAAGGATGTACGTCAGTTCCTACGGAACTACGGCGTATGCGGAAGAAGCACGATCTAGAGAGAAACGAAGCACGGTCTATTAAAACCCCTTCCGATTCCCCAGCGTATCTAGGCAGAGATATTAATGGACTTCATCACTGGTTTTCTAGCTACAGAAGAGAGTAAAGCGATAAACTACCTAGTCGTTACCGATAGGTTAACGAAGAGCGTGATCCTCGTTAGTATAGACTTAATTACCGCAGACGCGCTAGCCGAGGTCTTCCTAGTGCATTTTTATATACACCACGGTCTGCCAACCGCTATCATAAGTGACCGAGGAACCCAGTTCGTGAGCGAATTTTGGAGAAGGGTATATGAAAGGCTACAGATTCGGCGTCGATTATCTACCGCTTTCCACCCGCAGTCAGATGGTTCAACTAAGAGAGCGAACCAGGAAGTCGAAAGGATTTTAAGAGCATTCACGTGCTACACGCAGGAAGACTGGATAAAGCTACTGCCAGTAGCAGCAGTAGCGATCAACAATCGGAACGCAGCGTCAACTAGAGTATCTCCATTCTTCTTCACGTATGGATACCACGTCGACCCGATATAGGCCGAAAGTGAAGGAACATAAGAAGAGTTATTAGGACCGGGGAAAGCAGGCGAGGCGCTAGTGGATCAACTCCGATCCGCCACCGAATGGGCATAAGCGTCTATCGCGTTCGCATAAGATCGGCAACAGCTTTAGGCGAACAGAACGCGCCAAGCCGCACCAGTGTATAAAACAGGCGATAAGGTATGGCTAAACCTACGAAACGTGAGGTCGATGCGGCCGTATAAGAAGCTTGATTAGCTTCATGCCCGCTACACAGTACTAGAGGCACCGTCTTCCCACACAGTACGATTGGACGTTCCTACTGGAATTCATCCGGTATTCTATGTCGAGCTAGTTCGGCCCGCAGCTAAAGACCCACTTCCCTCACAAATCGTGGACGATTCGCAGCCGCCACCCCTAGAGATCGATGGAGAATTAGAATACGATGTGGAAGAGATCCTAGCTACCCGCACGAAGAGAGTGGGTCGAGGCTCTAGGAGAGAAGTGCTGGTTCGCTGGACCGGCTACTCAGAATGCACATGGGAACCACTGGCATCTATGGGAGACTGCAGCGCACTGGACAGATTCGAGGAACGTTTCGGGACCGTTTCAGCCACGGATAGGCCCCCTACCAGAGGCCGAAACTCTAACGGTCGTCGAAAATACAGCGCCCGTTGAGCGTCTATAGGTCTAAGCCTAAGGAGGGGGGTATTATAACGGGCCAAGGCCACATTAAGGCCCGGGCTCTGCCCGTGTAGACGTCGAAACCCATGGGTTTCGACGGTCCTTAAAGATCTGCCGCCAAGGCTATATAGCCTCACCGCCTCGAAGCACGACCGTACCACAACGGACCAACGGTCCCCCCCCCCTTTTGTTGACAGATCCTTAAGATCTATGTAAACAGCATGCAGACACCGTCCAATTGAATCAATTCGACTGTAGCCCTTCACAATCTAGGTACCTTACCTTACTTATATTATCTAGCTTAGTCTTATATAACTTCTAGATCGCCTAAAGGTAGACCCTTTAAATGATACTACTTAGACTAAGTGGACTAAGACCTAATAATTAGAAGCTAAGGCTAATATAAAGCGCTAGAACTATAAGGTCTCTATAACCTTAAATAAGGTCCGTTACCTAGCGATCTATATCCGCGTAAGCCCCTAGCGCCGCGATATATTTAGTCGCCTTTAAATAAAGGAGCCAAAGGTTATCCTAATATAAGACATAAGGACTAGATAGAATTTAACCTTTCTTATACTTCGTTAAGTAAAGCGGCTACGTGCTATTTTTCTAGCTTTTTATGCAGAATATAATTATAAAGAAATACTACTTATCACGGGCCAGTGCCCGGTATAAGGTCACGTGAACCACGTGACCATAATAACCTAACACGCAGAACACCTACTCGATAATTCTCTCTTTAAGCTTTTTGTACACAGTTCGTGGCCTAGTTAAATTAAACATAAATTCTGCTTCAGCCCTTCATATACAAAAAGCTTCTAATTAGATATTGTAAAAATCTAGAACCATAGACGAATAGCCCCCGAATCGAGAGTGATTCGGCGACGCGACCCCTAAGTAAAGATGCAACACTAGGAGTCTACGAGCCCCCTATTATAGGCGTAGACGCTACTGTAGCAGATAGTACAGACGTAAGCTATGTAGAGCGAGCAAAATGATCGAAACGACCAAGAGCGCGCCGCTTAAGACGAACGAATCCGTCGACTAGAGGCTATGATAGAGCTCCTGTCCTCACGTATAGCGACGACAATAACGACGACGATAGGGGACCTAACTCCGGCACGAACCATAGCTGAATCGACCCCGGAACCCCTACGAATGGAACCCGTTTACCGCCCGAAGGCACGACTGCCAGACCTAATACTATTTAGAGGAAACGTAGCCGACTGGCCAACGTGGCGTGTGATAATAGAGAATAAACTGCATATAGATGGCACAGCAATTAGGTCGCCTTAAGACTAGTTTATATATGTGTTTTCCAGACTCGAGAAGCTCGCCTAGAAGAATACCGGAACCTTCGTGAAACTACGACGAAACGATGGGGATCCGTAGACGATACTAGATTACCTCGAGGGTATTTACGGAGACCCGAATATCAAAGCACGCGCGGCGAGACGCCTACACTAGATACGTTAGTCGGATAGTATACTTAGGCTTCCGCAGGACCCAGGTCTGGGTCCAAGTATTGGACCCAGACCCAGACCCGGGCTGGGTCTGGGTCGAGGCAAGGCAACCCGGACCCTACCCAGGACCCAGACTGGGTACCCATTGGGTACCCAGGAAAACCTAACTTTGCATAAATTCAAGGTCTTGGCGTTCATAAACCTGCTAACTAATCAATATGTAATCTTAGTATTTTTTGCTGTTCTAGTAAAAACTAACATAAATGAACTTCTTAGATAGTAATAACACTTAATTTAAAAAATATCATAGCGTATATAAATCAATAAGATATCTTTACTAGTTAATTACGCATTAGGATGTCTAAATTTTATAGTTATGGTGGTGTTTAAGAAGTTAGGTGAACTGACATGCTTAAAGTTGTAGAAATATATTTTGAATCTAGCACTAAGTAAATATAACTCTTTAACTCTAAAATCTTATACTACTAGCTAACCTTGATCTAATTAAAAGAAATTCTAGGATATTGAGATATCATATTAAATGAATTATTTAACTCTTTACATTTTTATTAATATGAAAGTATTTAATATTACTTAAAGTGCTGGTTTAATGGTTGCTAGTTCATCTGGGGGTGGCCCCCCGATTAGAATTGAGGGCTAGGTTGAAATTTTTTGAGGTCCCTTTTATGGAATTAGGGTGGGAATTGGGTTATTTCTGGGTTTTCCTAGGTTATTACTGGGTTATTGCTGGGTTTTCCTGGGTTTTCCTGGGTTATTGCTGGGTTTTGTTGGGTTTTATTGGGTTTTCCTGGGTCCGGCTGGGTCCTGTTGGGTCCCGTTGGGTTATACCCACTTCTACCCGCTATACCCACTAATTATATTAAAGTAGTATATTTGCTTTTAATAAGTTGACTCGTTTGTTCAGCTCTCTACTAGCTGTAAAGCTACTGTATCTTCTAATTTTTGTAGGTATTGCCTTCCTCTCCTACCCTTTACTTTCTATCAAAACATTTATTCATTCATTCTATTACCATATCCCAAAGTCAGCAATCTAACCTTACATCATCTATCTATGATGGAGATATAGGCAATCTTGGTTACCTTACCCCTTTAAACCGCCTAGGCACTCCTGATCCATCTATTAGCTAGCAAACATTCGATCTTAACTCTATCGACCCCGAATTCCTTCGTCCAGTTATTCCCTTAGCACCCCCTACCTCCCTTATACGCGTTGGACCTAATCGGAGAAAGGCGTACGTTCTTTACGACGAAATGACTCATACGGAATGGGTAGATTAGTGGCTACAGACCGATTTTGGAATGAAGAAGAAGATCCACTAGGATTCAAGCCACCAGGCTGAGATCTGGAGCAAATTCGACCAGGTTGCATATGCTATAGACGGAGCGCCAAAGGTTATATGTAAGAATTGTGGCCAGATTCTTGAGCATCCCTATGTTCTCCATACTCGTGTAGCCGATCAGAAAGCACAGTATCATGGCATATCCTCTATGTTAAAGCATATTAAGAGTGCAGCATGTCAAAAGGCTAAGCGTGGATCTAAAGCAGAGATAACCAAGTTTCTCAAAAAAGTGGTAAGTTCTCTAGAATTTCAAGACTTATACTTGCTGAATTCCTTAAGGATGACAATACGACCATGGCTTCTTTCTCGTAAGAAGCCTAGGAAGAAGAGATTTTATTATTCTTATCTCTTAATCGACTTCCATTCCATCTTATCGAGCACCCTAAGTTCCAGAGCTTAATTCAGATGGCTCGCACTTCCTAATCTACTCCATTTATCCCCTCTACGGATACTATTCGTCGCCGGCTACAAACTTCAGTTATTAGTCGGCAAAAGCGTGTGCTTAAGCTACTTCCAGCCAGCTCAAAGATCTCTATTGCCCTCGATTGCTGGACGTCTCCATTTTCACAGGCATTTATGGCCATTACTGGCTACTTTATTGATCGTGACTGGGTATATCGGGAAGTACTCTTGGATTTTAAACCTATTCATGGGACGCATTCTGGTGCAAACCTAAGTAACGCCCTAATGGAAACCCTTCTTAAGCATGGAATTAAAGACCGGGTATTTGGCTTAACTACAGATAATGCATCAAACAATAAGACCCTCGTTGAGAGCCTTTAGCAGGTTTTATCAGAGGGTGTTATCATTATTCGAATCCCTTACCTAGCCCACGTCATTTAGCTTAGCCTTAACTAGCTTCTTGGGCATATTAAGGCAGTTCCAAAAAATGATACTACAGAAATAAAGTGGACTGACCAGCAATCCAGAATGGCGCAAGAGAATGCACGATAACAGCAGCGAGGGATCTCTTCTATACTTAACAAGATACGCTACCTCGTAATTTACATCAACGCTAGTCCCCAGCGCCGAGAGACGTTCTATGGCCTACAGACCCAAAACGTGAAGCTTGCCCCGATCCAAGACGTAAAGACCCGATGGAACTCCACATTTCTTATGCTCCGTCGCGCGAAGAGACTACAGTCTATCTTTGGCCCTTTTTGTGAAGAGTATGCTCGTCTTAATCTATTACTAGACACTAAAGAGTGGCGCCAAATCGACTATCTTCTTCATATCACGGAGCCATTCTTTGATTATACTTTATAACTTTCAAAGACTCGGGATATTACTGCACATTATACTTTCAAGATCTATAATAAGCTATTTAAGCATCTTAGCAATCCACAAAGCAGCTTAGGCGAAAGCGTGTTTTATGGAAGACTAAGATGCTTAATGCGCTTATAGTAAGTCGATTAAAACTCGATGAGTATTACGCGTAGACTGATCATGTTCGAGGGTATATCTTTACGATCTGCACGATGCTTGCACCTATTAATAAGTTTCAATTCTTTCTTACTAATGATTAGGAATAAGAGTGGCGTGACCAGTATCGAAAGTCTTTCTAAAAGGCTCTTGCACTATACTAAGCTCAGTTTTCCGATAGTCAAGAGTCACTACCTTTAAAGGATCTACCTAGATCAAGCTCAAAGCTTAATAAGATGTTGAATGGTGGTAAATAACAGCCAACGGGAGTCATAGATGAGTTAACACAATATCTTGATAGTGGTTAGTGAAGCTTATTATGTTCTTTTTCTCTTACTAACTGGTCAATAGATATAGTTGATATCCACCCTCTTAGCTTCTGGAGGGACAATCAACACCGCTTCCCAGCAATTACAGCTCTTACAAGAGACGTTCTCTCAGTGCCAGCAACAGGTGCTGGTGTAGAGAGACTATTTAATATAGCCCGAGACGTCTGCCACTACCGCAGAGGAAGAATGAAGTCCGAAACAATTCAAGAGCTTATGATGTTCCTTTGTACTTTAAGATTCGATCTTGAAGAGCAGGATGCGAAGCGCCTTGAAGAATTCTTCACTCGAGATGAGATTGAAGCAGCAAGAGAGGAGAAAGATGAGAAACATGACGAGATTGAGATAGAGCCAATAAGTAATACTGAAGAGCCTGATGGATTAGAAAAGGAGGTTACGGTGATAGGTGATATCGAGGATGAGGATTCTGAACCTTAACTGCCAGAGAGTAGTACGCAGCTACGAGCATCAGGACGGAAGCGTAAACAGCGAGAGGATGATACTTTCGAATATCACTAGATAGCTAATTCAAGGCCTTTTCTCCTTAATCAATGCTGGCTTAAATAAGCACTTCATCTCTAGAATTCTACTCAGATCATAGAAAATCAAGGAGAAGATGTAATAAGAATACCTAAAATTATAAGAAGAATTTGTATAATTTATGCAGTCAAAATCTCTAGCATGTTTGTCTTATTTATTACTAATTGGGTACCTAATGGGTACCCAGCACTGGGTCTGGGTAGAAGGAGGTAACCCAGAACCCAGTGCTGGGTCAAGATTTTGGACCCAGACCCGGACCCAGCCGGGTCCGGGTCCGGGTTGGGTCCGGGTTCTACTGGGTCGTGCGGAAGCCTAAGTATACTATTTACGAAATTCCTACCTAGGTTAGAAAAGGAGTTTATAGACGTAGGTACGCTTAAGTGGCATAACGAAGCGAAGAGACAGATCCTATTAGGATCTCTGAACAGAAGCATGACGAATTCGTTGATGAATCGTGGTATTCCCGCTACGTTTTCGGACCTTATTGCTCGACTCCACGAAATCAGCACGGATATGGATGCCCTAAGCATTAATGGCCTAGAAAGATCACACCGTGCATATGCCCCGAAGCACCAGGACTTAATGGATTGGACCCTAACCACCACAGTTAACTAAGCCGAATTTCGCACGAAATACCACCGATTAGGACCCGAAATAAGTAAGTAAGCGAGATAGGTCGACCACGAAGAGATAGAAAGACGACGGGACGAAGGGAGATACCTTCGTTATAAGAAATAGGGCCACTTCATCGCGAAGTGCCCCCTACTACCTATATAATACTAAGAACGGTCACAGATAACCACCGGACCGAGAGAGAAATATCTCCGTAGGGTCAAAAGTAAGAAAGCCAGATACATAAGTGATCGCGGATTAAGTATGTTAATTTCGGATAACGAAGTCTCCTTAAGCGAGGATTCGGGAAAAGAGTAACTCCTATTCTAAGTCGCGAATAGGAGGGAAAGGGGGTCGAAAAGCTACTAAAACGAGAAACACTACTATTTTTAGTCGACGCTAGGGTAAATAAAATCCAATTTACACGAGCCCTACTTAACAGCGGATGCCGTTATTACGTAACCGTAAATAAAGCGTTAGTTCAGTCGCTCTACCTCCCGCGCATTAGGATACCCACGCGGATCCTAGACGGAGTAGTCCCGAATCAGGGCCGAATCACATAGGTTACGCACTTTAACCTAGATATTCACGGCCACCAGTAAGGACGAGTATTCGCGTATATCATTCCTTAGCAGGAGGATAGTATGATATTAGGAGACCCTTAGCTACGAGATGTTAACGGTCGATACTCAGTAAGGAAAGGGTATATCGACATATTTACGAGAAACGGAGAACGGATAAGGTGCTAGAATCGTGCAGACCGCATAATCGGACCAACCAACGTAAAGAAAATATAAGTCAAGAAGTTAACAGCCTAGTTACTGCATGACTTTATCCATAACGAAAAGCAGCCGAATCGACTACGAATCGGCAAAGTTACGTTAGACGACATTAAGAAGGCGCTTCGTCCAAAGAAACAGGATAACCCTAAGGACAAGCTGCCAAGATACTATTGGCGGTGGTTGAACGTCTTCAGCCAGCAGTTGGCTGATGAATTGCCACCGAATCGACCAGGAATCGATCACAAAATCACCCTGAAACGAGACCAGAACGGCATCGAGGAACCACCCCTATATAGTCCCCTCTACGGCATGAATAAAGAAGAGCTCCTATATCTACGAAAGACGTTAACGGACCTTCTTAGAAAGAACTTATACGAGTGAGTAAATCGCCCGCCGCGGCCCCAGTCCTACTAGTGAGGAAGCCGGGCGGAGGAGTGCGATTCTGCGTCGATTACCGCGGGTTAAACGAACTAACAGTGAAGGATCGTTATCCGCTACCACTGATTAGAGAGACTCTAAGGAATATAGGGTAGGCTAGATGGTTTTCTAAGCTAGATATTATCGCTGCTTTCCATAAGATTCGCGTCTAACCAGGAGAAGAATAGAAGACGGCGTTTCGGACACGATACGGCCTATTCGAGTGGAACGTCACCCCGTTTAGGCTAACTGGCGCACCAGCGACCTTCTAGAGATATATTAATAGGACCCTACAGGAGTATCTCGACGATTTCGTGTCCGCTTACGTAGACGATATTATCATCTACAGCAGCGGATCGCTAGAGGATCACCGACGGAAAGTAGGGCAAGTGCTATAGAAACTATAAGAAGCAGGCCTATAGTGTGATATTAGAAAATCGGAGTTCGAGCAGGACTCCGTGAAATACTTAGGGTTTATCGTATAAGCGGGTAAGGGTATCCACGTTAACCCGAAGAAGGTCATAGTAATCAGAGAATAGGAAGCACCGAAATCAGTACGGGATATACGAAGCTTCCTCGGATTCGCCAACTTTTACCGACCGTTTATACCCCGATTCGCCGACCTTTCGGCACCCCTAACGAGATTAACGAGGAAAGACGCCTAGTTCATATAGGATAACGACTGCCAATAAGCGTTTAAAGAACTAAAGGACCTCTTCATTAACGCCCCGATTCTAGCACATTTCGAAGAAGATAAGGAAATAGTTATCGAGGCAGACGCATCAGGATACGCTATAGGAGCCGTCCTATCATAATATAGGCTAGACGGATAGCTACGTCTATACGCCTACCTCTCTTAGAAGCTATCGCCAGCAGAGTCAAATTACGAGATCTATGATAAAGAGCTGCTAGCGATTATACGCGCCCTACGAGAGTGGAGGCCAGAGTTAAAGATGGTCCCCCGATTCACTATCGTAACCGACTATAAAAACCTACGATACTTTGGAAAAGCATAACACCTAAACGAACGATAAATAAGATAGGCGGATATCCTCATAGAATTCAACTACGAACTAAGGTATCGCCCTAGGAAGCTTACCGCGAGACCTAACGCGCTATTACGGCGAAGCCAAGACACCCTATAGTATATCATAGACGAAAGGCTATCGAATCGCTTCCGAATCCTACTAAAAAAGGTATAGGTTAAGACGGGACGACCCGACCTATAGACAGTAGAAGAGACCGACTTTAAGAAAGAGGTCTATCTATTCGAAGAGCCTATACTATAATAGGAATGGAAGAACGCGAGATCTACTAATCAGGAGTATCAGAAGATATGCGAAGCCCTAGTAAAGGGAGACCGGCGAATCGCCGCCGAAACGAATGTGAAAACGAGCCTATTAGAGTGCCACTTAGATAAACGTAGGCTACTCTGTTTTCGGCAACGGATATGGATCCCGGACAGCGAGATATTACGCATAGGGATTATACAGAAGATCCATAACTCTTATGTCATAGCATACCCCGGCCGAGACGCCACTTACGCGATATTATCACGGAGGTTCTTTTAGCCAGGAGTAGTAAAGGATATACGACGTTTTCTACGAAACTGTATAGTCTACGGCCGTAGCACGGTATAGCGCGACATAAAGCATAGGCTACTAAAACCGCTACTGATTCCACAGCGAATATAGGCGGAATTATCAATGGATTTTATCACAGAGCTACCCCTAACGGCATATACGGGTGCAACGAATCTAATGATGATCATAGACCGGCTCACGAAGAGCGTGATCCTAGTAAGTATGGTAGAGACGACTACCGAACGAGTGGCAGATGCGTTCTTTACCCACTTTTATATACACCACGGGCTACCACGAGCGATCACGAGTAACCGTGGACCCTAGTTTATAGGTATATTCTGGCGAATAGTATACGAGAAGCTATCGATTTAACGTCGACTATCGACCGCTTTCCACCCGTAATCCGACGGCGCAACAGAACGCGTAAACCAAGAAGTTAAACGGATCCTACGTGCCTTCACGACCTACACGTAGGATAATTAGGACACCCTACTCCCTATCGTTGCCACTACGATTAATAACCGTAACGCTAGCGTAACTAGACTATTCCCCTTCTTCTTCATATATAGGTACCACGTTAACCCCATTAAGGTAGAAGAGACAGAGGAACCCCGCGAACCCCGTATACGACTAGGAATCGCGGGCGAAACGTTTATGAATCGACTACGAGAAGCCACCGATTAGGCCCAGGCCGCAATCGCTTCTACATAAGCTCAGCAGGAAGAGTAATCGAATAAACGACGACAGGCCGCACCAGTCTATAAGAAAGGTAACTAGGTATGGCTAAATTTACGGAATATACGCACATAACGATAATCGAAGAAGCTTAATTAGCTACACGCCTAATATCGAGTTCTAGACGTCCCCACACCCTATATAGTACGATTAGAGGTGCCCACCGGCGTCTACCTAGTATTCTATATAGAGCTAGTTAGGCCGGCCGCTTCAGACCCGTTCCCATCACAGATCGTGGACGATTCGCATCCCCCACTAATGCTGATTAATGGAGAACTTAAATACGAAGTGGAGGAGATAATAGACGTGAGACGCAAGAAGATCGGTCGAGGATACCGTGACGAAGCCCTAGTGAAATGGACGGGTTAGGCAGAACAGACATGGCAGAGACTAGACGAAGTGCGAGATTACTCCGCATTAGATGCCTTTGAAAGACGATTCGGCCCCGTTTCGACCTTATTATAGGCCCGAAGACGACCGAATAATGCTACAGCACGCACGATAAGGACCACCCTAGAGGGGGGGTACTATCACGGGCCAGTGCCCGGTATAAGGTCACGTGAACCACGTGACCATAATAACCTAACACGCAGAACACCTACTCGATAATTCTCTCTTTAAGCTTTTTGTACACAGTTCGTGGCCTAGTTGAATTGAACATAAATTCTGCTTCAGCCCTTCACACTAGACATCTTCAAAGCCCACCAGTGGGCCGAAACCTCCGGCCCGAGCCCAACCCACCGTGGGCTTTGGGCCCAAGACCTTGGGCCCAGCCCAACCCACAGCCCACGATGGGCCCCCATTAAAGCCCACCAAAAGCCCATTTGAGCCCATTATGCATAAATTTCCGGTCTTGGCGTTCATAAAGCTGCTAACTAATCAACATAAAATACTGTCTTATATACCTGTTTTTGTTCTCATCTAGTATCATTTTGAAATTCTATATATTTTGAGTAGAAACTTTTTATAATGACTTCAGAATTATAAATAGAAGACTAGGTAACATATTTTTTAACCCTGAAAATATAGATTTACGTTATAACAGTGGTCTCTTAAGAGGTTGGAAAAATGGAATGCATAGAGTTGCGGAAATATATATTTAAACCATATAATAGTGTTTATATTTCTGACAGAGTCAACAGTACTTAACGAAAATTTATTTCTTTATCTTTTCTAGACAAAATCAAGAGAACATGAAAGCTCCGATACTCTTTTCTTATGTATTTTTGATTTGGAACCGTATAAGCTAATTAGATTAGAGAGAGTAGTGTGTATTCAAAGAAAGGCCAGCGGGAGGTCTTAGCTGGGTGAAATTTTTTGACGATTTCAAGACTCGCGTGGGCTAGGAATGGGCTTTATGTGGGCTCTCGCGGGCTTTAGTGGGCTATTGATGGGTTTTGATGGGCTCCAGTGGGCTTTTGATGGGCTCTAGTGGGCTCTTGATGGGCTCTAGTGGGCTCTAGTGGGCTCTAGTGGGCTCCAGTGGGCTCCAGTGGGCTATCCCCACTTCGCCTATGATATCTATCCAATAAGCAACTAGGTATATCATTTCTTTTGATCTATTAAGTTGCTTACTTAGTTATTCTCGCTAAGGTAGTCTCTATCTCTAAAATATATCTACCTCTCCTTTTACTCTTCTTCCTACTATTCATATATTGGTTACTTACCTCACTATGTCACAGAGTCAACAATCTGACTTTGCATCATCCCTATATGATGGGGAGATAGATAACCTAACCTATCCTACCTCTTCAAACCACCCTGCTATACCATCTGGTAGCCAGACTCTAGTCGACGTCCTTGATCCTACGTTTCTCCGACCAGCAATTCCTCCTTTGATACCTTCTCCTCTTACGATACCGTCCTGTTTTCAACGTGTTAGGCCGAATCGACGGAAGGCCTACGTGCTATATGATATGACGCGTCATACCGAGTGGGTTAATTGGTGGTTGCAGACTGATTATGGGACGAAGAGCAAGATAAGTTGGGATTCAGCTCATCTATCAAATGCTTAGAGAGACTTTATTCAGGTTATATATAGTGCAGATGGCGCAGTAAAGATTATGTGTAAACGGTGTAATAAGATCCTTAAACACCCTTATACTACAAGGATAATGGCGGATGGCAGAGTCACGCGCCATGGGACATCAATAATGGTACGACATTCAGGTACTAAAGGCTGTTAAAGAACCAATTCCAATAGCCAAGATGGAGAAATTACGAAATTTCTCCAAGAGAAGGTATATCCTACAGTCTCTTCTCTAATATTATATACTAACTTTCTTTGATCTAGGATGATGCTCCGATTAACACCTCTTTCTCACAAGAGGCGTGGGAAGAAATGCTTCTATCATTCTTATCTATAAATCGGCTTCCATTCCTTCTACTCAAGCATCCAACCTTTCTCAGACTAATTCAATTAGCTCGTGCTGCTCCGGCTATGCCTTCGGTTCTATCTCCAGTGATAATACGTCGTCGACTCGCGATTATTATGAAGGATCGGCAACAGAATATCCTTCGGATGCTTCCACCAGACGCTAAGATATCAATTGCTCTTGACTGCTGGACATCTCCCTTTTCCCAGGCGTTTATGGCAATTACTGGCTATTTTATTGATAGCGACTGGGTTTACCGGGAGGTACTACTTGGCTTTAAGCCTCTTCGTGGTATGTATACTGGCTCAAACCTAAGTGGTGTTGTTTTAGAAGTGCTTAAGGAGTATAATATCCAAAATCGCGTCTTCGGTTTAATAACTAATAATGCATTAAATAATAAAACGCTAGTCGATTCTCTCTAACTAGCGTTACCAAGTGATGTTAATATTATTCGGTTTCCCTATCTTACTTATGTTATTTAACTTAGTCTGAACCAGCTTCTAGATCATCTAAAGGCTACACCACGTAATAATAATGCAGAAACAAAGTGGACAGATCGGCAGTCATCAGCAGCAAAGGCGAATACTCGACATAAGAGACGTGAGATTTCATATACTCTTAACAAGGTCCGCTTTCTGGCTATCTACATCCGGGCAAGCCCTCAGCGCCGTGAGACCTTTAGTGGTCTCCAAGATCTTCAGCCTAGTGATTCTGTAGATCACCAACCAACGGCACTTTTACCATTACAGGATGTGAGGACTCGATGGAACTCAACCTTTCTAATGCTCCGTCGGGCAAAAAGAGTTCGAAAGTTCTTTGTTCCGTTCTGTGAGGTATATAGGTGTAACGAGATGTTGCTTAATGATGAAGAATGGCGTCAGATTGACTATCTTCTCTATCTCACTGAGCCCTTCTATCTCTATACGACTGAGCTTTCACGGACTCGAGAAGTGATAACACATCTTATATTTAAGATCTATAATGCACTCTTCGAATATCTTAAGAAGTTAATCTCCTAGCTAAAGCGGAAGCAGGCTCTGTGGAAAAAGCAGATGCTTAAGTCTCTTAAAGCTAGTCGTGAAAAGCTGGATGAGTACTACTCTCAGACTAAAGGCATAAAAGGAGAAGTTTATGCAATCAGCACGATGCTAGCGCCTGATAATAAATTTCATTTCTTTCTATCTTCCGATTAGGATAGAGAATGGCGTAAGATCTATCGGGAGTCATTCTAAACCACCTTATCCGGGTATCAACAGCGTCTTACTCGTGCGCAGGGATCTAGTAATACACCAGCAGCAGCCAGATAAAGATCGAAGCTAAATTTAATGCTTAGTGGGAGTATACATCAGGTAAAGCCTATTAGAGATAAGATAACTTAGTATTTAGATAGTGGTATGTTTCTGTTGAATTACCTAAGTCTCTATTACTAACTTCCTATTAGAATCTATTAATGCTGATCCTCTTCGGTTTTAGAGAGATAATCAGACCCGTTATCCTGTAATTACCTATCTTACCCGGGATGCTCTCTCTGTTCCTGTAATAGGTGCAGGTATTAAACGACTCTTTAATACCGCTCGCGATATCTATCACTATCGTCGTGGACGATTAAGGTCTGAAATAATCGAGGAGTTGATGATGTTTCTTTATACATCAAGATTTGATCTTAAGAAGGAAGGAGAGGAGTATCTAAAGGAGTTCTTCTCTCTTGATGAGATTAAGGCACAACGGGAAGAGAAAGAGGAGAAGCTAGATAGCATCTAGATTGATGAAATTAGCGATACTGAAGAGTAGAGCAAAGAATAAGGCGAGGAGGATGAAGAGCAAGAGGAGGAGTAAGAGGAGGAGTAAGAGAATGAGTTAGTGAATCTAATAGATATCACTAACGAGTCTCTAGAAGCTGAGCCTCAACTGCCAGAGCAAAATACTAAGTTACGAGTCTTAACTAGGAAGCGTAAAGCTCCAGTAGATGAAGGATTTGAATACCATTCTTAACTAGCTTAGCTAAGGCGTCATTAGAATTATCGAATAGAAAATCAATTTGAATTAGAATAATATATTAACTTTTGTTAATTGTATATAAGGGAAATACCTGATCTTACAGCCAAAAATGCATAAATAATGCGGTCACGGGCCTGAGGTCTGTTTGCCCTGTTTACAATATAATGGGGGCCCATTGGGGGCCCATCGATGGGCCGTGGGCCCAAGGTAAAAGCCCAAAGCCCACGATGGGCCCGAGAACCGGGCCCAAAACCCACGAATGGGTTGGGCTGGGGTGGGTTGGGCCCGGGCTTTGGTGGGCCGTGAAGATGTCTACTTCACACTACTAACTAATAAAAAATAGCGCTAAATTAACTACCTTCTCTATCTTACTAAACTATTCTTTAAGTATAGGGTTCGAAAGATCGACGATTGTGATGAGATTGGCCTGGTTACCAGTTAGCTTAGAGGAAACGTCATGTGGTTTATGTTGCTCGTTGGCTGCTGTCGCTCGTTTGCCGGAGATCCCCTTATGGAAAGGTCATGTGATCTCTCTGAGGACTATTTGAAGGAGGATTGCGGTGGTTTCTCTTGTTCTTTCCTTCTTTTCCCCCTTGTCTAGTTTTCTCTTGTGAATAGGATCCTGAATGGTTTCCATTTCAGACTTGCCGTGTCACAACGATGGCGGCGCTTTTCTGGTTTGATTATAATCAAGGATGAAGGCCAAAAAGTACTACACAGCGATAAGTCTGTTTTCGAATATTGCTGTATTTCGGCTAACTTTACGGAATTTAGAGATAGACTTCAACTATTATGCGTGACGAGAGAGTACCAAAATCTCAAGAAACATCAAGGCCTCGCATTCATAAGTGATGAAACAAAATGATGAAACGGAGTGATGAAAGATACTTAGTAAACGTCCTATCACTTAGTATCAGCAGCATAAAGCCTATGGTTAAAAGGATCTTGAGTAATTACCATTATAGACCTTAGACGAGAAAATAAATAAATTGGAATGATTAATCAAGGACCAACACGAAATATTTAAGGGAGCAAATTCAGCGATCACTACTAGCTGTCACAACTCAAAATGTTCGTAAGCATGTAGTATTTAAACGAAGCTACTAAACTGAGGAGAAAACTAAGTTGTGGGCACCATGAGGTTGTAAACAACCTCACGTCCCAATCCGGTTAGTCCCCCTCGCCTCCGCAGTCACGTGCATTCCATCACATGATCAATCCATCCAGTCCTCCAGTCCTCGACACCATGCGTCACACTAGCCGTAAATCACGATACTAGGGTTATACATTAAAGACTACCACCACTAAGAGGACAGGACACGTGAATATGATTCAAAATAATGCTAATATAAGGTAGGAATGCTGATTATATAGACCTTCATAAAATAGAAGTTCTACCTAACTCTAGTTAATATCATTCATGAAATTTCATGTCCTAAGATAAAACTTATTTCGTAAGTAGCTAATGCTTATTCGAAAGTCTAGTGCATAGTTTGAAGTATATATGAATTATATGGTTTTTTTTTTTTAGAAAAAAAATAGTAGCTTAATAGTAGTTTAATTTTAATTAAGTCGCTTTACGCATAAAATATACTTAAATCTTTGACTAAATTAACCTTATAGCAGGACGTAATATAGATATAATAATATTAACTATAGTATTAAATTAAAAGGAAATATATAAAAGGGAGCATCATATCTTCTTTTTCTTTATTCTTTTCAACAATTCTTTCCTAAAAGCTAATAAACCGACCTAGTTTCTCTAGTGATCATCACCAAGAAAGATATCTTTCTTATAGATAACACGGACTACTAGCGACGATGTGCGAAACGAAGGGAAAGATAATTCTAATAGGCTTTCTGTTTTAGAGTAAGATAGAATATTTCCCCTTATAATATCACTATTTTATATTTAAGATTAGGATACTACAGCCGCCTTTAGGGAGCTCTATCAGAACTAGTAAAAATGTCTTCGTGTTATATAGCCGCATAAGCTAAGTAATACTAGGAGAGACGTAATCGTGGAGCGATTCAATCTAGATCGTCTAAGCTTTCAGCCAGTCTATAAAGAAAGTGATGATTATATTTCGATATTAGTACCCGAACTTAACGGTCGATCTAAGCACGCTTTAGGATTCATCAAATATGAAAAAAAAGGCAGGTTAACTAAGCCTCGTCAACCCGTATACTTACATCAATACTTAATCTCTAGAGCTTAGGTATTCGTCTAAAAGGGACTATAACAGACTTATAGGTTATCACGGGGAAGGTCTTAAACTAGCGGCTTTAGTCATGACACGAAGCGGCTATAGTTTAAGAATTCACATAGATAACAGCCATTAGAATTTCTGTTTCGTAGGCTCGGAATTTAGGTATATAATTCGGCCTTTAATAGAGAGGAATACCAATGCACCATCTGATGTAACTACTGATATGGCTTAATTACAGTCTCGGATTAAGAGAGACGTGGCCATTATAATCGAATCGGCTAGCGCGGAAGGAGAAAAAGTAATCTCTTATAAAACATTTCGGACATAGACTAAGATCTCACTTAAAATTCGCGGAATATCCTATCCGTCTTATATCATCGAGACTAATACGGGAGACCTAGTGCTAGATATAGACCTTTCTAATAGGCTATACCTAAACGGAATCTTCTTACTAGCTGCTTTTTCTAATTTAAAGCTATATAGATTCTGCTATAATTTTACGCGAGGAAAAATTAATAGGGATAGACAAATTTTGATTAATAAATCAGAGGAAGCGGATGCTGTGATAAAGATCTAGGAAGCTACGATAGAGATGCATGAGGAAACTGTGCTTCCGTTATACTTAGATCTTCTCCAGAATTTCCCCGAATCGCCTGATGTTGCATCAGTAGACGTGTGCCTTAAGAATTCCACCAAAGCACTGATTTGGCGGCGCCTTTTACGTGAAGTGGGAGATACAGGATGGTTTTATAGTGAAAGTTCACGTGCCTAGGTATGTCAATCACAGCAGCAAAAATTTTATCGTATCGAAGCTAACAGGTAAGTCAGAGTGTTTCGATGATTCGAGAAGCATTGGGAAAAGACCCATTGAGGCTTCCCAGTGTGCTTTGGAATCTTCTTCGAACCAATTATGCACTCCGCACACCAGAGGAAGAACAAATTAAGCAGTTTAAACTAGCAGAGATCTATCGTTGCCCGTAATCTTCTTTCTCTCAAAACATCAAAAGAGCCTTTAATGCCTGCCTGCTCTTAATCCCCGACTTAGCTCCAATTACTATGCGGTGTGTTCAAGTGAATAAGACCGGTGTGGATTACTTCTTTGATAATGAAACTCGCATTCTTAAGATTCATCACAGATGGTTGAATTTCCACGCCATATACCAAGCATCACAATATCGTGGTCGTTTCCCAGACGAAATGACTAGAAAGAATTCCCCCTTCTTATATGGTCATACCGTCGAAGAGCTATTACGACTTATCTATTACGAAATCTTCAAGCCTTCGATCCCGCCTGGAGAATAGATAAATGCGCTTATACGAAATGCTCGACGTTCTCTTCGATATATGCCTTATAGCATTAAATCGGCACTTAAGTTCAAAAGTGGCCGTTTGATAATAACGTGGGAGGATAATAAGACAGATTTCATTCGAAGTTCTCTCGTCAACGGTACTTTATATCACATAATCCTCTATGCGGAGATATGTCTCTATAGTTCGGACCTCTTATATGATATAATAGGTAGAGTAACCCTATAGAAGTCCATAATTTAGAATCTATTTTAGGAAAATTACTAACGAAGTAGCGATCCCTACGGTAGGGCATACTTAATATAGGTACGCTTAGAAATTTATAAATCAACGTAATAGGATCGTAATATTCGATAATGTGGATTATACAAAAGAATACGTTATGATAATATCCTTAAATCAGCGATTTGCCTTTTACGGAAATCCCTTTATCGTACGACACGTTACTTCGACCTCTAGCGTTAATATTAGCCACTCAGTAAGCGAAAGCTTCGTTAACTACCTGTCCGCCAGAAATACCTTAACCTCTAAGGCTAGGTCGTACAGCCACAGCCTGATGACAAAAATGTCCCAAGATGCTCTTTTCCAGCGAAAAATATCTGTTATGGGTAATAAAGGGCAGGAGCTAACATTGACGAAGTGCCAGCAAGGTTTGGCACTTACGGAAGCCGATGATTTCAAAATGGATGACGCCCTCTCAAACTCTGTTAAAGAGAGGAACTGATACTGTTGAAGAGAATCAAATGCACAACCAAGAAAAATGCCCGAAGATGAGTTCATAAGTGTCTTTCATCAGAAACATCCATTGTCTTTTTGTCAATTCTGCATATACTGTATCTCTCCTCGTTATCTCATGCCCAAATTCTCTTTGACCAGGATCAGTGTCTGCGTCAACTTCATGACCCTCGAAGATATCGGATTTTCGCTTCCTTCAAACTTCTAAGCCAATCTCGATAACATACGCATTCCTTGGAAATGCTTGGCATGGTTAGGATTCTCGAAATTGCTCCCTCACAATTAGCTTCTTCAATGGTAATTGTAGTACCCTGCTCGGGGCTTAGACCGATCAGGACATATTGTGGTTGTTGGTAATTTCGTCACGTAGTCTGTATTAGCATGTGAAGAGATCGACTGTTAGAAGTTACGCTTAGACTGTTACAGTATCTGATGGAGATAGTAAAAGCGGCAAAGCCAAACTGAAGCGCCAATTCTGTTCGTAGACACGCTTCACGAGTCATATTCTAGTTCGTCTCAGGATAAAGTTAAAACTGAACACGCCCCGTTCCAAGCATAAGGGCACTATCTTTGCCTAGAAAACTCCCGAGGTTCACTTTACAACAGCAAATGAGGATAGCGATACATCAAGATATACTAGCTAAGAGAAAAAATCAGGGCCAGTTAGTTTATCGTTTAGAGAAAGAGCATAAAGTGACAAAATCAAATCACGGAAAATTTGATAGAATATGCGCCTTTGATCCAGTAGAAACCCAAAAGTGGATTTTATACGAGGCATCTACATAAAATTGATCGTTTTAGCTAGTTGGGAAGAAGATCACCTTAGACTACGGCATAAGCACTGAGCGGTATGTACAGTATTACGCAAACAATAAATATTGTAACTAAGTTTACCTTTGTTAAACATTGCGGGGTGACTTACCCCTCTTGTGTGAACTCTTGCATGGTCAGTATATAAGTAAATGTTTCTTTATGGATCGGATGACAAACCCATCGACATCCTCTTCCGATAGTCTCAAAAATAAGAATAGAATAACTTATTTTGCTGAGGACTTGAAAGTGGAGCGTTCTCGGAGTGCTGAAATGGAGTGCTGAAATGGAGTGATGAAATCAGAATGATGCTTCACAACAGAAAAAAAGCATTGGGATTGTGCAAACCCAATGAAAATTATTGATTAGTCAGCAAGTTAGATGAGATTTGGTGCAAGCCATCCTCCAGTGACTGTCGAAATTGCCTTGACAAACATAATCTGAGACACTATCTCATGATACTGTACGTTACGTGAAATAACACCCTGTGTAAGCTTATAAAATTCCATGGAACACTATGGCGGATATCTGCCAACCGTGTGTGAGAATTTACACTGTGCCACAAAAATTGAAGATCCAATGGTGACTTGAATTTGCGGCGCGATCGATAACGTATTTCACGGGCGGATGGGCCACACGGTCGGGTGGGCCACCCTCAAACAGCATAGTAAATGCGATATTTACTACTCATATATCTCCAACAGTACGCAAGTCTCCAAGACTCTTGATATATCTAAGTACAAGGCGCCAAGGACAATATAGGCGCTTAGCATGTGCTGAGACAAATATAGAATGATTTGTACCGTCGGTGTTACGTACTTGCAGCTCGAGCGCTTGAGAGAACTGCGATCACACCTTGAGCCAATAAACACACCGAGTTTACCGCTCATGGTCCAGATGCAACTGGGGCCTTACCAGGTGGGAGATTTTAGCCTTAGACATGACTCGTAGGTGGTTAATAAACAAACCTCATTAATGAGGCCATATGAATGAACAGAGAATACTGTAATTTTTGGACTGGTAGAGCCTTCCACGAAGTAGTTGGGAGTTCTACTTTCTGAGATCGCAAAGTTCAGCGCAACCCCTCAGTTGACAACTGGCTATACCCGTTTCCTCAGCCCGCAAATAGTTGATGACCGTTGAAAGCGTCACTTGCAAGGATTACTTGTGTAAGGGATCAAAGCGACCCTTTCATCACCACCAAGACTTCAACTTCATAACCAGGTATTCATATGATTATAGCTGTTGTCTTTGGGGAAATTTTGGTGATTAGTTGGGTTACTCGCGCGCCACAGTTAGTTACTCGTCGGGCGCGTGTGGATTTGTCTTATTAAGCGCCAAGAATCAGAGAGTAGTTACCTCCACTCCCGACCGCGACTGGACCGATCACTCACAAGCAACGACCAGCGATGAAAGTCGGTGTCGGACGTCGTTTTCTTTCGAGTTTCTGCGGGCTGAGATCTGGTGCTGCTCCTGATAATCAGTTACGACCGCCTGCCCTTTCTCAAGCATCATCACGATCATTCTTAGCGACTACTACGCTTCCTCCCTGTCGCAAAAGCCTCGCTATTCGCACGATAAAGACTCTCTCCAAGCAAATGCCAGCAGCCAGCCCCAACTTTGAGCATTTTTCTCGTTATACAAGTGGGCGATGGCTCTGGGATGAAGAACAGCAGCTTCGGGATAGGTATCGGGCCTTCAATGTTGCTGGGTCCCTCCAATGGATTATTCAGCGAATTAAAGGCCTTGAGCTACATTATCTTCTGTGGTCTATGGTGCTTTGTGGCCAATTATTACGATCTGAAAATATGACCGCTTTTTTCTTATTGTATTTCTTAAATCCTTCAATAATGGCGCAAGATACCGAGACAATGTCGGCAGGGCAATTGCATAGCACAAATCATGTAAAGAAGGGTTGTGCTATTACAGTACTGTGCAACCCAGGCATGGCACTATTACGGCAGCTTCGCTCTTGGTGTTTGTTGGCTATTTATGTCCTTACCAGCTACTCTCGCTCTCTCTCCCTCTCTCTTGTGTAACTCAGCCTGCCTGTACGGACTAAGCTACCTTGGTTTTTCCCACTTCAATAGTTGATCATTATTCAACAGACTGCGTGGATCACGGCACATTGCAAAGTCGCCAAAACCAGACTGCAGGACTATACTATTGCCTGCCTGCCTGTCCGTCTGTGTGGTCGTTGGAGCTTCGCGACGGATCCCGCTCAGTGGATGATGTGATGCGCAAGCCGGGTCTAATGATGATGGTTAGCGACGATGGCGGGCTTCACTCTCTTGAACGATCTGGTACATTATTTCGAGCTTCTTATTTTTCTAATGACATACCCAAGATTTACAAGTTTACTCAGAATAATCGTCAGTGTGACACAATGTGTCTTTTAGCTTTGAGTTGGAGCGCGAATCGCCGAATTAGGAATGAAGTCATGCTCTCGACATATGGTGTGGAAAATATATCTCATTTTGGTAGTTGATCTCGTAGCCCGCACTAGAAGCTTAGGTGATCAGCAACCTCATGAATTGGTCTCATGCATTGACAGGTCTTGCATTCTGCAATTATTACAACATTCGTCTGGTCATTTCTTCTTTAATTAATCAATCTTTTTCTTCCTAGTTCATTCCGCCTGACCTTATTCGTTTACAGTTCTAGTCTATACGATTTCAGCTTGCTTTAACATATAGATATAGACCCGTAGAAGAAATATGTATTTCTTTAGTACTATATATTAATACCCACTACGTTTTCAATAACCACACAACACTTTAAATAGTTAATAAGGAGTAGAAACCCCAGAAATCACCAATATACATAAAACTAGAATACAGGTATATTTCTTAAAATTTCTTGATACTAGTAGGTGAATGACGTTAGATATCAATGTATTTACTAAACAACCGTTAATGACAGTAATTTAAACAGGTCACTCGGCAATTTATCCATCCTTCTAGATGAGTTATGCAAATTCAGGCTGAATAGGCATTGAATAAGGTGCTTCATCCGGAGCAGTCCTAACCTAATCGACCGTCTGGACCTACGCTTTGGCCAGGACAGTACCGTCGCGATTGACGACCACTACGGGCGCAGAACGACCAATAATTGAAGCGTGATTGACCAAGCCACTGTCATCCCACGAGAAGTTGACAGAACCTCCCCCTCTAATTCGTAAGCCTGTCACGGAACCTCCGGCCCACGCTGATGGAATGGCTGGACCCAAAAGGACGGTATGAACTGCGTCTGATGCGGACGCCACCGGGAGGTCTGTGGAAAGCATTGCAAGAACCGCTCCAGAGAGACCAAAGTTTGCGTCAATCTGGAATGGAGCTGCTTTCTCATAGGGCCACCCGTTCCCGCTGGTATACACTGAAAACAAGTTATCCGCGAAGTTCATCCAGATGGTATACTTAAGATAGTTGTATCTGGCGAAATATAAGTCAGACACTTTGAGGTTCAATGGGAGTTTTTTTATTTCGTTTCGGTCGAGCAACTTACGCGATATCGGTATTATTGAGCTGTGCCCAACATGCGACCCGCCACACTTTTTCCCATCCGGTGTTCGAGTCAGCGGTTCCGTTACCTCGGGCAGTCAGGGTGACATTCACGGCGTCTGTGATAGTTTCGTTCCAGGCATACTGGCCAATGCTATAACCGGGATACCAGCCAGCAAGCATAGAGAGATGGCGGTGCTCATTGTTTGGTTGGTCCCAACCGATTTTCCATTCTGTGAGTTGGTCAGCGATATCGACCTAAAGGAGAGCAGAACAAGCGAGATACCTTGGATCTGACCAAACCATCCAATGTGAATTCCTTTGTCCATTTTTGCCTGCGTGTCTCGAACTTCCTGGAGGAAGGTCGTGTTCGTATCACCAGAGACCTCCCAGGCCGAGATGACGTGGTCGAACACTTCCCAGACAACCTGCTGGTAGTGAGCGCAGCCGAAGGTCTATTACGCTTGTTAGAGCTCATGGATCGACGGGGTAACTAACGGAGTGTCAGTGCTGCAGAAGAACTTACGGTCCATCCTTGTTCAGGTGAATTACAAGGAGCGGCAACCAAAGTTCCGTCCTTGGAGTACAGGTCTGGGACCATTTCGTGCACCCAATATTCGGCAACTTGTTTGAGCAACGGGTACCCAATCTCCCGATACCAAGTCTCATTCCGAGTGTAGTCGTAATGATCCCAAATGTGCTTCACTACCAGAAGGAATCCTAGTTTAGCCACGGGATGATCGCAGGAGACAGGAGGTAGGTAAATCCGACTTACTCATCCAGGCGGCGGCAGCGGGATAATCCGACCAGACTGCATCGTTCATCTGCCTAGGATAATGTCAGTTCATCTGATCGGTGCCATGAAAACTATGAATTTAAGAGTTTCGTACCCCGTGAAGCCAAATATATTCGTATTGCAGAAGAGCACAAATCCAGGTGCATCGTACAACAACTTTGCCGATTCAGCACCACGCGGAACCCAGTTATAGTTAATCAAATCCCACAGCGGCTGTGAAATATCTCCGAGGCCGGTCTGTTCGACATGCCAGTGATTCCTGTTTGAGACGCTTGATGTCAAAACACCATAATGGATATGAAAATAGAGAGAGAAAATCACTGAATAACTCACATCTGGAGGTTTATGTCCACATGGTAGTCAGAGCTCCAAGCTGGGTAGAGCTGCTCCGTCCATAGTCCCTGCAGGTTTGGAGGCAAACCGCCAGGTCGAGATGAGGCGATGAAAAGGTATCGCCCATAGTCGAAAAGCAAGGATTCAAGGAATGGATTTCCTACACCAGTGGTGTAGGTATACTCTTCCATCAGCTGTGCAGTAGGAACAGTGGCGGAGTTGTTAGTATCTGGAAGGTTCAAAACGAACTGGTTGAATAAGTCCGTATAATCTTGGACATGAGCATTATACAGATGCGAATAGCTCTTCTTGCTGGCAGCCTGGACTGTGGACAGAACCATCATTTCAGGGTCGGCACCTTTAAATGAGTAGTTGCTAGCTGTATTTCCATTCCGTTGGTCGAAATTTGTCCCTGCGGCAAATACGAACGTGACGGATTTGGAATGGCCGTTGGATGGAACGACCATACTTCCGGACGAAGTGCAGAATGCTTCAGAGTTACCGGCAACTGCTTGCACTCGGGCATCGAAGATCATACCAATATCCTCCTGTGTCTGGCCTCTCAGGTGGGCTCCATTGGCGTCGCAGGATGTCTTTGAGACTGGGCTTGTTCGCAGATTGTCTTGAAGACCAACGGTCACATTTGGCAGTGCTCCGGTCGACTCGAGATGATAGACTAAAACTTGGTCGGGATAACTCGCAAAGGTTGTGCTATAAAAACGCCGGAGAAGATTTTTTAGCTGATATGTTCCACGTCGGGAGAGGAAAAAAGGGGTATATACGCTGTGAAGGTCTCTCCATTGGCTTTAAATGTTGTCGTATGGATCGAATTGTCAAGATCCAACGATCGCACATAGGAGGAGTACTGACTGACTCCAGCAATCGTCACGGTGAGGTTTCCCAAGGTTTCATAATTGCCGTAGAAAAAGTCTTCGGGATTTCCATACAGCGCACTTATGTTGTCTGAGAATGAGAACTTAGTCCCGAGCAGATTTCCTTCAACGGAAAACTACTCACTGTTTATTTGAGTTTCCCATATTACCTCTCGTATGCCCGGAAGGGCTGTGTATACTGGCGAGGGTGGGTTCCCACCAGCATAGTCCTAGATTGAATGCGATGAGCAAAACGTTGATGATTGATGGGAATCGGTTCTAGCATACTGGACTTGCAAATGGACCCCCAGACCAGAGACTATTCTCATTCAGAACCACAATGTCCTGTCCCACCGTTCCAAGAGGAAGTGCTAAGCTCGTCAGAATCTCCAATCACTGATCACTGATTTAGAAGGGGGAGGAACTGGGTAATAAACTCACCACCAAGTTTTCCATTCCCTATAGGATATGCCGACATGATAATGTTCGCAGGATCTGCCGGCTCTTTAGCCCATAACTGTTTTGCCTCTACGCCCAAGAGGCACGAGGCAATAACGACGAGCCTCGATGGTATCATTTTCCAAGACCAAGACCCTCGTTGTAGACAATCTCATGAAGACCCGTCTGAAGTGATTCTCAAGGTATCCTTCCGGCGAGGATACTCGTGTTATCTTTAAAAGTAGCTGGTGGAAATCGGTAGTATCGTGATGTTGTATCGCGGTGTTGCAAGCTAGCTTCTTTGAGATTATAACGGTTAAATGTCCATCAATAAGAATTGTTAGAAAGGAAAATATCGCTGCTCAGTCACATAAGGTTTGCAGAAGCTCGGATGTTCAGTCTTACTGAAGCTTGTAGAATATATTGCTGCATCGCCGCGGGAATTATTTAGGTACCTTGAGCCGAAAATAATCCGATATGTAGGTGAATTATATACTAAAAGTACACTAGCGTGCAAGGATACCGTAGTATTACCTAATTACCCTCGGATAATACCTATCTAATAAATTTTCCGATTAGTCGTAATCCTATAGGCGTGAACGCGTGAGAAGAAGGCGATAACAAATACCCGCTCGGTCGGTAAGAATGTCGGTGTATACTATTAGAAGGAACGGGGTGACGACGCCGATCTGGATTAACCATATCTGATTAAGAGATAGAATGCGGGATTAGGGGTTAGGGGTGTGATAAATGCGGGGAAGGCTGGGGAAAGGTATTGTAGAAGACCGAATATACCATATTAAATGCTATATTTGATTCCACAATATTTCAACCGCTAGATGTTCTGTTCCATTGAAATTTTAGATTCTGTAGTTCCTAAGTATAAGGAATAAAATATCTAGATAATAGGCTATTAAAATTTAGTATTTTGATATATTACCATAAAATACCACGTAATTTTGACATTTGAGATGTAAATATAGATATTTCATTTAAGAAAGCCATTAATACTATACCAGTAGGATAGAAATGCTTTTTAGATCACAGAACTTTGTATCTTATCTAAAATAAACATGGTTGTTAGATATGAAGGTTTAATTTATCGACTTTAATATGGTGTTTTGGGTGATCGGCTCACCTATGAATTACGTTATACGCCTACGTGATAGGAGTGAATTTCTGCATAACCATGCCTAAGGCGTGAAAGGGGTCAAAGTTCGAAACACCGGCAGTAAGTGGAGATAAGTGGTGTTTGCAAGAAATTTCTAAATTAGGAAAGGATAAAAACAAGTATTGGATAAAACAGTGTTGCATAAGAAATCAACACTAATCGTAATGCGTCTGGTGCATAAAGCCGTAGAAGAGACGATAGGTCGTGCATACTAGTAAAAGGGCCACGATTACGGAAGGATAACAGATCAAGGGGAAAACGAGAATGACCAAGAATGTCCGAAAGTTCTCTCCAAGATCAAGAAAGATGTTAAACTTGTTCAATTTAGCTAAGGAAAACAGGCAATATTTATACTTAAGGTACATGGTAAAAGATCATATGAAAAAATCAAGAACATCCAAGGTCATGTTAGAGTGTTAAGTCTCCGGCCTAGATTGGCTATTCAACGCGTGGTTATTGATGATTTAGTTGATAGATCAAATAGATGATGAGGGGTAAAGAGCGGGGTAAGCAAGATAACAGCAAAATAGGCAGGGATTTCGTCCTGGGAAGAAACAGCAGTGGCTCAGTAAGCATACATATATGCACCGCACATGTTGACAAGTAATCCGGTATAAGCTAGTATATCCTAAACTTACTAATTAGAAATTATTAGAGTAAGCTATAATACTATTAACTAACTAGTATATAGCAGAGCGAACAGGATTAGAAAGGATGTATTAGTAGTAATCTAATAAAGGAGAAAAATCTATCTGAATATCTATCTATAACGAGTGAATCTAAACTAGTTAGACTAGTAGATAGCTAGACGAATACAGAGTTAGGATTTTCCCTGACAGAAATGAGAGAGACTGAATTTTCAGACCTAGCGATGATGCGGATCAGAATTTGCCGATCATGCTACATTAATGCTCTAAATGCTCCGATTGGTCTCCTGAATACAACAGGTGTGCACAAGACAAACCGTCACATTAATTGATCAATAAATATATTGATTAACGTAATTCACCACCGAGCGGTCAACACCACCGAACGGTCAACTCCAAAACACATAGTAAACGTGATAAATTACCAGTTCATATCCCAACAACCATATCCTATTAGGATATATCGTTGAAACCAGTAAATTGAAGATAGATTCTAAGTATTTTACTAGACCCTAAGTTTAAAATTCCATCAAGAAGTATATTTTTCATGCCTAAGTTCAAAATTACAGCGTAATTTATTGTAATGTTAGTGTCCCAAATCGTGATGGTCCGATTCGTACTGAGCATCAGCTTGTGCTCAGCGTTCGGTGGCCACATACTATCAAGGTGAACTAGAGCATGAGCGGGTAATATCGCGTCCACTTCAAGTTCTCGAGCAATTTCGTTCCTTGTATATAACCAAGCATAGACGATAACATAGCGTCCGTCCGAGAAGCGACGAAGATCGGACACCTTAGCGTAATCTATACCTCTTGGACCAATGTCCACGATCACAATATCGCCGTGGTGGACTGTCCGCCGTGGAAGGTGTGATGAGGAAACAACAGAGAGACTTTTCCATGCAGCTGCTCTATCCACCGGGATCGGCCGGAGCTGTGCAGCGCCGTCCCTAGTGACTTGATATAAGATTTGAGCAGAAGGCGCATGCGCGACCTTGACACTGGCTGTATTCTCCTTTCTCTTTTCCCTCCGTTTCACCTTTTTATTCGCCTGCGCAGAAGTTTTCTCTTCTTCCTGCCGATTCAAATGTCAGCGACAAGATTTGACGGTCCTCTCTTCATTTCTTCATTTAGATTGTGGCACAGTTGCAGTGGTTGGCTTACTTCGGGAGGTTGTGTGCCATCTTTCCGGAGTTCCGCTGGTATATTGTTAAAATACCTTCAATGAGACTGCATGCTCGGCACCTATGCTTACAAGGCTTATTCAAAATGGCACTGATGCTCATGGGATTGACCAGCGTCATGCTTGGAAAGCTTGAGGTATTCTTGGACTCTTTTTTTGAGCAGGAATAATGTGGCCAACCGCTTAACGGAGAAGCCGAGGGGACGTTTGCAAAGAGCTTTCTTATAAGTGTCCGACCCTTAGGACCATAAATGGGCTTGCACCCATCTTTCACGCCACATTGAAGTCGAAAAAGCTTGGTAGTACTAGTAGTACTCCACTATGGTTAAACACGAGGGGTCGGAGTGTCATTGATTCCAGGTCTCCAAAATGTATTGATCTTAGTAAGGAAATAGCCATGAGGAAAGGACATACTCCCACGCCACGCATTGCTTGATAAGTGCTTAATTGAGCATATATCCTATACTACCACGCTCCAAATTACATTGATGCCGTAGATATCCAGCTTGGTTACTTTAAGACTTGAATCTCCCAATCATGTGATTAATTTCATTGCGAATCTGGGAAAACTCCCAAATATCCATCTAGAAAGCAGGCGAATTTGTGTGGGTGCGCGGCAGCGACAAGGAAGTCGTCAACGTAAACACAGACAACGCAGTCGGATCCATCAAATCCATCAAATCCATCAAATTAATGCAACTAGCCACATACCAGTCACTCGTGTAAGTGGGTCTGTTTTAACTCTGGGACCCAGCTGAGGCCAACAGAATTCTGCAGAAGCATGCCTGAGACTCAAATTCCAGTCTTCAAGTACAGCAATTATATCTTGACCGATTTAGTGAGAAGCCATCCTGCTCAGACGAGGTCCATCACCCAGGGGTTGCGTGCATCCAACAGTGAACGCTATTCTGGGTGCTGTGTGGATCGATCCAGGAAATCGATGTGAGAGCGGTTGATCGTGTGCTCGAAACCTTGGCCTCAATCCAGAATTTAAATGACGTTCCCCTTAATTCGTCTTTGAAGTAATTTGAAATATGCGACACTCCTACAAAATTGAAACCAATTGTATGCTTATGTTTATTAATCCTACAAGGGCTTGAAATTTCAACTTCTATAGTATTTCACCCAATAGTTCCCAATATCTTCATTTTTCGTACCGAGGATGGTATATTCTTAGAAGTGACTTACTTATAATACAGCTTTTAGGATCCTGCATGGGTGGTATCCACTGATGGGCGCATCGATCAAACAAACAAGTCAATATAATCAAAAATTAATGAGTAACTGATCAAAGAAAACGAGGCATTGTCTGGCTTTCATTGAAGCCACTTTGATATCGTGAAAAATGGTTTAAATTTCTTTTCTAACCAGGAAATTTGCGACCTAGACATGTAACTCTTAACATGATTTATTCTTCCGCTTCGGGACATAAGGTACATACTTTACCGCTTAATAGAATTTTATGTAAAGATAGGCTAGCGTGGGTAACCCGCGACCTAACCCGCAACCCGCATAGGGCGGGTTACGGGTTAACTCGACCTACCTATCGGGTTTACGGGTTCGGGTTACGGGTTGACTTAACCTACCTATTTACGGGTTATGGCATAGACTAGGTAATAGCACCTCCCCCCTATATTCTATTACTTAGTAATAGGACAAAATATAAAAACAACTTACGCTATAATAACGGTCGCCACTGTAGCATGGCTCGATCAATAGAACATCGGCGCTAAGGCCTTAGTAGTGGGTCCTAAGGAATGTAGTCGGCTAGGAGGAAGTAGATTTCGGCGAAGTTGTTAATAGGCCGGCCCATACGCGGCCCATATTAATGTCTAATCAGGTCCAATCTATCTAAGTATACTTAATGGCTGTTTCTGGGTGACATTAAGACGCGCTCTAGCACCGATAGAAGGCTAGCGGATTAGTTAGAAGGGAATGACAGCCCTGGGGCCTGAGCGATGAGCCTGAGGAAGTAGAGTGACGTACCAAAGTCTGAAAGCCGGACTCTAAATAAGCGTCTGACGACAGCTTATTGATAAATTGGGAGATTTATCGCGATGAGCTTGACTGGGAGGGCGCCATTGCACTGTAAAGGAAGAAATGAAACTTAGGGTAGATAGATGCGGGATTTGAATTGGTCGTGACCTTTTGAATCTATCTACTTCTTACGCGCGTCAACCCGCGGTACCCAAAATATGCCTTATCAAGTTATTCTGCACGCCATAAATATTGAAAGGCGACAATCCCACTCCCTGTGACTCTGCATTGACCTTTGAGACTGTGCAAGATCCACTTCATCTAGATGAGCCGATGAGCCCCCTACAATCTACTTCCAACAATTAAGTCTGCTGGAAACCCACTCTTCCCTCCCGAAGCTTCCAGTCAATTTCCCTGCATCTGCACAATCCTCGAACTTGTCACATGGCTTCTTCCTTTTTCCCACAGTTCTTTAGCCTCTTCTCTCTGAAGGGGGGCACTCAACTATAAATCCCTAGGTTGAGTGTCAGGACAAATTCAGACTGGGCTTGAGTCATCAGCATCCCCCAATTCCAGTGCATCCTACTGATCACACTGATCAGCAGTTCCCCTCAACCTGTCTTATTGAGTTCAAAGTATATTCGAAATGACCCTTGCCAATGCTTCTGTACTAATCCTTTAGACTGTGCAGGTTCTCCTTACAGATGTCCCCTACAATTTGCTTCCAATCAATTCCTCGGCATCTTGGAACACACTCGAGCTCATCACCTGCAAAAAAGAAAAACAAAAACAAAAGAAACATCTCTTTCATTGTTTGTGGTGTGGGGGCACAAGCCACGGACCGACGGACAGGCTTGCAGTGAAGAAGGACTGGTCAAATATGATAAGATTGACGAAACGAAAGAAGATGAGCCATGAATTGGTGATGAATGGAAAGCCTGGGGATGATGTAATACAAAAGTAAACAAACAACAAATAAATAAAAAATCTTATTGACGGTCATGTTGATCATGCCTGCTATGTTCATGTTTATGATAAAACCGTCATTGTCTTCGTTGGTGCTGGAAATATTTTGAATCTGGAAAAGGAGACCACAATCCTTATTTCCAATTTCTTTACGGACATATATTTGTTTATTTTGACTCAATTTTTATACCATGTAATGGCAAATTATGCTAATCGCCTTGAAGTAGGTCTGAAAGAGTGGATATCGATCTGATGGTTCTAATAGTTTCTACTTTAAATGGCCACAACCCCACCACATCACATGCACCTACGCCTTCATGACAACCCGAGGAATCATGAAACCCATTTATCTCTCTTGCCGAAGCAATATGCCACACTTGTCAAAGGCTCTATAGTCGACAATTTTTCTACCTCTCAACGTTTAGAGCCTTGCATGTTGATGTCATCATCCATCACCTGATCCATTAGTCAGCGTATCCCGAATTAGACAATAATCAACTCCTGAGGCCCCAGCTCCCTGTCTTGATAACCTCCACACGCCGTTCTCCGTTCCAAGCGCACCCTCTTTTTGGGATTCTAAGCTACCGCCTCCTTTAAAAGTCCCACATACTCTGCGCTGTTCACCGCCAAGCCACCATGTCCGTTGAGATCGATCCCCAGGAGCTTTCCTTTAAGCGTGAGTTCCCCAGCCGATCGAGTCCGCAGATCGGAGGACAACCAGACTGATCGCAGTGTTTGTTTTCGCTGTAAACAGGTCCTTTCAACCAGGAAGTATGCCAGGTTCTACGTCTGGGCAATACCACGGCCGAGCCTTTGGTGTTCAAGGTATGCGCGCCTCATCCCCTCGGGCATTGTTAGGCATGGACTCAGCTAATCGGACTCTTTTGTGTGCGCTAGGTCAAGACAACCGCCCCCAAGCAGTATGTGTCTACCATCGCCGGCTGCGACTTTCGTCTTTTCGTCTTTATATTCGAGAACTGACCCGTGTATAGCTATTGTGTGCGCCCCAACTCCGGCCGTGTGGAGCCCGGTAAACAGGTCGATGTTCAAGGTTCGAATCTCTTCTGCGGCTTCGATACAATGTACTCGAGCTAATTTGTCCGACTTAGTTCTTCTGCAAGCTATGAAGGAGGAGCCAGCTGCCGATGCCAAGTGCAAGGACAAGTTCTTGGTTCAGTCTGTCGCAGTTACTAAGGACATGGAGTTCGCGAATGTGACGTCAATTGTTTGTTCTTGCAACTCACCCGAACCTCGACACTTTTGACTGACATTCTGTAACAGTTTGAAAAGGCTTCCAAGTCCGCCGTGGTGGAGCGCAAGATTCGCGTTGTATGGCTGGCCCCGAACTCGGAAGTGAAGGACGAATCGGTATGCCTCAAACTGCTCCTATGCTTTGCGCATAAATTAACGATCAATACTAGCACGTTGACGATGAGCCTCCGTCTTACCCCTCTCCCGGTGCAAACTTTGAAACACCTGCCCCCAAGAAGACGACTGCCGACCAAGGATCTCCCATTCCCGCCCCCGAATTCTCCGAAAAGCCTAAGTCCGAATCTCCGCCGATCAGCGATAACACCTTTACCAATACCAAGGCCGCCGTTGTTAACTCCCTTCCCTCGAGCGAGGATCTGAAGGCCCAGCTCTCCGATGCGAATGCGCAAATCCAAAGACTGAAGGACCGTCTGGCGGACCAGGGCTTGCGGCAGCGAAAGACCGGCAGCGAGAAGGCCGCACCGGTAGCAATGCAACAGACACACACACAGGGCGCCACTGGTGTGCCGCTCCAGATTGTGGCCGCGTTGTGCCTGATTAGCTTCTTGATTGCCTACTTCTTCTTTTAGGCTTGCTCTGTCGTGCTTATGCCTATCACGACTCGATGCCCCGATTCTCCCGAGTACCTCTCATCTACCCTTTTCTTTCTGACCTTTTGGAGTGTCTCTTGAAGAGCCCGCCCCTTTGATTCTAGCATCAGCCTTTTTCTTGTGTCAACTTCGCTTCTTTATCCCCCTCGAGTATTCATATTTCTTTTATTCCACACCCTGTCTTGACTCTCGGTTTCGGATTGAAAATCCACCCCGTGTCTTTCCCCGTTCTTTTCCCTTCTCTTTGCTTCCTTATCTTTCCTGTCTTGTCTAATATCACGTTATGATGAACGGACTGAGTGTCTTGACTCTTTGCCTTTGTGAAATAAACCTTGGCTCGACCTGCAAGATAAAATTCATGTTCTTGCAATTAAAGCTTATTCTCAGGATGGCATGTGTTACTTCTAGATCTAGGATCTGCAAGTAGATTTCCAATAGAATGGCTAGGATGCACATGTAGACAAGATTTTAGGCCAAAATTAGACTACATTCTTCTTTCTAGCAATAGTGTCGAATCTATTGAATCTATAGATAAGTATTTCTAAAAATAAATCCATAGCTAATTGACCACTACCGTTATGATATTTACGCCTAATAATCAAAAACACCGAACCCATGAGACTATACGAACATAGAAGCCCAAAGTCTAGTACTGAATCTCACTCTCCTTCCACCCATCACCCTCCTCACCAGCTGGACCCGCAGACGCAGCAGAGATCCCCTCGCCCCCACGTCCAGTGCCAACCTTTTTCTCTCCACCACCACCACCAACAACACGACCACCCTGAGCCCGCTTAACACGACACCAAAGGCCCACATTCTCATCAAGAATGAAGGTCCAAATAACCCAGACCCAACTCCGATGACAAGGCAACGGATCATAAAACTCCGACGCAATCTCCTTCAACTTGTACAACCTCGTCCAAGGAATCGCCGGGAAATCATGGTGCTCATTATGCAATCCCACGTTGTAAGTAAGGATATTAAGCGGACCGTAATACGAGTACGTCTCCGGAGGCGCGAGTTCATCAAGCGGGTGAGGCTTGGTCGTCTTTGTTGCGGGCTTAGTCTTTAACTCGGCCAGTGACTCTGTCCCGCCTGTCTTGACTTGTGAGAAGAAGTAGTGCTCGGCGATGAAGTGGCCTGCGCATGGGTGCAGGGATCCGGCTAGGAAGGCGGAGGCCAGGAAGTAGAAGACTGGTGTCCAGGAGCCGCTTATACGGGCGAGGAAATAGTCGAATGAGAGTTGGATGACGAGGTTTAGGAGGTGGATGTAGGTGAATGGGGGGCTGTAAATGAACATTGGGCGGACGGCATAGAAGAGGATTTGGAATGTGCAGAAGAAGGTCTTGCCTAGGACTGAGTTTAGGAAGAAGGCTTCGAATGCGGTTGGGAGATCTGTGTCGAGGCCTGTTACGCCGAGGGATTTGTGGTGGGTGAGGTGGTAGGGCTGTGTTTGACGTGTCAGCTATTTGGTTTTGTTGGTGGTTATTGCTGGGTATGGCGAGCAATTGGTCCTTCTTTCATAGAGGGGGACTTACCCTGAATGCTGCGCTGTATGGCAATCCGATAGGGAGGTTCGCAAAGATGGCTAGCATGCGGTTGGCCAGCGGGGACCGGAAAGCCAGGTTATGGGAGATCTCATGGATGGAGAGAAATAGGTTCTGGTTTGCCGTGGCTCCGATCACGTAGGCTGTAACCAGGAACTTCCAGTCGAGCATGGAGGTATTGCGGAGGAGGTAGGCGCAGGTGAGTTGGAGGGAGACCACGCCGAGGACGACATATTTTGTGAGGGGCTCAGGACCACAGAGCTTGGTCACCTAGTCAAAATGAGAGGTTAGCAAGTAATTCTAGGAGATTCAGTGCTGTGCCCTGGCGGTACAAGAAACGTAGCTTCAACTTCAACCGTGGCCCGGATTCCCGAATCCAGGAACCAGCCAACCAGCGATCCTGCACCACAAACATGAAATGGACGATTCACATACCTCTGGATGGGCCTTGATAATTGCTTGCCGTCTTGACCGGTGCGGTTCCTCAGTGTAGGTCCAGAAGAACTTGTCCTCCACCGCGGAGTCGGTCGGTGGTGGACTTCGTGGGGAGACGGTCTCGGCTTGGGGTTGGGGCGACTTCTTCGCCGACACCCGGAGGTGAGGCGTGGTTTCAATGACAGACATGTTGAGAGGCGTGTAAGTCGAGAAGTGTCGACATTGAAGGAAATGCGGATTGGAAAAGGCGGAAGTGGCTCGATTCCACGTGGGCCGACACGGGAGACCTGGATGGTCCAATACTTGATGTGGCTTGGCATGATATGATCTACAATGCATATTATTTGCTGAAGAATTTTACGTTGCTTCACTTCGTTTACTATTTTGGGAGTATTGCTTATAATATCACTAGCAAATCAGTAGTCATCCCCACGGCTAATGACCTCCTTGACGTTCGGCCGGAGTAGGATAGTCTGCGATGGAGTTAGTTGAAGTTTGTCCAGGTTTTGATAGAGAACTCACATGTTCAAATTGGGCTGTGTAGGAGCCCTTGATATCGCAGAGAGGTGGATAATCCTGCACAATTCCAGACGAGACCAGGTTGTTCAACTACAAATTTGTTAATCCGACTGTATACTTCAATTCCAGTGACAGACATACCCCGAGAAGATATTTATCCTGACCCAATCGATCCAAGTAACGACGGCAGAAGGGCAGGGTGCCAAAGTTCTTGTTGATGACATTCAGGAGATTCTTGGCTGACGAGAGGCGGAGAGGAACATTAGGGGCATCGGCTGCGAGAGCATAGTGGGAGCATTCCATCTATTAAAGTCAGTACTCGGTTCAGCTAAGCTCAACAAGGGTCATGAACATACCTCTTCACGGACGTAACCCTTTCCGGTACTGCCGAAAGTCTCAATAGCAAATGTCTCGCCCTCCTCCATCTTAGTCTGGTCGGTACCCTTGACAATGGGTACGCTCTTGCCTCCGTGGATGACGTGCTGCTCGATGTTGTGGCCGTTCAGGTTGCGGATACACTTGACGGGGTACATGGTGCCATTGAGCTCAACTTCATAGCTCTCCATGGCTTCCTGAATGGCAGCACCAATGTCACTCATGCGGACATCAATACCAGCTTCCTATAAGCCGAGTCAGCATCATACAGGGGAGTTTCTAGCTGGACAAACTAACCCGAATACCAGTGTTGGTGGCGTCCTTGACAGCTTCCAAAAGCGGGTCATATACAGGGTCAAAGGTCATGGTGAAGGCACTGTCCACAATGCGACCATTGAGATGAGCGCCGAAATCAACCTTCATCACATCGCCCTGGTTGAGAACCATCTTATTGCCCGCGTTGGGGGTATAGTGGGCAGCGCAGTGGTTGATGCTCAGACCACAAGGGAAACCCATACCACCCTTAAGGTTATCACCCTCCTCAAGACCTGAGTGACCGGTCAAGGCTCGAACAGAGTCTTCAATGCCCTCCGCGATCTCCGTCAAGGTCTGGCCGGGTCTGATATTCTTCTGCGCATATTGACGAACTTGACGGTGAATCTCAGCACCTTGGCGGTACTCCTGGAGGAAATCGTTGTTCATGCGATCGAGGTAGCGCTTCTCTTCGTTGGTAGTGCGGTAGGCATTGTCGTTCAAGTATTCGACAATCTCACCCTCGGGGTATTGGCCGTTAGGGAAAAGGTTGGCAACAGGTACGCGGGGCGGTTCGCTCTGGACCTTGGCACCACCCTTCTTCTTCTTCTTAGACTTGCGCTTCTTCTTCTTTTTGGCGGCTGTGACAGGGCACTGTTAGTAATGGTCATTGTTCCCAGACATTGTCAAAAGCGGAGTTTGAGACGAAGGAACCATATTTTAAAATACAGCGATGAGAAACTAACCTCCAGCAGCTCCAGCCTCTGGGGCGCCTTCTTCCTGGTCGTCGTCAGAGTCGTCCTCCGCTTCGGCGGCCTGGCCAGCTGCGGGGGCGTCGGCCGGGGCGCCGTTCTGGCCGTTCACTGGATTCTTGTCAGTTCGGCAGCTTTGAATTTGGCAATGATTAAAACTCACAAGCCAAATCTTCCAGCTTCTCAGTCGCCTGAGCTGCCATGGTGTGGTATAGAGGAGTGTGGTGAAGTGGAGGAAGAGAGGGGAATTTCGGAATTCGGGGAAAGAATTTGCTACGATAAGATACGCTTGTATAAGAAGTGGCGGGTTTCTAAACAATCAAAATTCATTGAAGAGATTCCATGGAAGGTTTTGTTCCTTTTTGTTCCTTTCTGTTCATTTCTTATAATAAAAATAAATATGTCTATATGTCTATTTGTTTTCCTCTTGTTATATAGCGGTTTTTTAGATGCTCGTGTGCGCAAAACCCATGTCGAACATCCGAGTCGGTAGATGTTATGGATCTGATTAGATAATATGGGTCTGATTTTTCAGGAATATCAATTTTTACTTGAGTTTGTGGATTGAGTTGCCTTTTTTTAATCATTTTTAGATATTTAAGCATTATTAGATAGTTTGAAGGCAGTTCTATACTGGGCAATCCATCCGGCGTTTGCGACTCACAACAGGGCTACAATGTAGGACCCTCACATCTCCGCCCTTGACCCTAGAACAAGCTGTGCTTTCACAATGGCCATTAATACGCATCTTTTTGGATCGATGATGAATGCTTCTAATGCCGACCAAGAGAATCGTGATTGGCCCTATTGCCACCGGCATTTCTAATGTCAGTTGCAACCAAGTAGCCCACCGCATGCATGTGAAAGCGCTGAAAAAGCAATTGATTAAGTTTGTGTTTTCAATTCCTGGAAATCCATCCATATGTGATTAGCCATCAATCATTGCCGCGCGGTAGGTAGACGAAATTCGCTGTCCATGGTGTTCCGCTCAACAGGACAGAAGTAATCGATTCTATTGGAAGAGCAGGCTTAAATACCTACTTAGATAGGTCTTCTATAGATACTCAATAAACCATTTACGGTCTTATTGGCTTCCGGCATTGTTACTCTGCATATACGGATGACATCGTGTGCTCTCTAATTGTTTTGGCAATTGGCCAGATTTTCTAGAGCGAGGAGCTAGACTTTTCTATCAATTAGCATGATAGTGCCTGTATATCAGTACAAGTGCATGTGTGGCCTTCATTTCCAATGTTAAGCTTCTGTACGGGAGTTTCATAAGTTGAATATTACATTTGAGGGAACCCAATCTTTCTGGGAGTCCGCTTCGATGAGCCATTGAGACAGTATGGTATCTAAGCGAAGTATGCTGAAGCTATGCCTATTGCTATCCATACGATGCGTAGAGCTAGGGAATCTGTCCGTCTATCCGAACATGAGGGGCTCCTGGATTTGTGGGGGAGGGGGACACGATATGTACTACAGCTGTATGCTCTCTTTTATCTAATCTGATCATCAGCTCACAGCTGCCTGTAGATATCCCCAATTTCACAAAATCTTTTCATTTGAACGTAAGAATGTAATAAAAGAGACATGGAGCGAATTCAAATCACTATACACGGTCCTCTCATAAGTCTGAAATGAACCCCATGTAACAAAGGTAGCTGGTGGTGCTCGAGATCAACCCTTATCCCCGATGACGCCACCCGGCTTTCTCATCTCAACCTTCATTCCTCTCCACCTAACTTCTCCCAATTCCCCCGCCTCGTTTTCCTTACATCAATGTGACCAGCACCAACTACCCATAATAGCGGCAATGCCTCCTCCTCGATCAACTATCTTCCTCCTATCAACCCCCCACAACCCAAGCCGTGCATCTCCTCATCTCCGCACGCGCCACAGCTGCTCCCCATTCACGCACACGACCAGCAAGCGCCCACACCCCCAAAATGCACAAAAGCTCCCACAAAGCAGAATAACCTTCCGCGCCTTCAACTCAACAACACCAGGCTACGCCCAAGAACAAACCCACTACGAAACCCTCGGTCTCCCCATAACGGCCTCAGCAGCCGAAATCAAAAAGTAACCACCGCTCCAATAACCCAGTTCCAAACAACCAAACTAACAATCCCAGAAAATTTTACGCCCTCTCACTCAAACACCACCCAGATCGTAATCGCAAAGACCCAGAAGCAGGTCAACGCTTCGCCCGCATCTCAGCCGCCTACAACGTCGTAGGCCACGCCTCCAAACGCGCAATCTACGACCGCGACAACGGCTTCCACGCACAACACCATGGACATGGACACGGCGTTCCACACGGAAGCCACAGCAGCCACACCGCACATCCAAACAAGGGCGGAAGCTATGCCGGCTCACGGCCCGCCAGCGGCCTAAGTAAACGGCGCGGTACATTCCATGGCCCACCGCCCAGTTTCTACGATCAGGGCGGGTACGGAGCTACGGGGCGGACGGGCCGCGAGGGCGCGTATGCCGGTTCTTCCGATGAGTTTGGAGAAACGAGGAAGAAAGAGGATGATCCCGAGGATCCGATGGGGTTTATTTATAGGAATCCGTTGAGGCATTTTAATGCGCAGGCGCATTTTAAGACGCAGAGTGCTGAGGATAAGAGGCGGATTGAGAGAAGGAGGAAGGCTAAACGTGAGGCTTTTAAGGAGAATGGGGCTGTCATGGCTAGTGGGAATTTTCAGGCGAGTGAGTTCTTTATTGTTTGTGGGATTTTCGGGGTTCTTATTGCTATTGGGGGCTTCTTTCGGAATCCGTTGCCTCCTACTTCTGCGCCTAATGATGGGGCGGGGAGGAGGAAGGAGGGAAGGGGTTCCTGATTGGAGGACTTGGGATTCCGACGTATACTGGTTTACACTGGTTGTACAATACCGATACATTCTAGATTCCATTTTATACTACTGTCTCGAGATAAAATCGAGGATCCATGAAACAAAAGGAATTTAGATTTGATATACAAAGTGTGAACAGCACGAAACTATTGCACACAGATTATCTGAAGGAAAAGCCAATAGTTCATAAAACTCTGTTCTTCCACCACATAGCCTCTTGGGAAACATGATCAATAGAAACAAAGAATTAAAAACTTGCCTGGCAGCATGATACTCTCAAGTTGAGTAAGGGTAGAACACTTAAGCCTCGAAGGTGAAGCTGGCGCCAACCTTGTGGGCAGCCTGGTTCAGGTTCTGGGTATCGAAAGAGGCACCGAGGCCGAGGGTGACACCGGGGCGGAGCAGGACGTTGTAAGCCAGAGCGGCAACACCACGGTCGTTGATCTTGGCCTAAAACAAGAGAAAAAAATAGTGAGTTTTACATTGCATGGTTATATCAAAGTCAGAAATAGAACCGTACCTTGGCGAAGGAAGAGGGGTCCAGGCGGTACTTGCTGGCAACCTCAAGACCGACAGCGTTGCCGGAGTTGGAGTCCCAGGAAGCCTTGGCACCGGCCTCGACCTGAGCGTTGACGCGGTGGTAGTAGCTGGCGGAGAAGAGGGACAGGTTGTTGCTGGCAGTGATGGCAGCGGAGTACTGGGGAACGCTGTAACCGACGGCAGCGGAGTACTTGGTGATGGCAGCCTTGTTGACGTCGTAGCCACCCTCAGCACCGACGAGGAAGCCCTCGTGGCCGAGAACGGCGTCGAGGTTGGCAGTGGGGCCGTTCAGCAGGTCGAAGAAGGCACGGGCGTGCAGGTTGGGCTGCTTGAAGTAAAGGTTGAGCTTGGCACCCTTGGACTGCTTAGCGGGCTGGTACTGGGTCAGGATCTCAGCCTTGAGGCCCTTAGCGATGTTGTTGTCCAGCTCGAGCTTGGTGTCGAGGGCGTTGGCGGTGGTCCAAGCCTGGGTGAGGGTGAGGCCTGGGCAGGGACGAATCATTAGCTTGATTGTGTGCTTGGCATTGGCAGTATTTGTTAACAAGAAGAAGAAAACCCGGCGTGACGCGAAGTGACCCGATGAAGATATGTAAAACGTCATGGGCCGACCCTCGCGCACGCCGGAATCAGGTGGTTTGCGACGGGTGGGGGCTTTACCAGTAGGCGCATCGACATATTTGGCCTCAAGCTGTAATGGAAGTTGATATTAGCAATCTGAGTTCGCTGATTCCAAGAATTGGGCCTTCTCCGCGGGCAAGAGAAGGCCGGGGAAAACTCACCTGGCCAGCGATGGAACCCTCGTGGGCGGACTTGCCCTTAACGGTGAAGGTGACACCGTTGGGGGCCTTGGACTTAACCTCAAGGTTGGCTAGAAGCTTGTTAGTAAGGTTTGTGGATGGGAAATGACCAAACGAACCCGGGCTGGCGTGGTAGAAGTCCTTGTTCAGGAGCTATTGGTGGTATCAGCTATGCATCCTTTGCGGGAGTGAATATTTCAGTTCCATAGAGCATCGTACATCATTGGCCGCCTTGGCGATGTCAGAGAAAGCAGCAGGAGCAGACATGATGAATGTGTGTGACGAGAGAAGTGACTCGGGGGTTGAAGAAGAAGAAAGGGAGTTTGGCGGGTTGTGATGTGTTGGGGGAGAAGGGGCACCCGCTCAGCGTCCCGTGATTGATTGGTTGGTGCTCGGTTGCCGGGCGAATCCGCCGTGCTATTGATTATATAATAGCAGAGCTCCGATCATTGAACTTTACTTTCGGACCAATTTACGGGGAAATGGCAAGGCCCTGAAGGGTATATACATCCATTTCTATTTGGGAAATCTAAATAAATCCTTGGTTCGAAATCTTCACTTTTTATAAGAGAAAGAACTACTTCACGCAACGTGCGTGTACTTCTGGTTGTGGATGCCAATTGCTCTATAACGCGGGTTAGTATTCAACCAGATCACATCATTTCTCCTTTCTACTTACCGGCCGGAGGGGTCAGTCTGCTTCGACCAAGTAGGGGTCCACCGCTCAACGGTACCCGCGCAGTAAGGCGGGAACTGCTCATCGAACATAGTGCGGTACCAGTAACTATTAAAAAATCCATGTCAGTTAATTCGGGTTTTGTGAGAACACGCGGGGCAACATACGCCTCCTTGGTGTCGGGAATGTCGGTACCCCACTCAGGCTTGGGGTTCTTCATCATCTCGTCAGTGACCATCTGCTCGGCGGTGTCCTTCAGGCCGTCAATCCATCCGTATCCAACACCGTCGGAGAACTGCTCCTTCTGGCGCCACAGAATCTTATCGGGAAGGTAGGGAGTGTTATCGGGCTCGTCGGTGGTGTCAAAGGCCTTGCGCAGGATGTACTTCTCAATGTGGCCCGGAGTGATCATCTTGTCCTTGGGGTCCACAGCCATAGAGACCTCCAGGAACTCCTTGTCGAGGAAGGGCACACGGGCCTCAAGACCCCAGGCAGAGGTGGACTTGTTGGCACGCAGGCAGTCAGACAAGTGTAGGTTCTTCACACGGCGAACAGTCTCCTTGTGGAACTCCTCAGGGTTGGGGGCAGCGTGGAAGTAAAGGTAGCCACCGTAGATCTCGTCACTTCCCTCACCACTCAGAACCATCTTAACACCCATAGCCTTGATCTTGCGAGACAGCAAGTACATGGGGGTAGAGGCACGGATGGTGGTCACATCGTAGGTCTCGAGGTGGTAGATAACATCAGCAAGGGCGTTCAGGCCATCCTCAATGGTGAAAGTGAAGGCGTGGTGCTTGGTGCCGAGGAACTTGGCAACCTCCAGGGCGGCCGCGGTATCTGGAGCACCGGGCAGACCGATGGAGAAGGAGTGCAACTGCTGGAAAGTGGTGACAGTGGACAGGTCGTTCTCGTCGTCAATACCGACCAGTTCCGAGGAGGCAGCCTCGGACTTTGCGGCGGCGCGGGCAGCCTCCTGCATGCGGAGAGTCTCACGCTGGGCAATAGCAGCAACCAGACTGGAGTCAAGACCACCGGACAGCAGGACACCGTAGGGGACCTCAGCCATCAGGCGCTTGCGAACAGACTTCTCCAGAGTGTGGCGGATAGCCATCAGGTCAACAGGGGTGGAGGGGACGTTGGTGGGGTCCCACCACTTGGGCTCGAAGTAGCGAGTCAACTTGTCGGTGCTAGAGTCATAGATGTGACCGGGAGGGAAAGCGATGATGTCGTCGCAAACCGGGTGCAGACACTTAAGCTCGGAGGCGAAGTAGACCGCACCGGGGGTGGAAGAAGAGCGGCCGAGGTAGAAGCTGGTGATACCAATGGGATCACGGGCAGCAACAACACGGTCAAGCTTCTTGTCCCAGAGAACCCAGGAGAACATGCCGTCGAGGTGCTTGGGAGCATCAAGACCGTGCTCCATATACTGAAGGTGGGGTTATCAGACATTAGTCTTGCACAACTAACGATTTATATAATCACATACCAAGGGAATGATGACCTCACAATCGGAGTGAGTCTTGAAGTTGTACTTGGTCTTAAGGGCTTTCCGCAGGATGCGGTGGTTGTAAATCTCACCGTTGACGGCGAGGGCAAGGGACTCATCATCGTTGACGAGGGGCTGGGCACCGGAGTCTGGGAGGGACATGAGAAAATGAACTGTGGGAACAAGGCTGATCTATGATCTGAATATGCTTGCGACATACCGACACCAACGATACTCAAACGCTCGTGAGCGAGGACTAGAGGACAGCCATTAGCGCCAACATTCAAACCACCGCAACACCCACTCCATATCGATTGACTCACTAGTGCTCTGAGCGCAGAAGTTTCCGCCTATCGAAAAATATCCAGTCAATATCCCAACTCTCAATATGTATAATCTTCGAGCTTCAAGTTATCCGGTGACTCACTCCAATCGGGACCACGGTGGCGCACACTGTGAAGGATTGGCAATTAGTGACAAGCCCTCAATTGAACAACAAATGCATAGAAGGATAAAATAACTTACGCCTTGGCCATGCGCAAAGCCTGCGGCTTGAACTTTTGCACATCGGGGTGGCTGTTGAGACTCAAGTTAGCAATGACTCAACCCACCATCGCGTACCAAGTACTAAAAGACATGGTGGGGGTATGGAAAGTGTAATTGAAAAGTGATAACGTACTGGTGACACGCGAAGATTCCACACATGACGGGCAGATGATACTCTTTTTGAGTGGGAGATCAATTGGAGTCAATGGGAGGAAGGAAGGAAAGATTGACTAATCCCGAATTCTGGGGGAGTTCGAGCCGGCCAAGAGTGATTTTTTTTTCGTTTCCGGCGAGGGGCGATGTCGGACATGTCTTTGAGTCACCGATAAGATAACACCAGCCACTAACACCTGCGCAATTACTTGGCATTTCTTCTAGATTTTCTATTATAATGCTTACTATATCTGTGGATCTATAAATTGACACCATCTTGCAAATATAATGTGTTGGTTTTAGGATTGCTGTGTAAGGACCTTTCTTTCATCTATGTGGGGATTTTTAACTATTACTCACCCGATGAGTATGCTAGATCATGAATAATAAGTATGACGATGGATTTAGGATGAAAGGTAATTTAATGTTTGTTCAATATAGACTATAGCACTTCAAAGGAACATTCATCGCACATAAAACACAATTCACACGCCACTTATACTCCCAAAGCATCTATGCGTTCATGCATGATGGAAGCCATACAAACAGCTTACCTAATCCGATCGGCGGGGCGATTGGGGATCGCATCGTCGAGCTGCTCGGCGCAAGTAGTTCTATTTAACCCGCCACCACCTTTCTTCTCCTCTTCTCCTCTTCCACTCTTGTTCCTTCTTGACCGGTCTATATTTCAAGATCTCACTGTCCTTGTTTTCTCACCCCACTCCACCGTTACTCCCCGCTTAACATAATGTCGCTTTGCCAGAATCGTCTTCAAGAAGAGCGGTATGTGATTTCCTAGGCTATCCCAGCGCACTACAACGTGATTTCTACGTATATACTGACAAACCTTGCGATCTTATAGCAAACAATGGCGCCGTGACCACCCCTTTGGATTCGTCGCAAAGCCCCAGCGGACGCCGCAGGGAACGTTGGACCTGAAGCGCTGGGAATGCGCCGTGCCCGGAAAGAAAGATACCCTCTGGGAAGGCGGAGTTTACAAGCTAGATGTGATCTTTCCTGATGGTGAGCTACATTGCGCATCCCAGTTCGGTCCGTATACTGATTTTGACTTTTTTTGTTGCGACTAGAATATCCTACCAAGCCTCCCAAGTGTACGTCTTGCCACCCATATTATGGCCCATTTTGACCCGCTACGCTCCTCGGAATCAGATTAACTAAGATTATCTGCAGGCAAGTTTACTCCGCCGCTTTTCCACCCAAACGTCTACCCTTCCGGTACAGTCTGCCTTTCCATCCTGAATGAGGAAGAAGCCTGGCGTCCCGCTATTACAATCCGCCAGATCCTGCTCGGTATTCAGGATCTGCTGAATGACCCCAACCCTGAATCGCCCGCTCAGGCTGATGCCTACAATCTGTTCAAGAAGGATCGCCCTGCATATGAACGACGAGTCCGCCAGGTAGTGAAGGAAAACCCGCCGATGTAGGAAATTGGAGGGGTTGCGCATAGCGACTAACGGCGCTTTTTATTTTGCGGTTACTATTTGATTTGTCGTTTCTACAGCAATATGGCGAGATATTGCTATATCTCGCTTGCATTACATTCTTACCTCGGCGCAGGGAGCGTTTTGCTTTTCTCAGCGACCGATCACCAGCGTGGCGTTTCTTGAGCAAATGGATGGCGTTTGCAGATCAGTTCTTATAAGTGTTTGGTCCCATTGTAAACAAACTGTAGGGTAATGTGTAACCTGGCATGAGATGCCCCATGGGGTCGATATAGTAAGTTACAATCGGGATTGTACTACGTGGTACGTGTGAGGTACTGTTTCGAGTCATTGTTCAAATCTTTCGAGTCCTTTTGGCTTTCAGCCATGAGACACACAAAGAGTGTCTTTGCATAAAGGCGCATGCAACATATATGATGAAAGCCGACCTTGCCTGCTCCACTCATAGACAAAAGCCCTAGTATGGATCTACACACCAAAGTAATTCTCAAACAAAACCCAAGCCAACTGAAAGAGGATTGCATGCAACCAACAGATTAATTATAGCCATAAATAGTAAGCCGGAAATATCCTACTATCCCCAAGGCCATAGGACATAGAAATAGCAGAAAGCCCTCGTCCTCGTCCATGAATCAGACACCTATAAAGACCTCCCAACGCCACCACCAAACATAAAACCGCGACTCCAAACACTCCTCACTCAAATACCCAGGTCTGGTCTAATCCTATTCTCTTTCATCCCCGAATCCCGAGGTCACTAACCCAATCCCCACAATGTGTCACGCTATAGTATGGTACCACGCCCTCTGCCAACACCTAGATCAATCCCAAACCTCCACAATCCCCTGTTTCTACGCCACGACAACAGGGTACGACTGTCTACCGCATTACCAACCAATTATCGATTTCCCTCTTTCAGGGGAATGTTGCAGCTGCAAGGGCGAGCGGAGGTGGCTGCAGAAGCAGCTGCAGGCGCAACGGAAGCATGCAGATAACCCGCTGCCCATAATCGCTAATGGGGATGAGATTACAGAGTTTGATGTTGAAAGGGGTTTAGAGCGTCACAGTCAAGCAATAATCGATGGGCATATGCATCTGTGGATTGGGGGTACTGATTTGCTTGCTGCAGGATCCGAGGTGAATATCCATTCTGATTTGGACGATGGGTTGGGGAACAGTGGGTATGATGCTAGTCATAATTACGAGGAGGACGACGAAATAGATGCAGTCTATCTAGAGGATCTTGAAGATCGTCTGTCTTCGTCGCCTTGTTCGGAAATGGAGCTTGGGCGGGATGAGTGTGAGTCCGATGCAGAGGGAGGTGATTTCCCGGATTCGCCTATGTTGGGCTACGCTGGGTCTTGGGATGTTATTTTGCAGCGGTCGCAAAGTAGAATACCGAAGTCTAAGATTCCTGTTCCGGCGAGTCGGAATAAGGTGCTAGAGCGTGTTTGGACGGCGTATGAGTTGGAGTTGTTTGATCAGCTCACTTTCTGACTTTCTTATTAGAATGAGCTTGCATCATAGCATTGTTTGTATTGTTAACTACATAGCGAGGAGCATTCGTTGGTGTTTGCTTAAGTGTCTATTGAAAGGAACTTATAAAGTGTTGTCCGGGTGTTGGAATGGTTGCAGTATGAGTGATATCATGGTACCTACAGGCAGGATCATGAAGTACATTATTCCTCGTAAATCCCCTCCTCGAATTTCTCTGTATTGAAGAACCGTGCTGTGATTGCGTTGCCATTGAAGATTCGTCCTTCAAGAGCATTTACCGCCTAGATATGGTCCTCTGGTTAGTAAAGGGTGTTTAACCAGGTCCAAGAATCAAACTTACCCGCAAAGCAGATAAAGGACTGGTGAATTTGATAAACACGGGGATTGGCATGCCTGCATTACGAGCAATGTACACTCGTTCCACACTCCCATACTAAAAGCAGTCAGTATCAGAAAGGGGAGAGGTAAAAACTCCGCACGAAACATACCTTTTCATTACACTCTTCACCAATCTCTTGCATCAACTCCCCACTTTCCAACTCGGCTTCAAGATCCATACCGTCGAGCATTCCCCGGAGAATAATCACCTCGCTCATAGGTCCAAACTTACCAGTATCCTCATCCTTCTTCTTTCCACCGATGATCGTTCCCCGTCCTCCAGGAGTAACAAAGCCTCCTCCTTCAGAATCAGGTCGCTTCTTCCGCTTCTCAACCTTGACCTGTAATGGCTTCGCGATACCTGACCCCGTAGCACCTAGTCCAGATCCCTTGGTCCAGCCGTATTTTGAGAGTAGACGTTCTGCGAAGCCCTTCTGACCAGGACGGAGGGAGCGCGGCGCATCCTCGGCATCTGCGTCTTCGGTTTCGGCTTCGGCTTCGGCTTCGGGCTGTTCCTTGGCGAATACTTCCTCCAGCTCCGCTTCGGAGGCAGGAATATCTGCTGGAGGGGGAGGGAGAGTATAGCGGACGGGTGCGCGGGAGATGGTCGCGGAACTGGGTTGGAAGGCCTCTAAGCGAGAAGGAGTTGGTGGGATCTGCCCTGGTGGAGGCTGGTGTGTTTGCTGAAGTCGGCGCGTATATGCTTCGTCGCCGGTAGTGTCCGAAGGGGGAGCGGGAGGTTCTTCTGGTGGTGGAGGTGGTATTGACTGGGTAAAGTCGGGCATGTCTACATCGGTAATCTCGCGCTGGCTCATGCGTTCATGTTGAGTGAAAGCATCTTCGCCGGACAAGTCGGAGCCAGATGCCGGAGGGGGTGGGGGCGCATCGTTGAGATTCGGCGGAGGAGCGAAGCTGCTTGGTGGTGCGAATTGACCTAAAAATGCACGGTCAATTGTGTCTTTCTTTACTGTAATATTCTGGATGGCAGAGTTCATACGGTTCATGGGCCGGTCATAGTCATCGCTATCCGAGTCCTTGCTCGGCGAGCGTCTCATCCGATGCGCATACAGTCGGTCTTTCCATTCGCGAACCTCGAGAATCTTCTCGTCACTGTGTCGATACTCTTCGTAGTTATTCGGACGCGACGGGTCATAGATGTCGTCCCAATTCTGTGGAACCTCGTGCGGCTCGTGGTTCTTCTTGCGCTTTTTCCTCCCGCCGCGCTGTCGCTTCTCGCCCACGTACCCGTAGTCGTCATCTTCCCCGGCCCAGTCAGCTAAAGTTGTTTTCACAGGTGCCGCGCCAGAAGAAGGGGGCTGGTCTGCACCAGGCTGCGGTGCCTTGAGTAACGCGGGTTTTGGTTTGGGCTTTTGCGCTGAAAGCTGTGGCCGCTTGGTGGGCTGGAATCGAAGAGAAGCTGTCCAATGGTAACGAAGGTGAGTAACTTTTGTCTTTGTGGAATCATTCAAAGAAATTCAAAAAGTACCAGCATTCAGTTGCTGCTTCTTTGCAGTGGACTCATCGGATTGCGTGTCATCGCCTTGTTTGAATACGACAGGCGCGCGAGAAATAGTCCCCGGGGCAGAATCAGCGGACGGGCCTAACAGATTTGCATAGAGCGACATCATACCCCCGCCCTTCGCGGGGGTGGTAGCATCTGTTGGCATGGCGGTTTGATTATACGTAGTTGTGAAGGTGTGGAGCTGGACGAGGTTCGATAAGCGCGTGATTGGCTTGGATCACCTAAGCAATCACTATAGTTAACGAGGTTCATCGTAGATCTGACATTCAGTGAGATTATCTTTTTTTAATAAGGATTGGGGTGGCTGAACTTCGAAATAAGTTGTAAGTTGCTAATTTAATATAAATACTGGTTGGCATCAAATTGGTGTATCCAAAGTGCACATAGTAGGTCCGGAGCCCGTACCCCGCTATATCCGTCTACGGATCTTGCGGCAAATGTCCTAAAATTCTCCATTGATTATATCCGGTTAACTAATATAATTGGTCTGACCACAAATTCCTTTCCCCTTCAATTCATCTCCGCACACCATGTATACCCTCACCCGTGCCCTTCAGCGAGCCCCCGCTTCCCCTCACGTTCGGCAACGATTTAGCCGCGCTCCGTCCAAATCAATTTCTTTCTCAACCCTCCACAGACCTGCCAATTCCTTCATTCCCAATTCTCTTCATCTTCGCACCATGTCTTCTGCTCCCGCTAAGAAAGATTTCCTCTGCATAATACCGGATTTCCCCGGCGCCCAGGAAAAGCGCCTGGCTGTCCGCGGGTAAGCTACCAAATTACCCCTCCTATGATCCCGAGCGAGAGCTAACGATCTGCCCCAGTGAACATCTGGTGGGCGTCAAGTCTCTGTTGGCTGATGGTACTGTTCTCAGCGGTGGTAAGTCTTCCATTCAGTCATTGTTTATATCTCAGACCGGATTACGCCGCTTGTTATAAACGTGGCCCCCAATCTACTCTACTCGACGAACTTTAAATCTGGGTTTGGACTCTCCGCTCATTTCTTTCTTTAACAGGTGCGATGCTTAATTCTCACCCCGCAGAGGGCGAAGCCCCTTCCTTCAAGGGCAGCATGGTGGTCGCTGTGGCCGAGAACGAGGCTGCCGTCCGCGCTATCCTGGGAAATGATGTCTACGCTCGCACCGGTGTGTGGGATATGGAGAAGGCCCAGATTACCCCGGTAGGTTGAAATCGTTCTTGAAGATCTGTTTTGGGGCGCGTTGCTGACTTTTTGGTATAGATGATGGCTGCCCGTATTTAAGCAGCTGTGATCTGAGTATCATCGATATAAACTAAACTGCGTTGCATTGCATTTGCATCTACAAATACGAGCAGATTTACACCGTTTTACTTTTGTAGTAATATATACCGTATGATCGTAGATTCTTGATGTCACAGCATCAGGCGACCTATAGAGTCCAAGTACCCTCAGACAATAATTATACGTTGAATGTAGTCATCCGATGCAAAGCTAAGGCTGGCAGTAGACTTGAAAAAATGCAATATGCAGCATATTCGAATTAAGGTGCTCCCACCTAATATCAACACCCGGGTCAGCGTGCAGCAACTAAAGTGAGCATCTAGCATCTCGGCGACTTAGCTATTCGCTGGTGAGCCTTATGACTCAGCACTTGAGATCCCTCAGCTTGAAGCCTCAAAAATTGAAACTAAAACATAGGTAGGGGCGTGTCATGTGCCGCTATGACTATCAGCCCATAACTCCTGACTAGATATTCGCCCGGGCGAGTTGGGCGAAAATGATGTTGGAATAAGATACTGGGAGGAGATCTAAAGGGTCCAAGCATGGCTCAGGTTTTCATGCCTTAGTATTCGTCGATGGTACAAACGGGGAGGCAATGCTATTTGATCATCCTGATTGGTTTGGATATACTACCGTATGTAGTATGGCCCGGCTAATGCACCCTTAAACTGAAATCAAAACAGAGACGAGAACTGAGCTTCTCATCATGGCTCAGCTTCTCCACCCCACGCCGTTTTTTCCGACAATTTGAAATCAAAGATGGGGAGAGATCTCTCTCGAAACATCATGATTGGCTTGAGGATAGGTCGTCATCCTACATGACATGGCTCACCTTCTCAGCCGCACGCGAAGACCCTACATGGCTCAGCTTCTCAGGCGTGCGGCTACATATTGAAATCAAATATGGGGAGATCTCTCTCTCGAAACATCATGATTGGCCTGAAGATAGGTCGTCATCCTACATGTCATGGCTCAGCGCCACACGCCCCTACATATTGAAATCAAAGATGAGGAGATCTCTCTCTCGAAACATCATGATTGGCTTGAGGATAGGCCGTCATCCTACACATCATGGCTCAGCTACCCCTCTCCTGCACGGCAACGCATCTACTGAAACCAGAATTAGGGAATGGTTTCTCTTGTGGCATCCTGGTTGGCTCAAGGCTAGGCTGGTGTCCCGGACATAATCGAGGGCGTAGTTTTGAACTACTAGATATTCACCCGGGCAAGTTAGGCGAAAATGAGACTAGAGTAAGAAAGTGGGGGAAGATCTAAACCCCTCTTTATGGCTCAGCTCCTCGCGCGTCAAGGGCTTACCACCTGAAAATGAAACCAAAGATGGGGAGGCAGTACCCCTTGGCCATCCTGATTGGTTTAAAATTTGAATATAGGGCCGAGGTCCAGGCAGCAGTATCACGCCCGGGAGATTTTAAACCAAAGATAGGTAACATAGCGAAAGACTTCCTCGAAATATCCTGATTGTTAAAGCTAGGTCCGTGTCCTACATTTCATGGCTCAGCAACATGAATGTGTGCCTACAGTTTGGCCTGCTTTCTGCAAGTAGAAATCGGGAGGGTGTTTACATGCATCCTCTTGATTGATTATTTTTATTTAAACTTCGTTATCAAGACCTGCAGAACACAAATACTGCAGTACAGTGATGACGTGGATACAACAAGACTAGGTTAGCGAGGTTGAGCATCAATCCGACTTATTTAGACGGAGCTCTCTGCGAAGGTACGTAGAAGGCGTGAAAGATCCTAGTAAATATCATTATGGTGTAGCTCGGTTACGGCATTGATAACAAAGGTGTGGACAGTTCGTTCAAGTCGGGTTGCTAAGTTTGCGAGGTCATATCATACCTACTGTACTGTATTAAGAACACTGATGGACAGCAATGGGTAAATATTTGGATAGATTGGATATCTGCACCGTACCCAGGTGAACGGGATGTTCATACTATCTACCCAGTTCCCATATCTTCCCAGGATGAAGAGACCAAGAAAAGACATTAAAATTGACGCTGCTCACACAGGATCGAATGCATAATAGAAAACAACATGAAAATGACGGTCCGGTTCATTCCGGTCCCTATGGATTTAGTTTGCGACAAGAAAAAAAAGGGAAAAAAGGAAAGGCGACATCTATCAGCCAGGACATAGACATTTCCCCCGAAAGAAGAGAAGGAATGATCACCGAGCATAACACAAATTCAGTATATCAAGGGTCTCAAGAACCGGTGAACTCTATAGACCTGCATTTCTGCCAAACAATGTTTTCCCCCGTAGCGCCAAGGTAACAAATACACACACACTCCCTAGAACGCGGCACGAAGATAGTGGATTATGGAAATCATTAGGCCTCCGTCACTCGAAACATCCCTCCAATGTGGAAAGAAAACAAGAGAGAAGAAAAGAAGCGAACATGTATCAGTGGTATAAATTGATCGACACGCGGACGCGACGGGATGCTGTGAGCTCCGTACGGTCGAGCAAAATGGAGGGTTTGGATCGGAGACGGACCGGGTTCAAAGATCAACTCTGTAGCCCACGTAGCCAGTTTCCCGTCTATCAAAAGGCAGGTATCACAACTTAGTACGCCTTGCGATCTCCTAGGTTACCGGGCTTTTCGTCGGTGTCGATGTGCCAGACGACGTAGTTGGGCAGACCGACGACTTGGTAGCCGGCGCGCTTGGCCATCTTGGCGAAACCTTCGGTTTCGGCCTGGTTCTCGAATGCGTATGCGGGGAAGTTGATGCCTATGCAGGAGTTAGAAATTGAGAAGTTGGTAAGCTAGGACTGGTGTAACCATACCTGAGCGGTGGACATCGGCCTTGACGAGGATGTTCACGCCACCAATTCCGTCAAGCTCAACCTCCTCGTCCTTGTCCTTTCGCCAGTCGCCCATGCTGACCATGTATGTGCGGCCGGTATCGTATTCCTTGTAACCTTCAGCCAGAATGGTGTCCGGATCCAGGGTTTGGCGCAAGCGGCGACCCTTGTCAGATTCGATCCAGGAGTTGTAGTCGACTGGATTGAGTCAGCTAAATGAACAGATATATTAGACAGGGTGGGAGTTGACATACAGCGACCTTCAACATCACGGCCATCACGGTAGCGGTGGAACCAAATGTCTGTAATTCGAGTTAGCCCATCGGACATCCAACCACAAATAGCCGGGCGACATACTCGGAACCAGAATATCCTTGTCGTGGGCCATGAAGTCCTCCAGGATGCGCTCGGGGCAGTCCACAATATCCACATCGCGCCAGTAAACCCAAGAGTGATCAGCCTTGAGCGCAGAGTAGAGCAGGTAGTTGCGAGCACGACCAATCGCCTTGCGGCGAGGACCCTGAGCAGCGAAACCGTGTCGCTCCTCGACGCTCATCTCAACATCAGCGCCAAAGTCCTTGCGGACGACGGTCGCACTGCGGAAGCGAATTTTTTCATCGGCGTGGTTCTGGATACGATCGAGTTCCGACGCCAGGTTGGCCAGAGTGTCATCCTTGGTGTCGCCAACCAGGAAAGCCAGGTCGATCAGTTCGTGGGGGTAGGTCAACTTATACAGGAGATCGAAGTATTTCTCGAGGTAGGGGGCGGCGTCGCGGAGAGGGGTCAGGATGAGCACGCGCTCACGGTTCGAAACAGCCTGGATAGTCGAGGAGATAGGGTTCAGGTCCACCTCAGCGATGGAGGTGTTGTTCACTTCGTAAGGTTCGTGGTGGTTGAAGAGAACAGGAGTCTGGGCGTGAGCGTTCCACTCGACCATCTCGTTGATGGACATCTCCATCGGCGACTTATTCGAGCCATAGCAGTAGAAACTAGACCATACAGCGTCAGTTACATGGTACCAAATATTTACCCAGCAGGGAAGTGGATTCTGCATACTTTTGCATCTCCGACGCGGACTTGCTGACGCCACGCCAAAGCAGGAGAATCAGGCCGGTCACGGCAATCGAGATCAAAAACCGAGTGCGTGTCAGGAGAACGAGAACCGCCCTCCATGGTGGTAACCGCGATCTCGCGGACTTCCAGTTAACTCCACCCTTTGGCAACAACATTTTGGGGATTAGGTAAAGTGAGGATTGTGGTTTGAGATTCTGGACTTTCAGGAGCCGGAATGGCGACGATCCCGGGGGCCTAGTTCGAGGCCCGTCGAATACCCCTTGCGGACCGAACGAGTGAGGCCTCAGAGGACACGCAGAGGGTCACAGTGGTGAGATAGGAGTTGGGAGGTTTGACGTTGACGATGTTGACAGATAGGGAGAAGGAAAATGAGGAGGACGGGACCGTCGGGGGAAAGTTGCCAAACGGGAAACGGGGAAAATCAGCCCTTTCGAGAGACTTCAGCCTCTCCACGTCGTGGATCTACAATGTAGTCTAGACAATTTGATTTTCTGCTAATTGGTATACATTATGGTTACGCATTCCTCTCTGCTCGTATCTGTGGTTCCCCTAAAGAAACTCGTTGACTCCTAATTCTTTTTCTTTTTCTTTTTTTCCTTCCGGAACAGACCCTGGGTTTTATTTATAGCACGCTGTGGGAGATCGACGGTAATTTTTAATTCTCCTATAACCAGACAGAACTTTCAACGAAGCTCTGGTATAATCTATAAGCATCAAATGCTGCACTTCGAGTATTCAGGGCTACACATGCCCCTGAGGCTTCATCATCTTCCATCCCAGCGTTGCGTGTCACTGACGTGCTGGGTCTTGCCCCGGGTGTGGCGTTATAACCCCCTAATGGCACGTCGGGTTGCAGGGATGTTCTTAAGTGGAAGCCAATTGATAAGGATAAGTCAAATTTGGCAAAATTCATAGTAAGGATTCAATCACGACCTTTATTGAATAACAGGTCATCTAAGACATGTCTCTGGGGCGGAGCCGGGTTGCATTTCACCATAAAGCGTGCGACCTGAGAGGATCGATATCGGCGTTGACGGACCTAAAAGGGTGCTATTGTAACGACCGAAGCTCTGATCGCTGTTGCAAGAGCAAACCGAAACTAAAGCGCAAGGAACTGAAATCTACCGTCCTACAATACTAAGATGTATTTTGTCAGCACCGCTGGTGCTGGAGAAATCGGAGGATCGGAGGAGATCCAGAAAGAGAGAAGAGAAGAGAAGCACAAGCTGCTATAGCTTGCTGCTGCTACAGAAAGGGAAACGAACGAATCAGACAGAACAATATGTGTATTGAGGTATGGAGAAGAGAGAAAGAACAGGAGGAGAAGAAGCGCTGATCTACTGCAGAAGGAAGTCACCTAACTTCTGATACACCCCCGTAGCGCGAATCGCACAAAGCAAAACCCAGTCTCTACCCATGAAAATGATATCTGTCTGAACCTGCTGTAAAACCAAGAACTGCACGAATCCGCAGTCTTTCCAAAACAGTATATGTTTCCTATTTAAGACGTCGTTACATGCTAAAACCAGCCGTGTCGATCCGCCATTCGTATATAATTTATCCATAATCCCGGATACTGAGCTCGTTGCCATAGCGGCTACGGCTATGGTGGTCGTTGCGGTAGTGGTGGTCGTGGTGGTCTTCGAATAACCTCGCTTATAGGTCTAAATGCCAGGATTCCCTTTCTATATGGTATGACGTAAATCTGGGCGTAGATAGTAGCATATATCTACCTTATATAGCCTATACTTATAGTAGGCACACACGCCGTTAATACGTCCCTTCGTACGCTATTACTGGTAGTATACGTCGTTAGATACCCCTATAGGTGGGTGATTCTTCTAGTCTAGAGTCGTTGCTATAGCGTTGTAAGCTATTAGTGGTGTGAAGGGCTACGGCTGAATTGATTCAATTGAACGGTGCCTGCATGCTGTTTATCTAAATCTTAGAGAACTGTAAACAAAGGGGCGGTCAACTATAGTATATAGTGTCCTCCAGGGCGGTAAGGCTACCTTGCTTTCGCGGCAGTATCGGGTGCGATGCCTGCACGGGCAGAGCCCGGGCTTTAATGTGGCCTTGGCCCGTTATAATACCCCCCTCCTTAGGTTCGAACTTATAGACGACCAACCCGCGCTGTTTCGGCTATTGGCAGGGGCCCATCCGTGGTTAAAGCGGCCCCGAAACGTTCCTCGAACCTGTCTAGTGCGCTGTAATCTCTAATAGATGCTAATGGTTCCTATGTACACTGTGAATAGCCTGTCCAGCGGACTAACACTTCTCTCCTTGAGCCTCGACCCACTCTCTTTATACGGGCTACCAGGATCTCTTCCACCTTATATTCTAATTCTCCGTCGATATCTAAGGGTGGTGGCTACGAATCGTCCACGATTTACGAGGGAAGCGGGTCTTTAGCTACGGGCCGAACTAGTTCGATATGGAATACTGGATAAATTCTGGTAGGAATATCTAGCCGTACTGTATAGGAAGACGGTGCTTCTAGTACTGTGTAGCGTGCATGAAGCTAATCTAGCTTCTTATACGGCCGTATAGATCTCACGTTTCGTAGGTTCAGCCATACCTTATCGCCTGCTTTATACACTAGTGCGGCTTAGCGCGTTCTGTTCGCTTAAAGCTGCTACTGATCCTATGCGAACGCGATAGACGCTTACGCCTATTTAGTAGCGGATCGGAGTCAATCCACTAGCGCTTCGCCTACCTCTCCCGGTCCTAATAGCTCTTCTTAGGTTCTTCCGCTCTTAGCCTATATCGGGTCGATATAGTATCCGTGCGTGAAGAAGAATAGAGACACTCCAGTTAACGCTACGTCTCGGTTATTGATCGCTACTACTGCTATTAGAAGAAGCTTCATCCAGTCCTCTTATATATAGTAAGTGAATGCTCTTAAGATCCTCTCGACCTCTTGGTTCGCTCGCTCGGTTGAACCATCTAACTGCGGGTGGAAAGCGGTAGATAATCGGCGCCAAATCTGTAGCCTTTCGCATACTCTCTTCCAGAATTCGCTCACGAATTAGGTCCCTCGGTCGCTTATAATAGCTATTGGTAGGCCATGGTGTATATAGAAATGCACTAAAAAGACCTCGGCTAACGCGTTAGAGGTAATTAAGTCTATACCGACTAGGATCACGCTCTTCGTTAACCTATCGGTAACGACTAGGCAATTTCTCATATTACTCCCTTCTATAGCTAGGAAACCAGTAATAAAGTCCATTAATATTTCTGCCTAAATACGCTAGGGAACTGGAAGGGGTTTCAATAAACCGTGCTTCGTTTCTCTCCAGATCGTGCTTCTCCTATATACGCCGTAGTTCCGTAGGAACTATCGTATATCCTTTGCCGCTCCGGGCTAGAACCACTGCCGAGATAGTATCGTATAGGTGGCGTCTCGTCCTAGGTGACCGGTCGTGTAAGAATCGTGCACTTATTAGAGGATCCTCGTTCTTAGATGCTCGGAGCTAGGAACCCATAAACGACCACGAAACCGTAGTAGTCGACGCTCGTCTAGCTCGCATTCTGCTAAGCTTACTTTCGTGTCTATACTAGCAGGTATTCGGCGATGTTCTTTGAATATCGCGGTAGAGAAGGCTCGATAAGTTATATCGGTCCTTCGGGCATCTTCCTATAACTACTATATCTTAGGATCGTCGAACATTCGTACTGGTGTTTCTAGGTCTAGTTCTTCTTCTTTAGGCTCTCGTTGTGCTCTGCTAGTCCGGACCGTAACGTCGGTGAATAGGACCCGAAACCTATATAAAACGCGCTCGTCGTTTACGTCTTATGGGATATCCTATTCCCTTCGCGATAGCGCGTCTAGTCTTACTACTTACTTCCTAGGCCGATATTATAGTTCGAAATCGAACTCGGCTAGCACGTCTGCCTATCATATCTACCGTTCGGATAACTATCTTAACTTATAGAAGTAACGGAGGTTCTTATAGTCCGTTACGATAGTGAATCGGGGGACCATCTTTAGCTCTGGTCGCCATTCCTTAAGGGCTCGTATAATAGCTAGGAGTTCCTTATCGTGGATCTCGTAGTTTACCTCCGCCGGTGATAGCTTCTAAGAGAGGTACGTATATAGTACTAGAACTCCGTCGTCTTATACCTAGGATAATACTACGCCTATAGCCTAACCTAATGCGTCCGTTTCTACTATCGTCTCCCGTTCTTCCTCGAAATATGCTAGAATCGGTGCCGAAACGAAGAGGTTTTTTAATTCCTCAAAATTCCGTTGGCAGTTATCATCCCATTTAAAGACTTCGTCTTTCTTAGTTAACCTCGTTAGGGGTATCGTAAGTTCAGCGAACTAGGGTATAAACGGCCGATAGAAGTTAGCGAACCCGAGAAAGCTTCGAATATCCTTCACGGTCTTAGGTGCCTTCTATGACTTAATCGCTTTGACTTTCTCGGGGTCGATATAGAGACCCTTGTGATTCGAGTAGGATTGCATAATATTAGGAGTATAAGGGTTATTCCCTGGTCTAATAGTGGTGCGGGCGGACGCGGTTAACCCGCGGTTGAGCCCTAGAAGGCGGTACTAGGATACTGCCGAACCCTATAGGCGGTGGAGAGACACTCCCGTTATCTCATCCTCCCCTACTAACCCGGGAACATGTCCTCATGTTCCTGACACCATCAAACTAGATATATCACAATTCTGTCCATAGACCTTTCCCTTCAGGACAATCACGATTGCTCCCGGCCGCATCTAGACGGACACGCTCGCTTCCGACTTAGAGTCGCACAGGGGAAGAGCCGTTCTTTCAGCCACCAACCGGGGGTTGGCGCGCCAAGGTTTAGTTAACAAAGACCTCGTGGCGTTAAGAACAAAGCGGTCGTGTCGTCATATGCTTCGAGAGCGACAATAATAGCAAATAACAATAACAAAGGGAACAAAGGAGTGTGCGGCCTGAGACGTCTCAGGCCTTGTGAGGCTTGAAAGGTTCTTTCAGAGCTCGAGACCAGCGCGGTCTCTGATTGGTCGGTTAATTTAACGTGTAACGGGGCACGTGCCATGGGCCCAGCGCGCGCTCTGATTGGTCGACCTGGAAGTAAAGTGAATACTGCGTTGCTCTCACTTCGCGATATAAAAGTGCAGTATTCTCGCAGTCAACTTCTTCTTCCTTCGTCAACCCGCGTCTTTCTTGACGCAGAACCCAGTTCAACATCTCCTGCGAGTGACCAGCACGGCTTCGCATTCTCATGTGAGTGAAGGCAGTTCTTCCGCAGCTGACGCGCTTGTGAGCTAACATTCCCTCACTCAGTTTGACCATGGCGGGTAACAACAACGACGATGCGGGGGAAGGTGCCTCCGCAGCTGCCCCGGTAGGCAAGGGCCCAGGCACCAAGGGCAAGGAACCGGACCCGGCCGCGCCCGGTGAGGAGGTTGAGGAAAGCAGCCAGGAAGAACCGTGGGATCCCGCGACCTTGGAGCAGAAGGAAGGAGCCACCGAGGGTTTGGACGAGTACTATAACCCACTGCTCGTGTTCTACCGGACTCCAGCCGAGAAGAAGTTGATTAAGCACAAGCCCATTGACAACGTGGACTGGCGCGATGAGCCGAAGAAGGTCGCCCAGGCAATTCAACGCCGTGCCGCCTTCGCTCAACAATTGGCTGAGGCCGCTCCCAAGGGTCACGCCTGCGGACCCTGCCGTAAGGGATATGGTCCGTTCAAGACCTGCCGTTATGCCATTGTGGATGGCCAGTTACTCTTCACGGGTAGTTGCACCAATTGTGCCTGGGGTGGTAGCAACTCGCGTTGCGACACGCACAAAGGTCCTCTTCCAAAGTGGCTTGGTGACCGACTTTTCGCCGCCAATCCGGATGCGGCCGAGCTTAAGCGTGGTATTAAGGGGGATGAGAAGGCCGCTGCCCCTGCTACCCCTGATCCTAAGGGAAAGGGTCGTGCTACTGGCAAGCGAGGCCGTGAGACTGAGTCTTCCTCTAAGGCAAGTGAGGAGCCTTTACCTAAGCGAACTCCCGGCAAAGTTCGCGCTTCGCCTCGTACCAAGAAGGGTGACGACACGGCCGGACCCGACTACCCCCGCAACCTGTACAAATCGGTCATGGATGATAAGGACGTCCGTACCGGTAATTGGCCCATGGTCCGTACAGCTCGCCGAGAGGTGGAGGAGTTGCAGGCCCGTCTCAAGTGGGAACACGAGATGATCACTGCCGTGCTTGCGGCCCATGGTGAGGAGAACTCTCCGGAGGCGTCTGATGAGGAGGAGTTCAATATCTTTGCCGGTATGAAGCTGAAGTAGTTGTTTCTGTGTCTGGTTGTGTTCTGGCGCTTTTCTTCCGTGTTGTGTGTACTTCAGCGACCTCTAGACTCACTATGTAGTCTTTATCAAGTTGCATAAGGTCCGAGAGACTCCATGTGCTTGATAATTGTGTAATTCCTTTGTACTCGGTTGTACGGGTGCTCTGAATACTACCCTGCCGTGCGCTTCCGGTCACTTGTAGTGGTGACAGCGTCTCATGTGTTATACACACTGCCTCTTTCGTACACGATTGTACAGGTGCTAGAGTCCACCTCCTCGCGCTCGCAGCTTGTCAGAAGCTTGGTTAATTCGGTAACCTGGTCAATTGGGATGACTTGCGCGGTTCCTTGCACTTCGGGTGCATTTTCGCCTCTTTTGTGTGTGATTACACAGGTGATAGAGTCCACCTCCTCGCGCTCGCAGCTTGTCAAATTCGGTAACCTGGTCAATTAGGATGACCTGCGCGGCTTCTTGCACTTCAGGTGCATATTCGCCTCTTTCGTGTGTGATTACACAGGTGATAGAGTCCACCTCCTCGCGCTCGCAGCTTGTCAGAAGCTTGGTTAATTCGGTAACCTGGTCAATTAGGATGACCTGCGCGGCTTCTTGCACTTCAGGTGCATATTCGCCTCTTTCGTGTGTGATTACACAGGTGATAGAGTCCACCTCCTCGCGCTCACAGCTTATCAGAAGCTTAGTTAACTCGGTAACGTGGTCAATTGGGATGACCTGCGCGGATCCTTGCACTTTTTAGTGCGGGCGGTTAGATAACCACCGCAAATGGGCCGTCAAAGTCGACATATCGTTCCCGCTCGTCAGCGGGGGTGTCCTGTGGAGGATCGTCATCTTCCACTTCGGTCACGGCCGTGTCCGGCACGCTCGATTCATAGTCGTTTGCTTCCGAGTCCCATTCGTCTTCTTCAGCCAGCTCCTCGGCTGGCTGAGCAGTCGCGGTTTTGTTCCGTCTTCGTGCGTTTGCTCTGTCCTTGGTGAGGACGCGCTCGGCGACTGCATTTCCCTCCCCCACCGAATCCGGACGTGCTCCTGAACGTCGAGATTCTTCCCATTCCTTGTGCGTGATGGTCGATAAGTCCGCGTATGTGGGGGAGACTTCCTCCTCGTCAAGGATCCTTTGGAGTTCCTCGGGTCGCCGCACGCGAAGGCCGGCTTTTCGGAGAGCGGAGCGCGCGGCCGTGGACGACCAGAGGCGCTCAACATCCGACACATTCGCTTCAATTAGGCGAGCCCCATTGACGAGGTTGCGGAGTACACGTCCGCCAGGTTCTTCGAGAGCATACGTGCCCAGGGGGTGGGCTTCCAGGACCCGGTAGGGTCCGAACCACTTGCTCTCGAATTTCTTTCCGGCCTCGTTGCGCACGAGGACCCAGCTTCCCTTCTGGAAGCTTGTTTTCGTGACCAGCGAGTCACGGATGCGTTTGGTGCGAACTGCCCGGTTCAGCAGTAACTCGTTCGCCTTCGTTCGGGCGTCGCTCAGGTTCTGAAGAGTCGCGACTCGGTCCTGCCCGGGCCGGCTTGGTGATACCGTGTCGCTCGGGATTCGAGGATGGACTCCGTACACAAGGTAGAACGGACTAAGTCCGGTCACAGCATGGTTCCTGATCCGTGTGGCAAATAGCGCCTGTGGTAAGAATAAGTCCCATGCCTTAGTCGGCTTCCCCATGAGATATTTTGTGAGCATTCGCCCAAGCAAGCCGTTCAGGTTCTCCACCTTTCCGTTCGTGCGTGGATGGTATGGTGTCGTCGTGCGGTGCCGTGCCCCTAGTAACTGGACGTAGTGGCGCACCGCCCCCGAGAGTAGGTTCGGACCGTTATCGGAGATCAATTCTTTCGGAGCTCCATACTTGATGAAGAGATCGTCATGGAGGAATCTTGCAAGGGTCTCCTCGGTCGCGTCTGGGACCGCTCGGGCGACTGGCCAACCCGTCGCGTAGTCGATCGCAGTAATAATCCAGCAGTTACCATTCGGTGTGCGAGGAAGGCGTCCGATCAGGTCAATACCCCAGCGTTCAAAGGGTTGTATGCCAGCGGTTACCATATGTTGGGCAGCCTCCCGCTCCAAGCTCTCCTTCGATCCTTGAGATACTTGGCAGTTTGGGCACGTCCGGACTTCGTTCGCTAAGTCCGCTCGTATTCCGGGCCACCACGCTCGCGGCCGGAGGACTCCTTCTAGCCCTGGAGACCCAAGATGCCCGAATTCCTTGTGCAAGCGCGCGACCAGATCCGCACGGAAGGGCTGCTCCAAATATGGAGATATAGTCCCGTCGTCGTACATAAACACGATCCGTCGCTCCACGTCCGGAGTGCTTTCCTCCAACTGCAGGTTCGGGGCAAAGCGCTCGACCGCTTTCCTTTCCTGGCGGCCTTGAGGTAGTTCTCCAGTCTCGAGGAACTTCCTTGTCGCGTCCAGCCAGACGTTCTCGGGGACTCTCATAACCGTGCCCATCGCGGCGATCTCCGCGGTCCACACGGGCCGCTCTTTCGGGATATTTGCAGGATCCTTTTCGACGAAGTCGGGACGGCGACTGATGGCGTCGGGCACGACCGCCTCTGATCCCTTCCGGTACTTGATAACCAGGTTGTATTCTTGGAATTCCTCGACCCATCGTGCCAGTCGCTTTGAATAAGTGGTCGTGGTTTGAAGATACTGCAAGCTCGCGTGGTCGGTAATGATCGTTGTCTTACAACCGTTGTCGATAAAGCGATCCCATAGGCGGAGGGCATGCTTAATAGCCAAGAGCTCTTTCTCTTGTGTTGGGTAATTAAGTTCCGCTCCCTGAAGCTTCCGGCCGTCAAAGGCCACTGGGTGTAAGGCTCCTTCGTCATTCGCTTGAAGGAGGACCGCGCCTAGAGCCCATTCGGACGCATCCGTTTCAATCACGAATGGCTTCGACCGGTTCGGCTGCATCAATACCGGCGCCGAGATCAGTTGTTGTTTGAGGCGATCGAACGCGCTCTGGCACGCCATGGTCCATTCGATTGGTCGGAACTTGTCCCGCCGGAGGATCTCATCCGATTCTTTCAGTAAGTCGTGTAACGGCGAGGTGATATGTGCAAAGGCCTTGATAAACCGTCGGTAGTACGTGGCTAACCCGAGGAATTGGCGCACTTCGTGTACGTTAGTCGGCCTCGGCCAGTCGCGGATGGCTTCGACCTTAGCCGGGACTGGACGGACGGACCCATTGCCCATGATGTGCCCGCAGAATTCAAGCTCGGTTGTCGCGATAGAGCACTTCCCTGGTTGTGCAATCAAGCCCTGTTGCTCCAGCAGGGTCAGGACCTCATCAAGATGCTCGCAGTGTTGTTCGACCGTGTCCGAGAAGATTAAGATATCGTCCAGATAGACCAGGACGTATCGGCCTAGGCCTTTCCGCAGCGTTTCGTTCATGATCGTCTGGAACGTGGCAGGTGCGTTACAGAGCCCGAATGGCATCGCGAGCCATTCATACTTTCCCCATATGGTATTGAACGCAGTCTTCTCGACGGAGTCCTTGTCCATCCGGATCTGCCAGTAACCGGACGCGAGGTCGATCTTTGATAGGATCTTTGCGGTTCCAACAAGGTCCAGCAAGTCTTGTATCCGCGGTAGGGGATATCCGTTCTTGACCGTGACTTCATTGAGTGCTCGGTAGTCAATACACATCCGCCATTGGTCATTCGGCTTGCGGACGAAGACGACCGGGAATCCCCATGGGCTGCTAGACGGCTGGATAAGTCTCAACTTCAGCAGTTTCTCCACCTGTCGTAGCTGCTCGTCGAGTTTCTCCTTCGATAGGCCATACGAGTTAACGTTGATAGGGGCGGCCGTGCCCGTGTCAATCACATGGTTGAACGGCCGCTCAGGGGGTAGTCCTTCCGGAAGTGAGCTCCGGAAGACGGATGCGTGCTTGGCCAATACTTGCTGCACGCGAGGATCCGTATGCTTTGGGATGTCGGTCTCCGTATTCGGGGTGGTTTCTCGAATAACGAACAGGACCGCCTCCGTTCCCTTCTTTCGCAATGCTCGCCGGGTTTGCTTACCTCGTAGGAGATTTAAATTACTCCCGACAGGTCCGGTCCGCGTAGTCTTCGTGGACGGCCGGATCAAGTGGGGTCTATCATGGCGGTCTCGCAGCGTCATCGTTGACGTGGTCCAGTCGAACTGGGGGTTTTGCGTTCGTAAGAACTCGTGTCCCAGGATGAGTTCGTAGTCCACGAGCTTCAAGATCCACGCTTTCACGCGTCCGGTCCAACCTCCTAAACGTAGGGGCAGCCACGTATACTGTCGTGTGTGTAGGGCCCCTCCGTCAGGGAGTTTGACTTCCATCTCCTTCTGGTGGGTGTGAATGGGGATATTCTGACCCGTTCTTTCTAGTACTCTCGGGGCAACGAAGGTATGGGACGCGCCACTATCCACCAGCGCGCGAACGTCCGTTGCCGCGTCCGCCGCTCCTATCACCGCGTCGTAATACATGAGGGAATCGCTCATAGCATTCAGGGAGACCTGGATACGCGGGGGTATAGACGACGGATAGTCTGCAGACTCGTCTGGCATGCCCCGGCCGTGAGATGTTGGGTCCAGAGGGTCTTCTCCCTCGAGTTCGGGGGTGCGGGAAGCCTGCTTCATACGGCCGACAAGGTCTTGTGTCGACCGATCTAGTTTTTTGGAGGAGTTCCTTGGCGGCAGTCCCTTCGGATGTGGCCGGTCTTCCCGCATCCAAAACAGCGTCGTGTATTCCGTCGGCCAGGTACGGTCGGACCAGATGGCTGGTGGCTGGCTGGTAGTGCCGATAGGTCCATCGCGTCTGGATCAGACCGGGTTGCACCTCGACCTAGATACTCGGACAACATCCGACCGCGTTCAAATTCGACCAGACGCTTTTCTGCTTCCACGAAGGTCGACGCCGTCACGTTCATCTCCACCCAACGTTGTTGCAGGGCCACGTTGGCGCCCTTCCGGAGGTGTTGGATCATGATCTCTTCCGGAATGACATATCCGGTGTCGAACGCAGCCTGCTGGAGCTCCATGGCATACGCCTGGACGGAGCGTGCTCCCTGCCGGAGGCTATCGAAGTAATCCCAGCGCTTTTCCTTCCCTAGGTGTTCCGAGAACTCGTGTTCGATCCATGACTTGAAGCTTTGGAAGGTCTCGATTGGCGCAGCATAGTTCCCTGCGACCTTTTGTTTGAACGCTCTCCAAGCTTGTCCGGCGCGGTCCACCAGCTTTCCGCTCGCGAACGTTACCTTGGCTTGTTCGCTCGGTTCCTCGCCCAGGTATAACTTGATCTCCTCGAAGTAGCGGTCACAGTCCAGTAGGAACTTTTGGGCCGCGAACTGTTGGATCTTTCCTCCGTACTTCTCGATCGGACGGATATCCTTCAGGAGGGCTTTGTTCACGGTCCGTTGGACGTCGTTTGAGCCGCCATTCGACGTTGCCCGGGGGGTAGTGGTCCGCGGGGTCGCTGCTGCCGTGGCGAGGCTTGCCAGGTGCAGGATAGATGGCAACAGAGTGTCCGGGTCAGGTGCGTTCCGCCATATGTCGTAGAGGGCCTCACCCGTCTGCGTCTCGACGCTCGACAAGGCAGTCACGAGCTCTTGCGGCGGAGGATTGTTCGTGACCGGGTGAGGTCTGTCGTTCCATGGGAGTGGTGGGTTATGCCCATCGGCCCCCGTCAGGGTCCGGTTGTTCCATGCCATCTCGGCGTTGATTGCTGGAGTGTTCATTCTTGCTGCTTCTTGATACTCAGGAGTGTCTGATCGTGCACTTCCTGAGGATGCAATCCTTCGATTTTATCTTCTCTGTCCGTGTGTGGCTCGCTTAGAGACCATGCGGGTCCGCCCGCGTGCGGCCGCACACCGATTTTTCTAGAGAAGGCACTTTCGAAGGCCCTAGGGAAATTATAGGCCTGGGTGGCTTATAATTCTCTATAACCGTATGAGATTATAGGGGTTTGGACATGCTACCAGATGTGATTCGAGTAGGATTGCATAATATTAGGAGTATAAGGGTTATTCCCTGGTCTAATAGTGGTGCGGGCGGACGCGGTTAACCCGCGGTTGAGCCCTAGAAGGCGGTACTAGGATACTGCCGAACCCTATAGGCGGTGGAGAGACACTCCCGTTATCTCACT